>BMAW01043121.1:243338-351264 GCA_019974015.1 Nephila pilipes | reverse complement strand
TTGTCGAGTCGTCGCCAAAACTAAAAATCTGATTTTGGAGAAATTTGTAACCCAGTTGAAGGAAAAGTATGAAAACATACATTAGAAATAATATAAAACAGTAGATAATGCATACATAAAAATAATTGAGGTAGAGTGGAATATTACTTTAACCTTTTAACTTATCTTTTGATTGTTTAGAATGTTACTTAAGAGGGAATATTACTTTAATCTTCTAACTTACATTTTGGAGGTTTTGAATGCAATTTTTATGCAAAGTGAAAGAAAAAAAAAGTATGAATACTTTAAAATCTTTGTCAGAATCCGAAAATCTGAATAATTCATCAAATTAATTTGCATTCAATAGAATGAATGAACTTAGACATCATCACTTTCAATGCTTTCCATGAGTTTATGTACTCTTCATACACAAAATTTTCTTATCTGCCATCCATACTGTTACTGTCGTAATATTCTTTAACAGCTCAAAATCCATCCCCCCCCCCCACATTTAGGCTTGTATATGAGTTTAGAACCTTCGATAGATTTTTTTTTTTTTTTTTTTTTTGGGGGGGGGGGGAGAAAAGAATTGCATTCTCGGCTTATACACTAATTGGCTTATACTCAGGGGAGAAAACACATGTAAACAGTTTTTGTACTTAATTACTTATTACTGATTATATACTCGTACATTTCTTTGTATGTAAATAGAGGTTTCCTTTTACTTATATTTATAAATCTCTTGCGTCATAACATATTTTCCTTATAATAATTTTAAACCCATAAAGTTTCATGCTTAAAATCCATAATAAATCAATCAATTTAAAACACTCTATGAAATCTTTTTGTATTTTGAAATTAAAGCGAGTTAACATCTTATTCATACTTACTGTTGCTATCATAGAGAGTTGAAGTACAAATAAATTTTAAACAACTAATTTTGATTCGGAAATATTCCTTTCATGAAAAGCAAAATATTTCTAAAGATTTTTCCAGTTTTACGTAAATTCCAAGCATTCGCAACTCTAATTTATTTTAAACGCATCTCGTAATTTGATATATCTTATAAACTTTTGCAAAACATGTCTCGATTCCCCCCCCCCCCCGAAAAGATTACTAGAATTTTAATTTCATTGAGAGGAATGATGGGAAGGGGAGGAGAGAAATACTCTTAACTCATCACGATGTAGTTATAAGACTAAGGGAGTAAAGCGTCAACTTCTCTCTCCTTAATGGCGACTGGAATAACGAAACATATCCCCTGGAGCTCTTTATGCGGTTCTAGTATAGTGTGTTCTAATTGAAATCAAAGCTAGAAAGGATGTAAACACACATGCTAGAAAATGAACCTTTGATAAGACTCGTGCTGCCATCTGTGAAAAAAATTGAAAACGTTTCAATTTACTGATATTTGAGAGGCAACTTAATCGGAGACTAGCATACCATTACATGAAATCCTTTTGCTAATGAATAAATGTGTTTTTTATTTTGTAAAAAATTACTGTATTTATGTTTTAATGCATTTCTGAAGAACAACCTTAGCAAAAACTCTTAATGTAATATTTAAGTCTATTATAAAATGACAATTTGGGGGAAAAGGGGCAAATGAGTGAAAGAAAGATAAATTTTTACAGCTTGTATATTTCAATAAAAAATATTGAATTTATTTTTAAAATAAAAAATTGGTGAGAAGGAGAGAGGAAACTCTGAATTCCCCCTAAACTTCTATACTTCAGTACTAAATTATGAAAATTTAGAATTTCTTTAAAAATTATCTGAAATTTCAATTTAGTAAATTAATTAAAATTAATAATTTAAACCATTTATTAAGAAAATTTAAGTTATCTAAAAATTAATGCAATGAAATGATTAATTTTATAAATGAAATCATAAAAACAAAATAAGCAAATATTATTTTTTCTATATAACTAAAATATGTCACAAATCTAAAATTAATAACTAATAACAAGTCTACTTTTGAAGAATTTGAATGAAAAATTAGCTGGGGCATCATCAGTCTGATTTTCGGGAAGAAGTCGCAAAATTATCTAGCGATTGGGGGTTTAGGATGTAAGAGGTGGTGAATGTCTTTTTCGAGTGAAATTATCTCTCAATTCCATTTTAACCAACTAAAACTAGGAATTACAAACAAAATATTTGCATTTTACCAATTGCCCTACTAATCCATTAACTCTTCAACTGCGCTACTGGTGATATCATAACTATCAAGACTTTTTTTTTTAAAAAAAGTGACCATATAATTGAAAAATATTTATAAGCTATTTTTAACTAATTAGAATTTCTCTTTCTCCGTTTTTGACCAGCTATTTTAGGAACATACGCATTATCATGCCAACCAATCATCGGTTTATGCATACAGTGGCGGCGATTGGGGTGGCAAAAAGGTGGCAATTATCTCTCCTTTTTGCGCAGAGTGTGTATTAATTTTTAATCCTATTTTTAACCAACTAGGAATTGTAAACAAAATATTTGCATTCCCCTAATTATCTTACCATGTAATTATTTTACATTTTTTTTTTTTATTTCTTTGATAATTAAAAATTCTTCTTAGCAGAAAAGGCAATAAACGTAATGCAAATACATCGTGTTACAATTGCTAGGCTCTGAGAAACTTATTTTAATATTGTATATGCTTTTTGTTACAATATAACAAAGTACATTGCTTTAAACATTTCATTAAATATTATTAAGCACAATAGCTATAAATAAGAATTTTTTATTATTATATTTCCTTACATATTTTATAATATGATGGGAATAAAATTAAGCTTTGAGTAAATTCACTAGTTGGATTTTATCATTTTTTGCTGCTTGTTTTAAATACCATCCTTTTTTAATGAAATTATCCCTAATTATTTTTAAATTGTCAAAATACTTATATTTAATTTTAGTACATGATTAATATTGTTCCTTTGATGAAACTTATATTGTATAGCATTATTCAAAATTTTGAAAATAATTACAGATTATTAAAACAAAAACGCAGTATATAATTGGCTTAAATTAGAGTTCTCAGACTCGTTTCCAGTCAAGGGCTAATTTTTAACAGGTAAAAGTTACGCGGGACGTATACTATGTTAGTTAAGATGATAGTATTTCTTTTTCTTAATTTGCTTTCTTAGAAAGATTACTATTTCTTGAGATCTGTATTATAGTGCTTATGCTGTCTATAGTGACGTTTTATATTATATTACTTTGGTACACTCATAGCGTTATTACAATCAAAAGCAGATTCTTTCATTTATTTATGCCACAAAAAAGAAATATTTCGATTCCATTTTTTCTTGAAAATATCAATGTGTGTTAGCCATCGTGACCGCGGTAGTCTAGAGGTCATGTTCGCGGACTTGCAGCCGGCGTTGTTTCGTCGAGTTGTGGGATGAAGCTATGACGCCTCTAATGACCCGCCGTGTAGTGGGAATGATGTACGTTAAATCTGTCGAGATTCCAAGTCCTCCTATTGGCGTGGTGTGTGGAAGTTTGAAGAGGGAAGTACTAGATCAGGTGTTGTCCTCTTCACCTAAGTGAGGTTCAAAATTACGAGGTCAGTCGCCAATAGCCCTAGTGTTGCTTCTAGTGCGACGTTAATAAACAATCAAAGTACGTTAGCCACCTATCGTTTAGTTTTACTAACATCCTATTTTGATCAATGCATACTGAATGCAAAGGTAAAAAAAGATGAGTCACCGTTATAACAAAATGTTTAAAAAAATCATGAAGATCTAGATTTTTTTTCTTGAACCTTAAGTTATTTGATGGAAAATAACTACACAAAACTAACTGACCTAAAAGTAACAAATTTATTTTTCTTGCTCTGTGAAATCGGAATATTTAGTATTAAAGAGCACCAAACCGAAGATCAATGACGTATCGACCGCTAAAATATTCTCTGCTATAAGATGGGGAAATGGTACATCGATTTAATACGACAAGTAATAATTCAGAGTCGAATATTGTGGTTCGTTAACACAATAAAAGTTTCAAAAATTAGAAAGTCCAAAAATTAAATTCGTGTATTTTTAACTAATTTTTTTTGTTTCGATCTGTTATTCTGGTCGCTCAGTAAAAATATTCGTTTGGGCTATATGAGGCCCTGGAATTAGACATGCTTGGTTTAAATTGTCAACCTTTATTTCTCTGTTCCCAATTCGCTCCGAAAGCATTAACCATTTTACCAATTTGTAACTAAAATTTTAAATTTTTTGGTGCCTAACATTCCTCCCTACCTTCTTCCACTTTTAATTTATAATTCCCGCTACTTCTTGCGCATAGCTTTTAGATAGCCTACGTCTGGGAACATGCCACTAATTGGAACACCATTTCATACAAGAAATGGATCAATAACTAAAATATGTTCACCCGTTTATAATATTGCGTCCTTAATTTCGGAAATATTTTACAAATGCTTCGTTTTTCTTATCTTTACGAATAAATTTAAATATAGGTTAAATATTACAATAAAGGAGACGAAGTACGAAGCATATTTTATGAAGGAAAAAAATATACTGATTACATTAGTTCCACGTAGATAATTTAAACATAAATCTAGCTCCTGCCAACTCCAAAGTGTTCCAATAAATAAATTTAGCTCCTGCCAACTCTCAAGTCCGATTACCACAGCCAATATACTTTACAATTTCGAACTACGGTTCTATGACCGGGTCGATATTTGATTTGGTATTTCACTCTTGCATTGTCTCTATATCAACGTTAGGACCATGACATTATTAACATGCGTCACATCCCGCCCTTTTACAGTTATTGTTTAGATTAACAAAACCTGAGTCCCCTGACATCGTGGTTACTTTGTGAAAGGTTCTCACACGTTTCACCTTTCAACTAATCTTTGGATCTACTTTATGACATTATTTGATTTGAGAACCTCACCTTGTGAAAGAACCATAACATGTGTGAAGTAATATTCCGTGTAAAAAGTGTAGTGAATAAGAAATGATCAAATATAAAGAGAGAACGAATAAAAGTAATAAAACGAGATAGAAGAAATAGAGAAATTGTTTAGTAGACGATATTGGTGCCAGAAAGAGTGAACTGGTTTTCTAAGAGTGGATACTTGACTCGGATCCTGTGTACAAAAGTATATCAGATTAGATCTGTTTGTAAGATAAGCAGAATTTTCGATTATAATCTTTGGTTTAGGAAGAAATTTAGTACATGCTCTCCACATTTGTTGCATGAATTAATTTTTGATCATTCTAAAGGTTGGAATAAATTTAATATTAGATCATCTTGACTTATACTATTTTTTGACCGACTAATTACTGCGTATCGAGGGAACATAACCTTAATAACGGCTCAGAGGCGCAATGCTATCAGCAGGCTATTGAAGCCCCCCCCCAAATAATGAGATAAATTAAAAACACGAGAAAGAAATGAGCTAAAGGATGTTGGCGCATCTAAAAGTGGGCAAAAAAAAGTAGCGCTAGGGTAGAGTCTTGGTAATGTACTGAAATTCACGATGTCAATAGCCTTGGGCTATTCTTGCTTTCTTAATTGATCAAATTTTAAGAGCTATAAAGATTTTTCTTGTATAAATGACTTCCGTGATAATTAAAAACAATGTCGAAAGAGTGTAAAAGTAAAACAGAAAAATCATATCGAGACTTTGGAATTTATATTATCGCTAAATTTATATTGATAATGTAACTCTCGATTTAATAATAATGGACCCCGACTACTGCAAGTTAAGAAGGTTCGACTGGGCTAATTAAAAAAAACTATATGAGTTATTATTCAGAATAACTGCTAAACATCATCAGGATAGAATATTTTTATGATTGTGCATTTGTACAAAAATAACCTCTTAGTAATTCATAAGTCATTTCGAATTTTTGGATGTAAAGTATTAAAAATACTAGCAGTACATAACAAATAAAAAAAATTCATTCTAATAGCTGTCAGTCAATAATATCAATAATTTGATTTTTTTTATTGTAAAAATGATAGAGTTGTAATTTCGTGCAACGAAAAATGTGGAAATGTAAACTTTGAATTTGTCTAAAATTTTACATGGAAACGGGGCTAACAGAACTAGTTCTCTTCATCTGGCCTAATGGGACATTTCTAAGATATTGTTCGGTTGAAGAACTTCAACTTGTGCATTATGTAAATCAGTATTACTATATAAACTGAAAAGTAGCTAGTAAGGGTAATAGATGGGAGATTGATAAAAGAGAAGATGTTGGAGAGGATGAGGTTGGAGATACCACACACAGTAATAGGAGATTAAAGGAAGTTAGTAGTTCGAGAGCGAGATTAATAAACGTGTCTCATGAACAAAGTATGAAGTGGTCATCAGTGAATGAATAGTTAGTCGGATCCAGCTTGCACGTTTAGTACTGATTCGGACCAGTTTAGTCAGTTGTAAAATTAAATAGCATTCTGTAATATTAATCTTTTGTGCTGGACGTATGAGGGTTTGTTTCAGAGGCGTGATAAATATCTTGATTTTGGATTATTCTATCAAGAAGAATAAAAAAAAATGATTATTTAGATTTGGTAATTAGAGACTGAGCTTTATTAACATGTAGCTATTCAGAAGCTTATTTCCCTTCAACTGTCCTTATGAACATTTGTAAGACTTCAGTTGTATTTAACAACTAACTCAGAAAACAATCAATTAGAACAACCGAAGATCTGGAAAACTTTCCAATGAAGGTTTTGCAATTTACCAGATAAAATAGCCGATTATCGCCTTGGTAGATTTATCGTACTTATTAACATTAGCAAAATCTACAAGCAGAGTTTCTGACATCGAAAATTATTGAAAAAGAATTAATTTTTCTCATTACCACCAAAAGCTTAAAGTTGGTGGGGTATAGAAAGCTTATAAATTCTTTGTCAGCTATGATTGCTTGATTATGTTTTTTATGAATATATCTGCCATGATACAAACAAATTTAAATTTAATTTACTTTATCATACATATTATATTTTTTTCTTTATCCGTATGAGACCATCCAATATTCTTTGATTAAAATTCACAAAATTAATCCAGTAATTTATATGTGAAAGTAAATCATTCAACTTATTTAAGAAAAAGAAATAAACGCAATAAATAATGTGTAGTTACAACTATATTATAATTATTGTTATAGTTCAAAACTAAATATCTACCCTCAAAAAAAAAAATTTGCCTAATCCCTAAATCAACCATAAACTGCAGCTCACATAAGAAGTAATTATTAAAGCCCACGTTTTTATTTACGTAATACTAAATATAAAGTTCAAAAAACGCTTTGTTTCTTTTTTGAACAGTATCGTTTTATTGCTAGAGCACTTGTTCGATCGTCTACTTTGTAAACTGTTAGAAAGTAACTATTATTTCTTGAATATTAACTTATGTAATTAAGTTTTGTATTTATTTTTAATTCAATAATTTATATATATATATATATTATACATAATTTTATAATTTAATTAAATTTTGTATTCCTTGGATGCAAATGTACGTCATTAAATTTTATTTTGTTAGCTACACTGGCCATTAAAACCAGATTGAAAATTTAATCACGTTGAAAAAAGGATAGTGGGAAAAAAAATCTAAAAAATTAAGCAACTCAATTTTAATCGAAATGAAATATGAAGTACCTCTTGCAGCTCAACGCTAATTTTTCATAATTTCTCAAAATGACGCCGAAACACTTCATCATCCCTTCCATCATCAATCGGAAAAATTACTGCTCACATTTTTAAAAAATACATTCTTCAAGAAGATATCCAGTACTAACGCTTGCAATTTAAATAAAATCGATCTTATCACATTAAAGTCTACTGGCGTCGCTGCTCAGATGACGTTAATTTTCTGAGACATGCTAATTCAGTTTTACACGAATCGATAAATCAGCAGCAGTATCCATCAACTCAACGGCAGAAGCAAAAACATAGAAAGGTCAAAGCTAATTGCCATTTTTTCGTGACCGACGACACATTTTGTAACAATTATTTTTTGCTGCTGTCAAATCGAATTCTGAAGCAATTATGGTTACTGAGATAAGACTTTTTCGGTGTAATCGTTGAAAAACATTTAATTCGTACATACCGATTCGAAAGTGGCCTTCAATCTTGCGACTAAATGATTCTTTCCAAATGCATTTAATTGAAGCCTTTCTCTCGCGGATTCGGTCGCCCATTTGTCACGAGGACACGCGACGAAAGAGAGACAGAGAAAAGACCGTGCCTCCAGGGTCCGGCTACGGTTCAAGTCCGTTCAGATCTGTGTCGGGAGAGGAAAATTCGGGAATTTTTTTCTTAATCGCTTGAAAAGAAAGATATATAGTTAGACTCCGTTAACTCGTGTTTTTACTATGGCACTCTTTTTATGAAATTCAGAATAATCTTTTTCTGATGACGTCAGGACTTCATGTGAAGTTCAGATATTAACACCTTTTTTTTCTATTTTATATATCACATGATAAACATGTCACGGAGTTCAAATTTGTAATAGCAAACTCCGAGTTAGAGAAATTGAAAATACAAGAAAGAAATAAGTGATATGGTGCTTGCGATCTAAAAACTCTCTAGGTTAGTTATGAGGGTAGAATGATTTCGATTGTAATAATTCGAGATCATTCGATCAAAATAATATCAATATAATTGTAAAAAATTACAACAATATAAAATAAAAGTTACGTTCTATGGATACCGAATGGCTTTGTGAGAATCCTTTTGTGATGTTGGGGTATTCGCAATCAACTTTCCACTAACCTTTTGGACTTTATGTAATTTGAATTGCATAAAATTACAACTTCTTACCAATCAAATGAAACGTTATTAGGAAGATTAGATGAAGATAAGAAGTACGAGGAATTGAATAAGAAATACCTATATACGATATAAAAGCGAAATAGAAATGAAAGAAAGGAGAATGGAGACAGATGATAACGACAGGCTGATAGCTGTTTGTAAATTGGAGTGGATTATTGTAATTAATCCTTAGTGGTAGAATTAGCTGAAAGCAATTCCTAATACGAATAAATGGAGTCGAATCTTCTATAGTAGAGAAATGTCTCAATCGGTACAAGTGATTGGATATAAGCTAAGACTTTATTGTTCAATTATAAGTCAGGATTAGAGTCATTAAAAGGGATTCGAGGGAAAACGACGCGACATACTCTAAGCAGATAGTCAGATAAACTATGTCGTCTTTTTCTGACGTCTCTTCCATTGGATATGTAAAATTACCAACTATTGAATTAGACTTTAAAATTTCTGTGGAGTTTATAATGAAAGGCAGACACTACAACATTAAGCCTTATAAGTATTTTTCTTCAAAGTATACACGTATGTATTCGTACATGGTTTCTTTCTGCTTTAATATCAGTATAGATATAGTTAATAAACATTAAGATAGTAACTATAAGTGATGTAATCCTGTTACCCGTCTTGTCAGTCATCTTAAATGTAATTCTAATCACAAAATCTAAATTTCAACTTTCCAAGCACCGATAAAAAAAAAACCTAAAACACAAGGGAAGGCAGAAATACCCCCCCCCCTGATTTCCCATTACCACTATTTCGGCTCTAGCTGTCCACCATGAATTGGGAACAGGCTTTGAATAGCAGATGTCTTACCATTTCAGTATCCATCATGCTGTGGAAGGGTGAACATGGTGCTTTTGCAATAGAGGCATATTTTAAAAGTGAAGATTCTATGGGATGAAACTCACTTTCATTTGTCTGGGTGTGTGAGCAAACATAACTTTCGCTAATGGGCTCCGAACAGTCCAAGACAAATCGTGACCTATCCATTATGATCGAGAAACTGTTGGGTGTGCCGTTGCAGATTTTGGGGTATAGGCTCATACTTATTTGAAGAGAAGGGCAAAACAGTTACGATAACTTCCGCCCATATGTTACATAACTTCCTGCAGCCAAAACTGAACGAGCATGGGAATTTGACTGTGTGGCTTCAATAAGATGATACAATAGTCACACATAGCCAGAATATAGATGGACATGCTGAAAGTATTTATTTCCGGAGCGTCTGACGAGGTGACATTTCCTGTTCAGCACACTCCCCAGATCTATCGCCTAGTGATTATTTCATGTGAGAGCATCTGAAAACACAAGTCTGCAAGAATAGGCCCAGAATAACTGACGAATTGAAAGCTGCTATCCACCAATAATTTGCATCATCACGTTTCATTTGAATCTAAAGAAGTTAGAAACTTAAATATAAAGTCAAAAAGAAATCCCTGATCATGTGAATTCATCCACCAAATATTCAGCCAAACAGACAGTGCTGGGCCCTAGGCTCACAAATCACGTAGAAATGCAAGCAAGCATCCGTACGTTTCGCACTATTGTAAAAGTTAAGGGAAGTTTCCCTAATAGCTCATGTTATGCATATAATTATATATTATATATTTTTATAGTTCTGATTCTGAATCACATCATATAGGAATTAATTGAAACATTTTTTTAATTTCTGTTAATATAATTTTGTTATTCCAGCATATGTACCTGCATTTTAATGATTGACTTAACAAAAACAACTTTCATTTTACTCTGATTGGTGTTTAAGTATGCGCATATGTACATATATCTCAAGAATAATATGTACATGTATGATAAAAATTATAGATTAAAATGTTTTTCAGAAAGTTAATCTTTTTAAAACTTGAAATAATAAAACACTTAAGTTTTTAAAGTGACACTTAAACAGAAAAATAAATGATCATTGTGAAGTTGCAATTTTCACAGAAAATTATATCCAAAATAAGATAGCATTAGGAAATAAACATGATAGATAAATCTTTTAAAGAGAGAAATTATAATAAATATAAAAATTATAAGAAATCGGATATTCACAATATATGAAGGAATTCTTTCTCACCCTCTGTCTGATATTTCAAATCTTTTACATTTAAAATAAATATTATTTATTAGGGAATGTTCTTTTTCTTTAACATTATTTGGCTAAATTAATTGAAATGTTAAAAAAATTTTAAAACTGGTCATTTTTATTTTGCTCGAGATGGCTCATAAAAAGAATTTTTTTAAGATAAGGATATTTTAGAATATAGTAACAATTAAAAAATACCATCTTAGCTTCTTTTTTTTATTTATAATTTATGAGCTTCTATTAGACTTTCGATAGAAATTCGTTAGACTTTTATATTTTATTTATCTCTCAGAGCTTGTTACCAATTTCCATAATCATGGTGATTCACTTATATGGATTAGTTCCTAATAGAAACAATTCATTTATTTTATTGTATATCATTTAGGAATGATTTTTTTTTTTTTTTTGCTTAAAATAATTCACTTCTAGTCTTAAATTGATTGTACAATTTTTTGTAATAGTGAGAAAAAATCATTAGCGTTATTTTACTCCTCTGAAAAATATACAGATGCATTCCAATATAGAGTAAACACCTCTCACCCACTTTCTGAAAAGTCTTACACAACATTAGTAAATGCTCGTTTAATTTTAATGTTTATAGGAATGATAAAATGCTCATTACAAAATGTATTAGACTAAGAAACAAAATGAAGAATCGATAATGTTTTAATTAAGGGAATTTTTACGTCAAACCTCTAAATTTCAAAATCACAATATTGAGAATACACTTAATGAAAATTGCAAATTTCGCTACAACTATTTTTTTAATTAATCCATAAGTAATTTTGCCTCCTTGTGATAAAAGTATTTCATTTCTAGGAGAAAAATTTTTTAGCTTTAAAAATAAGCTTCAGAACAACTGTAAAAAAATTGAAATTCTGAGAATCGTCATTCTAATTAGGGTTTCTGATTTCCCGGGTTTTTCCATTCCCGGGAATGTGCGAGAAATCTCGGGAATGTAATTGTCGTTCCCGGGATTCCCGAGAATACATCAAAATTTCAAAAAATTTAAAAACAAGTTATTTTTAAATAAAATCAATAATAATTATATAAAATAAAAATTCATATAAATTCCAAAATTAATGCTTATTTATATAATGAGCTAAAAAAATGCAAAAAATATGTAGTAAATTGAATATTTATTTTAAAAATAGGATTTCAGAAAGCATAAGCAATTTATACTTTTATCTCTCAGCCTTGTTCTAGTTAAGCTTTGTGACGAGCTATCCGGCAGCAGAAAATGCTCTCTCGGCTTCAACTGACGTTGGAAGAATTGTTTTTAAAGCCTCATATAGTTTTATAATGTTTGGTGATGGATTTTCAGTCGAGTGGAACTATTACATCTCTAGTTTCATGATTTTGTTCAAACTAGTTCTTTTTTTTGGGGGTTGAACAACATAAAAGTTTTGTTTTAGAGTAAATTGCTTTCTCTAATTTTTCGTCCAACGCCATAGGTTTTTCTTTCAAAATCTCCATGCTCTCTTCTTCTGAGTGAGAAGAGTTGGATATTGAGTCCTCTTCTTCGCAGAAAAGCGTTGTCCCTATCATTTGGGCTTGTCTAACCAAACAATTTTTACCAGGCAATTGTGAAATATCGACGGTAGTTGCATCTGCTTCGTATTTTCTCCCAAAATTCAGATAATACATTAATCCTATTAAATTAACGTTGCGTCTCTCATTAATTCTTTGGATTAGAGAATATTTCATATTTTTCGCAAATTCTGAATTTTGTTCGTTCAATTCTCCAATAACGAAAGAAAATACACCTTCTGCAGTTAGCAAAGTTGCATTTCGACTGCATAATTTTTTTAAGCCAATTTTTACTGGCTTTGAGCCAGTTACAATTGTAGTCACAGTTTCAAACTCTACATTGGCCATCATTTGTTCTTTAATGTCAATTAATGCTTTTAAAATTGCTGACTTTATTTCTAAAAATCTTTCAAGCATTGCCAACAAATTATTCTAGCGTGTTTTGGTATCCAAACAAACCATCTTTTCACAGCTAAATTCTACTTTAACATCTTCTTCATCAACTTTTACTTCGTTCCCGGGAACGAAGTATAATTCCCGGGAATAGAAAAAGTACAGAAATCTTATGATTTCCCGGGAACCCGGGATCCCGGGAAAGAAACCCTAATTCTAATGTCTGAAATAGATGAATTTGAGCGTGGTACTGCAGAGGAAGCTCAATGCAGTCACGGATGAATACAAAAAGTTATTTAGCAGTATAAAAAATATAGGAAAATTACAAATAATCCTGGAAAAGGGAGAAAAAGATTCCATCTCAGTTTGATGACCAATAGAAACATCATTCGAAACGTAAGAAAAACGTTTAAGTTGAGTGCTGTGAAAATTGCCTCGTATATTTTTACAGTCAGTGGTGGTTCCAGAAAAAATTAGCAGGGTGGGGGGGAGAAGGAATCGACTAGTAGACACTATAGTTCTTTTGTTGTTGTTTTTTGTTTAAAAAGTTCATAAGACTTAGCTGTGTGTGATTATTTTGTTTATCATTTAGGCTTTAACTTAGTCCTTAATATAAAAATAAATATCAACTCACACTCAGAAATCAAATTCAAACCGAGAACTAAAAACTTCCTATACGACAAATAAATCATCGGTCCTGTGATTGAATACAATAACTTTGAAGTAAAACAACAAAATAAATACTTTAAATTTGAATGGGATTTCCTTTTCAAGTGTGCTATTTTGTCTGTGCGTGAATAAATAACAGAGGAGGGGCACATGCTTGTGCAGACCCCCGAAATCCAACACTGTTAACAATAATATAGAGGTGTGTTTCTATCGAAACAATAATTATAATGATCACACAGATAAATATATATATATATATATTCTTAGTTCGAAAGCAAATAGAGAAAAAAGAATTACATTTGTTAAAAATCCTAGTTCAAAGCCTTAGTATTTCTAAAATAACGTGATATACAGCAATAAAAGTTAATTGAATATTTTTGGAAGTGATGATTAATCATATGTTTCGCAAAATTCTAACTCTAAGCCATTTTCTCCAAACACCATACTCACTGTCAGTATTAAGATGGTTTTGTTCTTGTAAGGGGATTGTGTATCTGCACAAGGAGTGAGAAAATAAATTTTTATTGAAGGAGTCATGGATAAAATGGAAAACTCGGATGTACTAAAGAATAATTTAAAACAAAATACTTTAAATTATTCCTCAGAAATTAGGTTAAGTGTTGTATTGTATACTTTCAACAAGATAATAAACTAAAACAAACAGTTAAAATTATTTGGTTATAATTGTTGAGTTATTGTAATTGCATACAATACCTCAATCCAGAATCCCATTGTAATACAAAACTTGTGGTCTCAGTTCGAAAACTCTTACCAAAAGTATAATATTAGAATCAAAGAATGCTTATAAACAGTATTACAAGAAAAATTGACAAAAATGTCCAGAGAAACTATACGAAACCTTTCAAATCAAAGCAGACCGCTTAGAAAGTGTTCTAAATGCTAAAGGATATGAACGAAATACTAATTAATGTTTTTGAGAAAAAAAAAATGTTTAAATAATTATAGAAAGTATATACTCAATTTAGTGACTTAGAAATCTGTAATTTCAACGTAAAAAATATGGTTATTAAATTATTATCGATTCTTCATTTATGTTTCTTTGTCTAATACATTTTATTTTTCTGACAAAAATGAAACTTAAATAAGCATTTAATAGTATTGTTTTATGCTTTTTAGATTTGGTAGCCACTGTATGTTTTTATAAATAGTTTCCTAACAAATCACAACATGCAAAAATAAATTATATTGCTACGGAAAAATTTCTTTCCCTTGTAGATGTGTGCAGGGGGTGCAAATCAAGTCCAACTCGGAGGATAACGATGAAGGGCACTTTATACGTAAGTTTTCAGGACAACACACAGGCAGTACCGCTTAGATAATAACAGATACACGAATACACAGATACAGGAACAAGATACACTTTTACGAGCAGTCAAAATTATTTCAGCAACATTCAGCTCATCAGCTTATTACTTCTCACTATAGACAGCCACCGAGAAATATTCTTCATTTCCAGGGCGGTATCCGATAATTTCCGGCATACACATGCTGCTTCTACGCAAATTCATCCGACACGCTCCACTTTAAGTGCCAACAGCTTCAGTCGATCCGTCGATCGATCTCCGCAACAGAAACTCCGAAGACAGACTCACTCAGTTGCACAAGATTCAGGCCGAATATCCAACAGATTCACTCAGCCACGGTTCTCCGATCGGTCTACAAATCAGACTCCACAGACAAACTGATTCCGTACACAGACTGATTCCTCCGACAGACTCATTCGACTCTAACTCTTGACGCACTCATACCTATTACGGCCAGGTGTGATATCATACCGAGAATTCCCGAAAAGTCTGTAACTTTCTTCCCGTTCGATTTTTCGCTTAGGTTCCAGTGCCTTCAGGTACTTTCCATTTGTCGTCAAAATCGCCATGATGAAGGGATCATTGCTTCAACTCTCTTTTGTTTCTTGGTGACATCTCTGTAAATCCACCTTTTCCTTCATAAGAGAAGCCTTGAAGGGGAACGTCATCTCATGTTCGTAACAATATGATATGCTGACGATACTTTTACAGATACATTAGCAACCTGTTTAGATTTTCGAAAGGTAGACGATTTTTTCAAAATATCTTACTTCAAAATATTATACTTCTAATTAAAAATTTATTTTATTGATTTGTATCATTTCTTTTTTCAATTTGTATGGTGGTGTTGATTAATAGGAATATCGGCTAGCTCCTGACCACATTCTAAAGCAACATCAAAGATTGATCATAGATATTATTAAATGTAATTACTCTAAGTGGAAATAATTTTGAAGAGTACAAAAATTTGAAATTTTTTTTTTATTATGAAATACCATAAATAAACAATTAAACTAAAAGACTTTCTTTTTGAAAAAAAAATTTTGGATCTAAAAATGTTAGTAGTTTGGGAAACTTAATTTTTTTTGTTGCTGTTGTAGGATCCACAAATGAAAACATTTTACAATATGTCATCGAATTTTGACAATTATGTATTTCAAAAGGAATAAAACAATTGTATGAAGAAAACATATGTGGGCTATTTGCATCTGATTTATCTTACATCTTTAGTCATTATTATAATTCTTACTTTTAATCAAATCCTTAATTTATCTACAAAAAATTGCTCTATTTATATACAAATTATTAATAGCTGTAACCCTTTTTCCGACTGATGAGAGTTAATTATTCTGCGTTTTTTCTGTTTTCCTAACAAACTTTAACGATACACTGATAATAACGCCGGTACAAAAAAGTTTTTTTAAGCATGGGTTTTCTTTCAAACTTCACACTTTTTTTAATATAATTTTTTTATACCTTAAATTTTAAGTAACATTCGCCTGTCAGTATCATTCATTTTCAGCAACATTCGCCTGTCTTGAAGATGGGGAGCAATGTTTCGATCATAAGTTGATGCTTCCCTGCAGCGCTTCTGTTATAAAGTAAAAGCTGGATTTATAGAGATGTCACCAGTTAACAAAAGAAAGTTGAAGCGATGGGCCTTCACCTTGGCGATGGATGTGGCAACAATTAAGTAACTTGGAGAGACGTAAAATTTAATTCTTTAAATAATTAGTTTTAATCATTTAATTTTTTGTAATTATAATTATACTATCGTGTTGTCATCCAAACAATCGTGTATAGAAAATTTTAACTCAGTTAAGCGCTTTAAAATATGAGAAAAAAAAACTTTTAAAGTTTTGATCCAGACATACAATATGAGTAGAAGAAAACCCATTAAAAAGAAACATAAATGTTGAGAATAAAATAATTAATATTAAAAGTCCATAATTTGATCATAGAAATAACAGCATTTAACATAAAACATATACTTAAAATTCAAATTATGTTACTCGATTTAGTTCTCATCTTGAAATGTAAAATAAAATCATAAGAACAAATTAAGATAATAAAGATCATAATTAAATCATAAGTTAATAAGATCATAAAACAATATTTTGAACAAAAAATTTAGAGTTAAATCCATTTTTATTATTTTTTTTTTCTTTCAAAATGTTTTAATGTTACTTATTTATCTGAATTAATAATAAAATTTTCAAAAAAAAAAAAAAAAAAAAATGCGATGGGGTATAAATTTTTCAAAACTAAGCATACACCTTTTAAAAAAAAACGTTTAAATACTTATCTTTATAAAGTTTAAATTTTTGCAGTTTATAGCTTTATAGCATAGCTTTTTAGCCATAAAAAACTGGTTGGTTGGTTTTATTAACGTCGCACTAGAAACAACACAAGGTCTATTGGCGACAGACCTCCGAATTTTGAACCTCGGTCAAGTGACGAGGACGACACCTGAGCTGGCACTTCCCACACCACACCAACGGGATTTAAGAACTGATTTATTCCTTAAAAAATTTAATTAAAGACAGAAGGCTTGATATTTATATTCAAACAAGATTTACTATTTAAGGCTTAATTCCATAAAATAACATGAAAATTAAAAAGTGAAATCGATGAAAATCGAGATATTTTAGAAGAAAAAGCATCCAATAGGAATGTAAGAATCGTATGAAATATTAGGAATGATAGTTAAAAATTTATGGCGTTAACACCAAATCTAACTAAGCTATGCCAAACGTTTGTGTAAACCAGGCCATACCGCCCTGTGGCCTTCTCAGATGGGTCATTTAAGCAAATATTTTAACTTTTATTCTACATAAAAGTACCAAAGAACATTCCACCATGAATCATTCTTATTACATCCCATTACTAAGGGAATATCTTAGTATATTGACTCAACTATCTCATCATAATTTTTCTTCTAATATTCTTGTTCAGAAACAATTATAAAGTTAAGCTCGTTTTAAAGTACACTCGTACCGTCTAGCGTTAGTTTGCGATATACAATGTAAACCTAACCAGCAAACCTATTGAAGAGCACGGGTATGTATTACTACACGCGTGGAGGGAATGTGGATCACGGATCATTCGACATGGCAGCAGCCAGTCTGTCTGCATCAAGCCTAATATATTTGACGCAGAAACGTATGGTTCCAAACATATTGACTGCTCGGTGTCTTTTGATCCCTAATAATTTAGCACCAGCATTGTGTTGTAACAGCACGAGAATTTTATTTTTATAGAGAGAATTATATTTCGTACAAATACATTTAATTCAATAAAATATAATTTCCAATAATTTGTTGCAGAAGGTTCTTGATTTCTCTGTTGGTACTCAGGAGGATTTGTCGCCTCCCTCGAGAGGTAAAAGTAAAAGTAGTTTTGAACGTGAGAATTTGAATTGGCGTAAAAAGGGTCAAAATTAAAAAGGTGATAAGTAGAATTAATTGATCACACACACACTCAAATCAAATGAGTTTTCAGAGTGGGCCACAAAGTTTTTCGGTTAGGTAGGTCTGGTTTAAACTGAAAGCTCACAAAAAGATAGAAAGAAAAGGGTAAAAGTTAGAAGACAAGAAGGGTCGAAAATAGAGAAAGTTTGCTAAGGTATCTCTTGGGTGCTTCACCAGTCTTTACCAAAGATATTGAATTCCAAGAGAAAGAAAAATATGACTTGAGTACCTTATTCTCGTACTTAAATTATGATTCTAGTACTTAGCTACAGAGGGTAAATCCTTTTTGTACAAATGAGTTGGAGAGGAGATATACTTTAGGAACGGAGAAGAAAATGAGAAGGGGGTTTATTCTTAAAAAAGAATTCTAAAGTTTCGACTTGCTGAAAAGACTATGAGCATATCAGAAATGATTTCCAGTTCTCAAATAATGTCATTTACGGAAAACAGATACTTTAAGAGGTAGTGTTCATCTTACATTTTTATTTAGTTATTTGTGTTCACAAAAAGTATCCTCATAATATTTAAAAACAATGAAATCCTAGAATAATCTCTACGCTACATTTTTAAAAAGATTTTTAATTTCCGAAATTTTACAAAAAAAAAAAAAAAAACTTGCGGCTATTCTTTGTTTTGAAATTGCTCACTTTTTTTGATGAAGGACTACTATGAAGGTTATACTACACACCTTCGGTCCAGTACCTAAGAAGCAAATCAGAAATCCAATGCTTGAATTATAGTAACGGCTGGGTTGGATAAAATGGCTTGTCTTGAACAGTGTTTTCTCCAACCCAACTGGTACTAGAATGCAAGCGAAAATACGGAAGGAATACAATTTGGATTATAAAGAACGCATCAGAACGAAAAGAAAATCGTTCGGTAATAATATAATTAAACATCTAAAAAGCTCTCTGTTTACAAGTAATTTTGTATTCGCTAAAGCAACATTATATCTGTAGTCACAGACTAGTCATGTAGATTCATGATGTTCAAATTTGAAGCCCATTCACCTCACAGCTACGACTATATTGGATCTTTCTAAAGCCTTTGACACAGTCTCGAGGCAGAAATTTATTATCAAACTTTACGATTCTTTTGCAATCGGTGATAGGGCCTTGCCTTGGATCTATGATTTCTTGTGAGACAGGACTATCGGTGTTAAATTAAGCTAATCCATGTCCAGATGTTTTAAGTTGAGCCAGGGACTTCCCCAGGACTCTGTTTTGAGTCCCCCCCCCTCTTCACACTAGCCTCATGTGGTATTGAAGAGATTATCTCTAGAAGATATGGGGTCGGCTTATTTTCAGACGATATTGTGATCTGGAAGTTTGGTGCTGACATATCTAATCTGGAGAATAGTGTTAACCAAACTCTAGTCGATTAGTAGAACTTTGTTGAAAGTCACAAATTGTATTTTAATCCTATGAAATCTTCGACAAGTTTCTCTACTATTAATAGAAAACTTTACATTTACCAACCAAAACTTTTCACAAATAGTTTGCCTCTTTTGGTGGATAGGTACCCTAAGTATTCGGGCTTTGTTTTGGATCCCGAAATTACAAGCTGTAGGTACATTGACCATCTTGTGATTAAGAGCAGAAAACGACTGAATATTTTGAAATACATCTCTGGACGTGATTGGGTTGCTGACTCATTTACTCTTCGAAATACTTACTTGGCACTTATTAGACCAATTCTAGAATATGGCTACCCGATTTATTGTTGTGCCTCTAAGACTAACCTTCAGAAACTCGAGCGTGTCCAACTGAGTCCAGCTCGCATCATAACAGGTCTTCGAAACAACTGTCCCAACAACATTGTTCTTTTTGAGGCTGATCTACGGCCGCTGAGGGATAGAAGAAATTCAAATCTTATGAAGTATTACAACAAACTTCTTAATTACAATTCCGGTAATCGAACTTCTGCAATCCTCAAGTGTTGGGGTAACAACCAGAGATTTAAGAAAAATAGCCCTTATAACCAGGTGATCAGTGAAAATCTGATTTTCAACTCCATTGAGCCACATCACTTGTATTCTTGCATTGACCCTTCTGTTGAGCTGCCTGGAGTATTTTTCTATCCAACTCTCTGCTCATGTTCACAAGACCTCTGATCCTCCTGAATACCAAAAGGTAACTTACTCTTGAATTGATCAATAGTAATATTCCAGATGATGCTATTCTTATTTATGTGGATGGCAGTAGGAATGAAATGTCTTATTCCGGTAGTGGTATTTACATTAGATCTCAAAACAATTTCTGTCAATTCAATTTGAGGAATCCCGATGGATGCTCCGTATTTCGCAGTGAACTATTTACTAAATTACTAAAGAACTATTTACTAGAACTTAGTAATAAACGATTTACCGTGCTCGAATGCCATATTTTAGAAACGCAAGTTTTTGACAGAAACGAGTGAAATGAAGATGATTAAAGAGTAGATTTAGACTAATTTTTCATATTAAAATGTGAATTTAATAATTATTAATGTAGATTAAAATTTAAGGCAGTTCCACAAGCTGACCTGAGAGTGTACAACGTAGCATTGGTTTGTAAAGAAGATTAATGAGATTGAAGTCTTGCAGTAATGTGTAGGGGGGATTCAAAAACCGGTGAAATACTATTGAGTTCTCAGTCTTTTTAAAACTGTGAAATGTTAGTATGTGTTACCTAGAACAGCTCTAGGTCTTTTAGTTGATGATGGTATTTCAAAAGAAAACGACGGCATATTTTGGAGTAACTCATTAAGAATTTGAGGAATTCTATTGAAAAAGTTAGTGGATTGCTTTTTAATAAAATCAAGCATAGATTCAATTTTTAGATCCTTAGGCAGGACTTCATTTCGGACAAACCTAGAAACATTTGAAACCTTCCTGAGATGAATGTTTTGAAAGACGTGCAGTCTTTCAGATGTGTTGTGGCAGTTCCCGCCCATATTGACGATGCGTACAACATAATAGGTCTAAATGTTGATTTATAAAGCAAAAGCTCGTGCCGGATTGCCAGGTTTCTCTTGCGAGAAATCAAGCGAGTAAGAATCCTACTCATTCCGACTGTTTTTTGATAAATAATTCGGATGTGCGTTTAAAATTACTCCTAGTTGTGTTTAGTTACCCAGGAGATGGACTGATCAAAAATTATGACAGCGAGCGAATTCCCTACTTACCGTTGTTTTGTAAAGGAGAAGGCTAGCGCTTTTGGACGCATTGACTTTAATTTTACAGTCTATGAGCCAGACCTGTAGACGAGAGAGATATCTCTGCAATCTGTTTATAATTTTCCGATTGCAGATGTTTTGGGTTATTATGGCAATGTCATCAGCATACATGGCCAAATGAATGCTTATAGCCTTCGGAATGTCGTTTACATAGAGGGAAAATAATAAGGAAGAAAGAATTCCTCCTTAGGGTACGCCACTAAGGATTGGTCTAGGGGTGGAAACTACTTTTCCTACACGAGCCTTGAAATTGCGGGAGTCAAAGTGCGAATGAATAATTTTGATAATTTGGTCATATTTACTCGGAGATTAGCCCATCGTACAAATTTTATCAAAGGCTTTGGCTATGTCCACAAATAGCATACCCGTGGCTTGATTCGTTGAGAAGCCATGTTGAAATGTTGGACCAGCTCAGTAACTGTGTTAGTGTCGAGCATTTAGTAACAAAGCCATGCTGCTCTGGAATAATAATATTCCTGGCTAAGCAGTGCTGGTTCAGGTATTTCAGAAGAACGAATTTGTATGCTTTATATACCCAGGAAGCTGAGTAAAGATATTGGATGATAATTTTGAGGATTTTCATCATCCGAATTTGGTTTTAGAATGGGGACCACCACTACAGTTTTCCAATTTTTGGGGAAATGACAGTTCTCTATGAGCATGCTAAAGATCAGTGTGATGAAAAAGAAGAATTTTAGTGGGAGATTTTTAAGGATGCGATTTGAGATTAAATCCAATCCAGGCGCCTTTTCGGTATTTAATTTTTTTTTATGAATTCCAAAACTTCAATGATCTGAATGCAGTCCAGATCAAGGCAGGTGGGAGAAGCCCAAAAACTGTTTTTATGTGTTTTCCCATTTTTCTTGGAAAAAGTGTTTTATATTTCTCGTTACCATACGACTGAGAGTACGGAGTTCAAATTTGAAGTCCGGATTTTTAGAAATTTGCCAAAATCTCATTACTCTGTTTCTGTGACAAATTTTTGTTCTGATTTCGGGGGGTAAGCAGAGAGGTTGTGGTTTAAATTTTAGTTTTGAGACTGTCACAAGTGCCTCGAAGAAAATTTTTCCCGGCTGGTCAATAGATTTTTCAATATCACCATTGCTGGATCAGAAGGGTTTTTATTTACAACAAAACGAAAAATTTTCAAATCGGTGGTTAATTGCTCTGGAATTTTGAGATAAGCAGAGTTTGTATTAAGACTAAAAATCACCGGGAGATAATCAGAATCAAGTTCATTAATTACTCTGATGTCATAATTAAAGAGGATGTTTTTGAATATTACTAGATCAATGATAAAGTCCAAGACTCCCGGTCTGTGGGAGTGTACGATGCAACAATCCTCACACCTGGAAGTCTGTTTACAATATTTTTGAGTGAATAGACAAAAGAATTGCTTCTAGCATTGTTCCACATTTTGTGTTTTGCATTAGTCACCTGCAATGAAAATATTTTGGCCCGAATTCACAATTTTTAAAAAGTTCTTCTCTGGAAATTTATGATTATTTAGGGAGGGTGGGGGTTACGAGCATAAACAGAAGCTACTCGTAGCGAGGGATAGTTATTAATTTGGAGCTCAATTGCGTTTGCGTCCATATATTGTAACCTCTGAATGAGGACTATTGCTTTACAATATACGGCGGTGCCTCCATAAATACGAAAAGATAATACGATTCTATCGTCTTTATAGATACAATAATAGGCGATCTGAGGTTCGTGCCCCAATTGGAGCTGTTTCCTGAACCAAAAACAGATCCAGATTTTGCACTAGTACAAAGCCCCTGACTTCGTTAATATTGGAACGTAGTCCATTAGCGTTCCAGAAACCTATTGAAATTTCGTGCACGTCACAGTTGAATTTTAATGCTTAGGGGGCGCGGGGAGTTCGCACTTGTTTAATTGCGACATAGGCCTCAAAAATAATGCAGGCTTTATCATCATCCGCCGACATGGAGCGGAGAGCAGAAAGAGATTCTTGGAAAGCTCGAGCGAGAAGAGGCTGATCAACATTCGTGTCGCTCCATATTTCCATGAATGACTTAAATAATACTGCATATTTTCCTCTTGCTTTAACTGGGGCCGCAGAATTCTGAATAGGAATTGCAGGTTGCTCCTGAATTTCTCCTGTTACAACTTTTGAATATTGGAGAGTAGGTGTTGTAGTGCGGTCCCTGCTAAGAGGCTGCTGCGGTATAAATTCAATCTTCTGATTATTTGAGGGTTGAATAGGGGCTTTATTACTCTTTTTATTCTATTGTTATTTGGACGTCCATTTTTGCCATTAGGGAAACAGGGATACTGGCGCCAGTTCGCCGCATGGTCTCCACCACAGTTTTCACATTCTAGAGGGCTGTCAAAATCAAGGGGACAGTCCTTAGCTTTGTGGCGAATTTTGCACATTTAATTGGTAGATGGCAGACTTCCGAGGAGAGGAAGATACCCTGACATCTCCAGCATTTATTTGGTTTGTTATTGCCGCGGTAATTTTCAATAGATATTTGAGTGCCAAACATTTCTATTAAATACATGCATATTAATAATGATGGTCGATATATCAATTGTCCATTTGTAAAACATATTTTAATACCACGAAAGTGATATACCTTAAGCGTAAGGCATTATCTAAACAAACAACAAATGTGTACATATAGTTTTTTAAAATGTTTTTCATGATAAAATATTAATTTGTTCACGTCAAATCAAATTCGATTATTTTTAAAATGTTATTTGTGTAAATTATAGGATTTTTGTTTCAAAAATTTAAATTCATTATAAATATTGCTGTATAATCTTTAAGTTAAAATTGTATTACATTTGGCATTGATATTAATAATGTAGATCACATTTAAATAAATGTTAAGATATTCTGACATTAGATTAAAATTACTAGGTCCACTGATTATGGTTTGTGTCAGGCAGAAACAGATAGCAGAAAGTGTTCATTACAAGCAAAAAAGTTCTAGAAGAGCTACAGAATAAAGATTTTTTTGTTTGGCAAAGTTTTTTGAGTGTTTGGCTACAATTTTTCTGTGAGCAGAAATGGTAGTGTTTTCCTTAGCAGCGTAAAAAGGCATCAAAAAATTTCGCGATTTTCAGTCCTAGTTTTTATATCGTAACTATTTCAGAAATCTATTTAGAATTTTTTTAAAAATGTTACATGCATGTTTACAATCTCAACACCAAATATTTAACTCAAGTGAATAATTCCAAACTAAAATGTGTATAATAATGACTGTCATGAAATCGATGAGAAACGTCTTTAAACTATCGTTTTATTACCAGCACCATGATTTAAGAAATTTAAAATTATGATAGTTGTTTGTTAATTTAGTTAAATATACAGTTTTATAAAACTTAAGTATGTATTATGAATAGATTGCCATTTAAAATAGATCATAACAAAGTTAACTGAAAAATGTGATGATGTTTTTCTGTTACTGATAAAGTCAAGAATCAGTGGGATTCGAAATTAAGAAAGTTTTACAGGGATTTGAAGATTTTCCATTAGAATAAGATTTACCAGCAACTTGCTCAATGAAATACGGCCTTTAAATCTCTAAGAGAATTAACAGAATAGTTTTATGACAAATTCTTTTAAAAATAAAAATATCACAAGAAAGAAAAGAAATATTTTAATAAGACATATTGAACATATAAAAATTAGCAAAATATTTTTATCCATTTTGTCATTTAAAAAATTAAATATCATTAAGTACTACATGTAAAAAAAAAAGTATTATTCCAAATTTATCCATCACATTTTTTTAGTCCAATCAAAAAGATAAAGGGGGGGGACACATAATTTATGTTTGCAACTTTTTCTGGAAAAGAAAATGTTAGCAATGATTTCAGATCATATACAGCACAAGTAACATAATGGCATGGAAGTACTTTAAGAACATAAATGAATGTATATATATATAAATTACAACTAACATTTTCTGTCAAAGAAAACATTAACTATGATATTTGATCATATATCACACAAATAACACAGAAAAACTGCTTAAATTACATGCTATATATATATATATATAAAGCTGAATCTTTATCACAATACATTTCAGAATGAAAACATAATATAAATATCAAACATACATACAAATTAACATAAAATCAGATCAAATATATAATTATCTAAAAGGAATTTTTTAATTTTTTTTTAAAAAAATTTCGGTGTTTTATCAGTAATATAAAATCACAATAACTTATAAAATATAGATATAAAATTTATAAGTATTATATATTTTCAAAAACTTCATTGATATAAATATTTGTTATCATCAAAACATAATCAAGCATTATACTGAAATGAATAAAATTTCATTGCATAATTTCACCTAAAGCTCTCTAATGTATAATAAATAACTGATACATAAAAAAACTCAATAAAATTTATTAAAAAAATTTAAGCACATGAAAAACAAATTAAAAATTACCAGAATAAAATTCATTTCATTAATGCAGGAAACACACAAACAAGTATGCATTAATGTACATTCGTGTGCATGCAATAGTTAATTATTAAATTTTAAAATATCAAAGTAACATTTAGTATATTTCACATAAAATTTTATTTATACATATCATAATATAGTATTCAAATTATTTCATAGCATAATTCATTTTAGTTAAATATTTTTCTCAATTTACATTAATTAAAAGTTAACACTCAATATATGAATCTAGTCAATTCAGTAGGTTCTAAAAACAGCTTTTAAAATGTTTGATGTAGTTACTTCCAAGTCACAGTGAGAGTAGTATGCAAATTTGCACCCTTTGTACCAATTGCTAGAGTATTCTAAAAAAAATTATAACAGTACTTTAAGAAAATCATTAAAATATACATAAGAGTAATACTATAATTCCTTTTCCAAATTTTAAAAATAATTATTTGCTTAAAACTTTTAAAACTCATTACATATTAATAAATAAAATATGCAAAAATTCTTTTTTCCTTTTCTTTTTTTTCCTCATTGGTAAATATTAGGAAAAATTTGCTTATTTTTTTTATCACAATACAAATAACAATAAGCAAAAGATATAAGAATTTTAAAAACTTTTACTTTACATTTATGTAATTAATTTTTCATAAATTGACAAATAAGTTTAAATTGCAAAAAGATTTTAATTGATTGGCTTAAAAATCAATGATGCCACTTAATCGAATATATGAGAAGATGTTTATCATTGCTTTCCAGTAACAATGTAAAATTTTTAAGAGCAAAATAGTTTAAAAACTTTTCTAAAGACCTCATCAAAAAATTTGTTCAGAAACAAAGAATTAATATTAACACGTTATTTATGTCAAAGAATATTAAACTTACAGGTAGAATAAAATCATAAAAACAATAGAAATCCTTTGAAGTGACCTCATCAAGCACTTTCTTGATTGCTTCAGGTCGATCAAATAGAGTCATTCTTTGTAGATGTTCTTTCCAAGAAGTCTAAAGCAAACAACAAAATATAAAAAACAGAAAAGAAAAACTCATTTTAAACCAATAAGGCTTTGGAAAAATACTTAAAGAGAAGTATTTCATATTTTCAATTCTATCGACTAATTGTAATCTTAATACAAAATAAATTATTAAATAAGACTACTTTCAATGATACCAACTATTATTTATACATTTACTAGATTAAAATTTATAGCTCATGCTTTCATTTTAAAACAAATTACCTTATAAAAATCTAAAAAAATACATTTCATAGTCATAGAAATTTTAGAACTATACATCTTTATTACATTATCATCAAGAATTTAAAAAGAAAAAAAAAATGATATCCAAAAATTTAAAGCCAACCATGTCAAAACTGAAATGCTGGCACAAGAGTATAATAAACACACATAGATGAAGAGATCCTCAAATAAAACCAAATGAAAAACAAAATTTTAATTAACTATCATATACAGGCACAAATATTCAGTTTTCGCAAGCACACACACAAGCATAACTTTAACATAAAATTAGATGCACAAGAGGTCTATGATTTTTTTTCAACTTAGAGCTATATGAGATAAAACTAAAACAAACATATTTTTATGACTGTGTCCTTTTTTGCATTTTGTTTGTAGAATACTTAATAAATTTGAATGATATGTGCAACTTATCTTGTCGATATACTTTTAGCATTGAAAATAATAATTCTCATATCTAAAATATGTAACATCAAAATGGCTTATTCATAATATAGTCCATGTACTGAGAAGCATCAAACATCTATTTATTTGTGAAATTGTAAGCCAACAAAATTTAATTATTTAAATTGAACTTACTTGAAGAGTACAATTCAGGCCATTCACTGATACTTCTGTTAGACCTTCGAAAGTGCCTAATATTTGGATGCCAGCTAAATCCATAGGATCATCGTATCCATCATAGGACACAACAGATGTAAGAATGTTCTAAAATAATAAGAAAATACATGCATTGAATTTAAAAAATCAAAATATTTCCATTATTTATGCATAGTAGTAGATGGAATTTTAATACATAAAATCATGCGGAAACAATGCTTCAAAAATTTAGATTAAGCAGCATTCATAAAGTTTGCATTTATAATTAGCATTCATAACGTCTGTATTACAAAGATAATGCTTGAAAGAAACAAAATGATTACACAAATTGCAGTTTACTAACAATTATATTAATTCAATTAAACTTACATTATTGACATAAATTTCCACAATAGTATTTTTATTTTTCTCGAAGGTGTCTAGAAAGAAAAGTAATAATAAATTATTTTTGCAAATAATTGTAATAAGATATATAGCTAAGGAACATGCAATAAAAGAATTTTTTGATAAATAAGTAATACTTTTCGATGTAAAAACAAAGAGTAATTTTTTACTACATAAATATTTTAGAATTTGTTAATCCAATATTGCATTACAGTTATATGATGGTATACTTAGATCTTGTATTTTTGAATCCTTTTCAAATTTCCATACCATGCCACACGACAGTTTTGAGCTCCATTTAAATTCAGCACTTCTCAATATTCCACATGATAGTGTATGGTGGAATCAATACTCAAATTACAAACTTTCAGATATAAAAATAGCATCTCTGCCATTAAATTAATATAACATTTTCATCTGAACCAATTTTTTTTTTAATTTTAGAACATCATTTCAAAAAAAATAAGTAACACATAATTATTAAGAAAATATGACAAGTATACTTGTTTGCAAAGAAATTAACAAATATAATGAAGCTAAAATTATTATATGCTTGCAAACAACTAAAGTTAAAAGTTAATTCAAAAAAATTCTTACTATAATTCTTACATACAATATATAAAAGAAAAAAATGAATCCTAATCATACTAATGCATATAAAGTGCATTAAAATTATACCTAAAGAGTCCCCATCATCCCAATAAAGTTCTCCAGTGGCTCGAAGGTTCTCATCAAGAGCAGCAATGAGTACAAAAGGCTGTTTACGGCTACACAGGAATAGTTCATTAATATTAGTGAATCATTGATAGAATTAATATCTTGTCATTTACAAAATTGTACAGCAACTTCGTCTATTCATTTATGCTTCTTATATCAACACTTGCACATACATAACTTTTTGAAATATATTCTGATAACAAGCTCAATTTGAATTTATTGTATGTTAACAGGATGATTTTTTTTTTTTTTTTTTTTTTTTGCAACACCATGATAAAGTGGACAAATTTCTTCTTGTTAACATACTTCGCACCAATTACACTTGCCCACAGAATAACTCCTCCTTTTTTCCCCTTCTTTCTCCAAAAATAACATTAGAATTTTGTGAAATCAATATAATGCTAAGGAAAAAAAATTTTGAAGTGAAAACTTTTTAATATAAGAGCAGTATTATTTCTTTTTATGAATATAGAACTAAAAAATACTGAGTTATTTTTAAGTAATAATAATAATTTAGATTTGCAATTCATTTTAGAGTTGGAAATTCAATAGCATCTTACCTAGCTGCAGTATTTAATGCTGGCAATTTTCCAGGTAAAACATTTCCACCTCTTATAGCAGTAAAAATATCAGTTAAAGGAACTTCAATTAAAAAATTTTCACCACTGCTATTCATCAGCTTTCCTTCAGCTGTATACCACCATCCTTTTGGAAAGTAAGCATTCACACTTGTAGAATCCTGAAGTAAAAAAAAGTCACTTGTAATGCTATTAAACATTTCTTAACCTTTAATCTGGAAAACATTACTCCTCTCTATATTTTAAATGTACTAGAATTTACACTTTAGATTTATTAGAAGGGAAAAAAAAATTGAATTTATTTCACTATCCATAATAAGTATATTTACTATGTCCATAATCAAAATTTTATAATGATCAAAATGAAGAAAAGAGGGTTTTTTTTTTTTTTTTTTTTTTAATTTTTTAATATTAAAAATTTTTTATTTTTATAAATTTTTTAATTTTGGTTTTTTTTTTTTTTTTTTTTTTAAGTTTTTAATCTTATATAGCTTGTATATTTATTGATCTTTTTCTTCTCATTTGAATGTCTGCTATAGCTTTCAAACTGCTAAACCAAATGCAATCATTTATACCTGAATATTTCATTACACTTAGTTACAAATATTAAAATATAAAAAATAAGAAGAAGAATTAATATAGATCAAAAATGTAAAATTCGGAGTGATATTTTGTTAGAAACAAATGCCTTTAAATTGCATACAGAATTTAAATAAATCCTTTTGTTACACAATTGCAACATATTTTTTTTTCTCCATAGCAAATTAATTGTGCAGTTCAATTCGAATACCCCCCCCCAAAAAAAAAAAAAAAAAAAAAAAGAGTTTGTATAATTAATCTGATGGTTTAAGTTTTGTAAATAAAATATAAACTTTTTTTTTATCAAATTCAATTCACTTGATTATGTAACCATTTTTGGCAAACGAAACCCAATTTCTACATCTAGTTGTAAGGAATTAGATACCACATTCTTCTTTTATATTTAAGAATTAATTATATTACGGCATTTTTGTTTTTATGATATAAATATTCTGTCCTAAAAACAGTATTTAATAAGATTGTTATCTGGTTTGTTTAAAATTTAGACAATTTTATAGAAGAGAGTGACTTCCTTTAAATGTGAAATGAAATATCCCCAAAACACATACATGCAAGGAGTTTCATAACATTATTGATTAATGCATTTTTGTTATGTTTACATTAACTAGATTTAATTTGCAAGAGTTTGAAGTGCAAAACTAAAAAGTAAAGTTACAAAAAAGATCAAAGAAGGAGAAATTATAGATTTGGAAGCATATCATACTGAACACAAGAAACTATCAACAACAAGAAGTACAGTTCGTCATTCTAAACTGAATTTAAAGCAAAATTCAGTAATGTTGAAAATTATTTAAGATGAGAATAATGTTAAATAATGCCTTTAACTTGATGAAAAATTACTCAAACAAATCTGTGACTCATGCTGACTAATTTTCTATATTTTTCAAATTTAAAAATGATTATAACAAATAAATTTCAATGTATCATATTTATATCAGAGGTAAAAAAAATATATTATATGTGCCACACCAACATTTTTTTAACTAATTTCTAGTACAATGTTCACAGACACATTTAACATGGAACACATTATATTGTTCACAAATAATAAATAATGGAGCATAACATCATAAATACTTTTCCATATGTTTCATCACTTACTTTTTAACACTAACATTAAAAATAATAAATTTATGTAAATTCATTTTTATATAACTTAATTCAAAATCAAATGTTTCTTTCATCAATTCAACAAAAGTTAAAATTTGTAACATAATTTGTTAAGTGATTTCTCAATAATATTACATACTTTAAAATAAATTCATGGATATTTACTTTTTCAGTCTTGAAGCATAAAAGAGTTGTGTCAGTAGCTTAAATTTATTTAAAAATTAAGTGACTATAAATATTCATGAAACTTATTGAATCAAAATATCAGTACTATAAAACTGATTTCATTTTTCCTCAGATTAATTTTTCTTCCTAATCAATTATCCTAAAGATAAATTTCAGATCATGTTTCTAAGAATCAGAAGATTAAAGACAATTTCTGTCAAACTGAGAATAAGTCAACAAACTATACCTGTGGACAAATTTTGCCTTGATTTTTAGGAGAAATCTCTTACCAAAAATCACTCTATATTTAAATATTAAGCATTTTAAAAATATGATTAAATATTAAGTTTTTCTAAAATATGAATTATGTATAACAGTGAAATTCTTCATCATTTATCATTAAAGGATGAATTAACTTTTCATCATACATTTCATTAATGGTTAGGTAAAATATTTATGATTAAAATATTTTGAATAAATAATGGTGCTTTGAATAAATAGAATTTGCAACTCATATAAATGCATAAAAATGGCAATAATATTTTTAAATCAAACAGCTTATAAAATAAAATATTTAAAAAACTAAACACAGTTTAGTGAAAACTCAGAATGCTTGAAACCCTTTGATCATAAAAATAATGTTTAGAAAAATACATTATTTTGTATGAATTTTTCATAGGAACTTCTTTCATTAAATTTGAGTAAGTAAAATGCTTTTTTGAGAATCTAATTCATAGTTTAAAATAGAATTTTTAATCTGCATATTCATATTCAATGGCATATCTTCATGAACCAAACAATAAACTCGTAATATTTTAAATTTACAAAAAAAAAAAAAAAAAAAAATCTTAAATTCTTCAGTTTCTTTTACTGCTTTTATAATTCAGCAAATTAAAGTAATTAAAATACTACTTTATATTGCATAATGGAAAAGAATACTTAAAGTTTGTTTTTAAAAACTTTATTATGAATATATGGCTTAAATACAACTCCCACATCATATGACAGACATGTTAGACTAGTAGTTATGGCATCGAGCTTGTAGCCAGTGATGTTTCAATCCAGTTGTGCATTAGTCCTGATTCCATTAAAGACCAATTAGGCAGCAAGGTTGATGCACATTAAATATCCAAATTGATGTAGTGTGAAAGTTAGGAGAGTGAGGTGCCATCTGAGGTTGCTTCCTCATCTCTTGACTATACCTCAAAATGAAAAGGTCCATTGCCAATAGACCTCATATTACTTCTAAGTGTGATGTTAATAAACTATCTATCAACCCACATAATATAATATAAATATAATTAATTTAAATTTTAAAAATCATTGAACTCAATAGAAAAATTCCAAAGTCTTAAAAAAATGTTTATAAAACATCAATCAGTCAATTTGAATTAATGTTGCTCCTCAGTCAGACAACAAATATATAATACCTGAGTTCACTCTTTAACTTCTACACACTGCCACATAGAAATTTCAAAGCTCAATTTAGATTAAAATGCAAAACCTCTCATTATTCCACCATATGGTTTTTGGTAGAATCAATACTTTAATACATAACTTAGCTTGGGCATGGTAAACAACAAAATTTGAACTTTAATCAATGCACTACTCCAGATATAAAGCATCAACAGGTTGGCTGTTAATAAAATGCAATTTTTTTTTAAAAAAAAACTATATATGAGTTAAAGTATTAAATGTGACATGAAAAATTTGTTTCAGTGTTTTATTTTGAAAAAAAAATTCTATTTTGAACAAATAAGAAATTTAAACTTTACTGGATAAAGAACAGGAACTATCATCAAACCTGATCCCCAGAAGAATTGCTCATCTATGGAATAGGTATTTTTATCTTGAGGAAATCTACAAAAATCCAGCAGAAGTAAACACAAAAGAAATCACACAAAAAGCAGCAAAATCAAATAAAAAAAAAACAGTTACAAAAACTTAAAAAAATATTTTTTTAAGCAATTATTACTCAAAGATATTTTCTATTTTTTATTACAGTTAAAACAAATTGTTAAGTAGTTTGTCTTGAAAAGGCATTTCAAACCTAAAATGTTAAGAGATTAACAACTTTCAGAATATAAAAATTATTAAAATGTGAGCAATTTAGATGGTATGTAAAGGAAAGCTTTTGATTTTATAAACGAATTCATATATGATATAAAAATATACAATTAAAAACAAATTATTTTAGACAAAGTTTTGGAAAGAGCAGATTTAGCCACCAAAAGTGCTAACTTTTTTTAAAATAATCATTAAATTATTCAGTAAAAAATTATAATTGAAACAAATGAAAAGATATTGAAGTAGATAATAATATTCTTTTCAGATATTAAAATTAAAGAAAATGATAAATTATTAAACTGAATATATTTTAAGTAATTATAATTATTGTGGCTATAAAATGAAAATAAAATAAATTGTTACATTTAAGCTATCTTTCAACACTTATACTTCAATGAAGTGACTATAATTCAAATAGAAACTATTGTGAATTGGTTGGAACAAATCAAATTATATTAAACAAATCATGTGCATTTAATACTTTATTCTGAAAAGTGGGCAAGGATGATATTTTGTGGTTATATGAAATCTAAAGCCCCTTTGATGGCTAATATTTAAAAAATTTCTTTTTCATAATCATGACAAATAAAATGTATGAATTGAAAACATTCAAAGAAATAGACCTTTTAATTGGAAAAAATGCAAAATTAATGAAATGATATCCATTAAATAACTACAAATATCTTCTCAACTGAGGAAATGTAATTTTCTGTTTAAAAAAAATGGAAATTTGCAAAGTCAATTCTTTTATAGTGAAACTTAAATAAATATTAACACACTTTTTAAGATAAATTTTATTACTTATTTCCTTGTTTTCAAACTTCTTCAAAACATGAATTTTTAGCAAATTTGTAGAAGTACAGAACAAGCAAATAAATATACTTACTCAAAAAATAAGGGTCTTACAACTGTTTCACCAAACACATGACTACGAGCAAACAAAGTATATAAATAAGGCAAGAGAAAGTATCGCATGTTCAATGACTTTTTAGTAGCTTCAACAACAACTGGACCCATTGTAACTGGATCCTGATCCTAAGTCAGAAAATATCGATGTTAACATGTGTGTAGATAAAAATTGTGCGACAAAAATTAATAAAAATATCAATCTTTTTATATTTTATTCATTTCACTTTTAATATTATTACTCTCCAAATTTCTATCCTTAAAATTAAAGAAATAAAAACTTATTCTAGCTTAAGACCTCCTCATCACTCAGGAATATCCAAGACTTTCATAATTTACCAAACATTTATGAAGCTGTAACACTTGTGGAACAATAAATTTACCAATGAGTAACCTTGCAAAAGTTAATTCTCTACAGAACTCACATCATGATCAATTTCATTTTCTATGAGAGTTAAAAAATAATTACTCTGCTATCATCCAGATATCAGAAAAAACTTAATCTGTGAAATAATCCCATGCAAATAAGTTGATAACATTTGTTTATTATTAATAGTTATAATCTTTAAAACTGTAATTATATATATATACTTTCAGTGAAGTAGCATAAATAGAAAATTCAAAAATGAGAATAATATGCATCAAAGATATTCTTTATCTACTTGGAACAAATACATAGAAACTAGAACTGTATCAAAATGTTTGAATTTTCTAGATGTTTGTATAAGTAATAGCATTTCAAAAAGATCACCAAATACAAAAACATAATCTATGTTAATAGAAATAGTTTATTAATAAATTATCTATTTGAAATTAAAACTATGATTTTTTTTTAAAAGTGAATCAAGTTACATACCATAGCACTAGCATCATTATGGTTTCTTGAAAATGGATAAAAAGCACCGAGAGATTGCCAACGTGCACAGAGATTAACAGTGGTATTGAAATTAAAACCACATATATCAGATCCAACCAATGGTATACCATAGAGATTAAAACTGAGCATTGCTACAAAAGGAGAGAAGACACACAAATAATACTCATCATTTTTAAATTTTGATTATTCACTAACACTTCTAAAACAAAAATTAAAGGCATTTTCTACTTTTTTAAGTGAATCTAAACTCCTTTTTACGAACCAATGCAAAAAACAAATAGAAACGCTTTTAAGAATTTGAAGCCAAATAACCTTTATACAATCAGAAAAACAAATACACATAACTTTTTTTAAGTATATTTTAAAATAACTTGGTTCAATTAAAAGCCACACCAAACTTTTTTTTACATGACTGACTTACCTTAACATGATGTAGGATAACTGATCAATTTGCTACTACTATTTTCTTAAGGGTTAATTAATGCAGCTGTGGTCTGCACTATAGCTTGTCTTAAGGTAAACCATAAATTGAATTGTTGAAGTCTGATCTTTTCTAGAAGATCTCTGTGTGCATCTTGGTTACCTGAATATGCATTCTTTTTTTTTTTCGTACGATTTTGACCAAACTGTGCTCTGACTGGTTTTCTTGAGTCAATAAGTATGTGCTTCTACTTTCATTTTAGTTATAAATTCAAACTTGTATGAATTTGCTATTAATGATAAATATATAAATTGAATGAATTTGCTATTAATGATAAATATATAAATTGTACAATATAAAAATACTAATTAAACTGTAAAAACACATATCTAAAAATGTATACAATTAGTTTTTGTCATTTTTATGCTTTTCTTATTAAAGTTCTTTATTTCTTCTCAGAGGCTTACCTTCTTCAGGTAAGTATAGGCATTACTTACCTGAGACACCTTAGTGATCTTTTTCCTTTCTCATGGGGTTAATTGTCTTTCGTAAACAAGGGAGATGCATCACTAAAATATTTAGCTATCATTTCCTATTTTCGACTCTTCATCTTATCAATCATTTATATATATATATCCAATTTTTTCAAATGTCAGTTATATTTTATTCGACACAGCATAGCCATATCTGGTCCTTGCATCATTAAATTTCCCAGTCATTCACTCACATTCTTCAGATATAATTTTTGGATAACATGGAATTCATACCTCTTTTGACTACACAAATCACATCCTTTTATTTTTTTATTTTGTATTTTACACATTTTTACTGTGTAAAAAAAAATTGTATTACTAAATGTATATAACTGATATCATATAACACAGATTCAAAAAACAAAAACAAAAAAAATAGAATGTTCATACTGTAAATATTTTAACAAGATTGGAATTTACACATTTTTCTTACATTTAGAATAAATTCAACTTACAGGGGATAGTATAACGCATGTCATCCCAAGTAGATGAAATATCTCCACTCCAATGTCCACCATGAACACCTTGGCCAGAGAATGTTGCTCTAGAAATTACAAATGGGCGCTTTTGCCTGATACTCTTCATTGCTCTATAAACAAACAAACAAAATCTCTTTAATTCCTTGAAATTAAAATATTTAGTTTTAGAAAAGTATTTTCTTTACATCTATTACATTTAAATCTTATTGCAGTGTCAATGTAAGGATATTCACTTTTCCTAATTCCCTTTCAAAACCATATATAACAATCAACACCATACATTCTTAATCTTAATAATGTCAGCTTTTATGGTAGGAGAAAGAAGTTACAAAAATTTGAAATCACTTTTTCATTTTACCCATGAAAGTTGTTTTATTCCTTGTATACTATGGTTATTGAAATATTTATTTAGTTGAAAATATGCTATAAATTTGCAGCATGATATGTTAAAAAGTGAAATACTCTTAAACACAACCTTCAATAAAAATAAACAAGCTTTAAAACAAAAGCCTCCACCTGATTATCACAGATTTTTATTCACCTTGATGATAATATAATTTATTTTAGTGTATGTTTATATGTATCCCTGAATCACTTTTAAAATAATTCATGTGATATTAAATTTTTTATTAATGTATAATGTTCAAATTTTGAAATAATTTAGAAATATCTCAAGAACCATACAATTTAGTAAAGTATAGTAATAAATAACATCTCGCACAACTTGTACCATTATAAAATATTTTACTTCAAAAATATAGACATTTATTTGAATCCTCACTCAGTTCAAAGTAAATTTACAACTCATATAAGTTTTCATATTCAAGCAATTAATCATAAAATAAATATTCTCAATTATACTTAATATCTAATTAAATTAAAACTATATTAATCAAACAAAATGCAGAAAAAATATTTTGAAAAATTCTTACTGATATGATGCAGCAGCCTCTCTGTATCCCATCAAATTGTGTTCATTATAATGAATAGTTAAATAATGCTTTGATGTCATGCAGGCAGTTCTGTGACGCAGAGTCACAGGACTATTAGGTACATAAGGTGGATCTTCAAAGGAAGATTTTATACATCCGTCAAGTCCACCATCAATTACATTTGAAGGTTCATTCATGTCCTTTAAAAAATAGAAGAAACATCAAATCAATGATAATATAAAATGAATAAAATAATGCCTCATGAAGTGGAGGATAAAACAAAACAAATCATTAAGAGCTGACTGCAAAACTTTTTATATTAAAAGTAAAAAAGATTTTTTGTTTAATTTAATCTAAGACCCCTACTGAAATAACTGCATGAGAAAAATGCCAATAAATCAATAATCAAAATGTCAATAAGTCAAAGAGCTAAATAAAATGTATTTCATATATATTTGCACACTGAAAGTAATAATTTAAAAGCAGAAATATTTATTTTGCTATTTCTTGAATTGCAATAGGTAATAAGTTTAATGAAATAGGATCTTAATTGGAAAAAACTGCCAAGTTACATCATAAAATCACTAATGCATTATCCCAGTTGAATTCATATTTGATCTAGCAAAGACTACAAATTATTGTTGCAAGATGAGATTTAGTTTTCTTTGAAGCAAAAAAGTACAAATTTTATTTATGCAATCTGCATTCATACACTGTATTAAGAGTCCTGTAATATTGGATGCTCCCTTAAAATAAGTGTTTCAAAGCCTTAACTTTTTTCCAAGCAATATAATTCTTCACTAAGGTGCAGTATACAATGTCTTCTGCTTTATATACATGTACATTAATGAAAAGACATGAGACATATATTAACATAAATTTCCAACTTCAAAACATAAATGGTATAATTATAACAATTCTCTTCTTTACTGGAATACACAATGTCGCAATCATTGCGAAAAAAAGCAGGAAGGAGCTGATCTAGAAACTTCAGTTGCAAGCTTAAAAACCATATTTAGTTTTACAAAATAAGCATGTTTAATGTATTAATTTAATATTTTAAATTTAAAACCTGACACACAAAAATCTTTTATGAAAGTAAACTTCATTAAGAGTTAAAATTCACATTAAAACTAAATAAAAAGGAAAATCAAATTAGACAGTGAAACTTATTAAAATTGTGTAGATATGAAGATCAACTATTAATTTATAATGAAGAGATAAACAAAGTTAGAAATCAAGCAAATTCTAAAATTACTTGAATTAAGAATATTATTTAATTAATACATTATTTTAAATAACACAACTAAAGTTTATTTTAATTTGAAATATGCCTCCATATTGGGAATTATATAACATTTTTATTTAAAAAAAACATATCACCTATTTTTGCATTTTTCAATTAAACAGCTTGAGTGCATAATACATAAATATGTAACTCATTTGTATAACAAAAATTATTTATACAAATTGAGATAAAACTTTGTAATCAAAAAGTAAAATAAAACAAAAATAATTAATTTAAAAATTTATCAATATATATTTCAAAATTTTCTAATACATTTATACAATAAAATGAAAATAATCTAGGACTCGAACTAAATGATATTCTTGACCAGTCCTTAGATACTGGAGTGAGATTCGAGAAAATTTTGACATCTTTCCTTATAACACAAAATGTAATCTTTAAAAAAACCATATTTTCAGACTAATAATTTATTTTTTAGTCTGAATTTTTTCTGGCTCAGCAAAAGATAACTTAAAACCAATATAAGAATTTCAATAAATGTATGCATTATTTTTTCAATAATTAAATTTTCATTATTATTTTGTTGAAAATATTTCAGAACAAAAATGTATTTTAATATTTAAAGCATTCTATATAACATTTTATTTTAATTAATTATTACTTTAAAATTCTTTAAATAATATTTTTCCATGACACTTTTCTTTTTTTCCTAATGCTCAATTTTTCTTCATTGTTTGGTTAAAAACATTTTCAATGAAATTCAACAAAAGGAAACAATTGTATTTTCCAATTGCATAATTTTGTCTATATCAATATAAGTAAACATATTTGAAATATAACAGGCAAAATAGATAACTAAGTTAATTTTATATTTAATTGATTGTAGCTCACAAACACTTTCTTTAAACCAGGTAAATGCACAGGAAACTGCAAAACTGAATGTTTTAAAGGTGAAGAAATTCTCTTTTAGAACAATGTTCTACAAAACATCACTAAATACTTCATCAGGCCTTGAGTTTTCCAAAGAAAGTTTTGTTATATAAAACCAAATTCGTTAATTTATGTTAATTTAACATTGTTAGAAAGTCAAAAGATTTTTCCTAAAATATTTTGTATGAGCCTGAAAGCTATTAAAAGTACTAATTACCTTTTCCTTGAAAACATTATCCATGCAAGAGTTTTTTTTTTTTTTTTTTTAATATTGAGGGACAAAAGGATGCAGTAATAATAGCCTTTTATATTTGTTTCAAATTTTTAATGTTAACACAGCTATAAATTCAAAAATAATATTGTAGTAAATGCAAAGCAATTTTAAGCAATAAGCTTACTTCAGCCACATACATATTCAAATGAGCTAAAATAAAAATGAAATTACATATAAGAAAGAAAATATAACTTTAGCTGAATCATAGAATTTAAACAAGTTTGATTTCTCAGTTTTTAATTGTAAATATGAAATAAACAGTGAGAGGAATCAAATTTTCATTGAACTTCTTGTCATGTAAAAGAACACGAGCAGAAGTTAAAATTTATCTCATATTACAGCAGAAACAAAATAAAAAAACAATTTTAGAAAGAGAAAAATACAACGAGGGAAAGAAGGTATTCTTAAAATGACTGTTTCCTTTCATGAATGCGCATTTCACTAGTGCTAAAATAAGTATTATAATTGTAATAAAAACATTCCTTAAAATAGAATTAAAATTTATTTTATATACATCATACTCACAATCCAAACACCATCATATTCCACTTCAGCATGAAAATTTTCTAATTGTTTTAACCAATAAGAAGAAGCATTAGGATGACTAAAATCTGGAAATACTGTGCCCCCATCTGTCCAGACCTGGATTACAAAGAAAGAAAAGAAATTAATATACATGAACAAGATTCAGCAGGTAAGAAATAGGGGAAAAAATAAGTATAAATTTGATAATAAGCACACTACATAGGATCAAGAAATCGCAAAATCAAGTATATGAGTTTGATAACAATATCATTGTAATATAAAATTAAAATGAAATTGGCAAAATTGAGCCCTTTTTATTTACATTTTGAGGATATCTAAGTTCAGTAATATTTTAGACCATTGCCATGAATTATATATTTATATATCATACTAAATAATTAAAGTATGACTTGAATATATTTTACGAACTTCCTTCCCACTGTTGTTTGTTCTGTATGATTGTGTGATAACAGATAGAATTGATATTTGTATTCTCTATTGATGAAAAATGAAATTATGCTTAAAATTAAAAAAACCTCTCTACTAAACTAAATAGCGCAATAACATGCTGCCATAGAATCAGACAAGCCAATTAGTTATCACTATAAAAGCAACAATCCCCTAAGGTCCTGCAAATCCCCTCAGCGTGGTAAGTGAATGTAGCTTGGTGGAATGGGTGGTGCACATCAACAGTGTATACTCCTCGTAGGGCCACCCAAGGTGTGAAGGTAATTCCATCATGTTCAGCTAAGGTCTGTACATAAAGTGAAATCAGTCTTTTGCTATTGGGTACTCTGAGAACTTTAATTGTCAGAAGCTGAACTCTCGTTTCTTTGACCATGAGGCATTCTTCTACATGATTTCTTGAGGATTTCTAGTCTTGTGACTTGAACTAGCCTACGACTAGACCATGCAAAATAAGTCACATATAGAGCAATAATATTTAATAGAACAAATATACTTCTTCATTTAAATATCTTCTGATAACAGAAACAAAATATATTTAAACAAGTCTTGATTTCAAAAAGAAGAAGCTAGCAAATATTAAAAATAATTTTAAAACATACACTTATGCAAGTATATGTGTGTATAACTTTAAAATTAAAAGCAATCAAATATTGTATTTATGTATTTTTAAAATTGAATACAATATTTAAATTTTTAAAAACATATCAAATTTTAGGCAGCATTTTACAGAAACGAAATCAACAAAGTTCATTTACTTTTGCAAGAAACAAAGAGCCATTAGGATTTTTAAGGAATACATCATCTTTCAGACCATCATCAAATGGACGATATGTTCCAGGTTTCTCTGAACTACTAAGTCCAGGATCCTAAAAAAATTAGAAGCAAATAGCATGTTTCAGGATGCATAAAGATTTCACTCATAACATAAAACATGAGACAATATAAGTTAATTTGTCTATTAACTACAAACCAATTTGTCGTAAATTAAAATTGAATGCCATTTACATTACCACTGAGTAGTCCAATTAAATTAAAATAATAGACTAAGTTAAAATATTTGTATCAAGATCAATCCAAAAATGAATCAGACTAAATTTATACTTAGAAAAATAAAATTTGTTCACATAAAAATTATTGACTTTAATGTAATAAAATACTTTTAATGAATATAATGAAAATTTACTTAGGAATTCTTTTATAAATAGAATATCAACAAAACTTTTCAAGGAAAGGCAATATAATTTTTCATTTGTGATTTATTCAATTGTTTTCTTATTCTAAATTGTACCCAAAAAATCTAAAGACGATGCACATGCCTAATTCTACTCACTATAAGTAAAAACAATTTTTCTTTGATCTGAAAAGTAAGATAATTTAATCAAATTTGTGTAGAATTTTATATTACTTTCTATCAAACTGAAGAAATTGAGATTATAAAAAAAAATTCAATTAAAGGCATTCTGTCTGAATGATTTTCATCAAATGTGTCAGTGCTGAAGAAGAAAATAAGCCATTCAATTATAAATCATTCATAATAAATCAGAATGTCTCATAGTTTAAAAACTTTCTTTGAGTTTCATTGATTTATATTATAAGCAGAAAACAAAGGAAATCATATTTTCACTATTAGCTTATTTCAAGAGGTCATGATGCCCATACTTATCTGAAGATAAATCCCTGAGGTCCCTTGATATAATCCCCAGGGACAGGGTGCCCGGCTATACCCTCAGACGCTGGGTACCCATTTTAGTCACCTCTTACAATATGCATGAGCTACAGTGGGATTATTCTGTCATTCCCGGTCATCACATGGGTATTGAGAAATTAGAGAGTTCTCAAGAACACTATATTGGTTCGAAAACTGCAAAGTGGTATAATAAGCATGTACACTTGACTAGGATCTAATTATTTCAAGTGAACTTCTTAGGGTTATTAAGATAAGTAGTATTCTCTCTTCATCATAATATTTGGTAAAGGACACGACTTGTTGACCACCCTGCATTATTAGTATATTTTGATATTACTTACAAAACTCTAATAAAGTAATTAAAGATTTTTTGTCGATTACTTTTGAGCAACCGTGTCTCTTAATCACAATGATGATAATTTGTCACATAGTAAAGTAAAAAAATTTTCATTACAATAATTTATTAGGTTGTTGGATGCATTTCTAATATTAAAATATGAATAAAATTTCCTGTCACCTCTTTCTTTTCGAAAAAATCTTGCTTAGCTCTATTATGAAAGCTTTTAAATAAATTGAGCATTAAAATGTAGGTAACATGTATTAATAGCTTTGATATCCTACAGTAAAAGTACCTGCAAGTGTGTTTTAAGTCTCATAATTCTATATCAGAAAGATCTAATATATATTTTTTGATCTGTAGTCTAAAGGTTGTTTATCAATAGTTGTAAAATTCTCATGAACAATGTGGTCAAGACGCTCAGAAGATTAACTGTGGCAAATGGTTGACAGGGAATGGAGAACAATTCCCCAGGAAGCCATTCATACTATCATTAACTCTGTACTTAGATGTGTTATTTTTAATGTTGCATAGTATGTATCCAAGAGAACTTTTACTACATTTTTTTTAAAAAAAACTCTGGTATTAGACTCATGTAACACTTTTTTAATTAAATAAATGATTATATAGCATCACTAATTACATTTCCATGTTTACAGAAATAATGCATAAAACAGCAATGAAATGAGAATCTGAAAGTTACATTTTTCACTGTTCCTTTTCCAAGTTAAAATTACTCATTTTCTCCTTAATATTTTGATGGAAAAAAATTAAATCTAAGACAAAGGATTTTTATACAAAATCTTATGTTCATTGTAATTAATAAAAAATGTTTCATTGTTTCTTCTATGCAGAAAAATCAATAGTTAGCTATTAAATTATTACTACTATTGTTAATAAATAGGAATAAATAATAACTCATTGAATAGCACTAAGACAATAAAGAAATTTTTTATATGGTTTCTATCCATATTGACAGATTTAAATATATGACAACAATAAAAGAACTTACAGTCATTACTACATAATGCATTCCTTTATAATGTAAATCTTTAACGAATTCAGGTAATCCAGCAAATTTATTCTTATCATATGTAAAATCTTTCAAGTTATCCATATAATCAATATCGTTCCATTGAACATCCTTTAAATAAACAGATAAATAACATAACAAAAACACAAATTAAAAAACATTAAATCACTATAACAGCTTTTAGTATCATACATAGAATGCAAAATACACAGAGTAATAGAATACCAAAAATTTTCTATATCGGAAAAGTCGTTTTAACCGCTCTCTCTAAACATACTTTAAATATATTCCAAAATTATTTTTTTTACAAATAATTTACAAGCAAAGGAGTGTGCTAAAAAATTTTAAAGCATTCAAAATATGAGAGAGAACTGAAGTATTAAACCTATTTAAAAATTAATACATTATACTATAAAATATATTCTAAATATGAAAAGAAAATTGTAATTTAATTAAATTACTATTTCTATAGCTTTAATTAAAACAATTATATTTTTAAAAATTCAGATTACTTCAAGTTGGATTAAGACCAGAACATGAGAATATGTTTACCAAAGGAATACCAGCGTCCAAATTACGTTGCAAAGTTTCTTTTGTATTATTGAGAGAATCATATCCATAACGACATAAGTGGAAACCTAAGCCCCAAAAGGGGGGCATTGATGGTCGCCCCACAATACCAGTGTATTGTTGAATCACACTAGTAGGGGAAGGCCCCAACATGATAAAGAAATCCAGAACTCCTCCAATAGGTCTGAATGTAATAGCTGGAGTAGGTTGCAGAATAACATCTAAAAGTGGAAAATGGAAACATTATGCTTATTCACTATAACCTGCATGAATGAAAAAAAAAAACAAGTATAAACAATTTTGCCTATAAAACCAGGCAGACTACTATTTGTATCAAACATGACATCTATTCATAACTTTTAATCAAAATTCAATACTTGGAGAAAATATAGTTCTTTCAATGTAATATTTTTGTACTAAAATGAAATATCATTCAGCTCCTCAAAATTAAATAAGTTTAATACCACACAATATAAAATTTAAAACAATATTTTTTTAATCACATAACATTGGGTCATTTTAAAGTAACAATTGTAAAGAATTAATTTTTCAAAAATATATTTATAAACACATTTAGAGATTAAAAAGAAATAATATATTCCTTGTACTCAATACTTTATAACAAATATTAAAAAAAAACCCTTAAATCACATTAAAAAATGTAATATGTATCCTATTTAATGCAATAAAATTGCAGTTAGATCATTTGCACTTCATTTTACAATTCAATAAAACAAATTTAAAAACACAAGGTAAAGTTGTACCACTCTATCACCAAGAATACCATCCCTGATATTAATGGTATTTCGCTGTTTTTGTTTTGTTTTTTTATTTTCTGAGGCATAATAGTATGGAAATTTCCTTCCGTTCATGTATGCTGGTTTGGTACTTTAAAAATGCCTTTCCATTTACATACCACTTAAGCAGAAGAGAAAAGCAAGAATCTACAGTTTAGCAATATTAATTTTCAGCATCACAAATTTGACTCTTCAAGAATAGTCAGCCTAATAGAAATGTTAAAACTTTCTGTTCTTGGAAAGGATGCATTCCTGTCACATAGACTTATTTCAGATGCTATAATAGAAGTACTTGTGGAAGGAGCATCGTCAAATTTCTGCAAAACGTGTCACTCCATTTCTGGAATCTGCGTGTAATTTGGACACCTTGTATCCTTCAAAGACAGGATAAATCAGATTCCTGCAGTCTTCAGTTGATACAAGAGAAGAACATTTAATGGTATGAAATAAAATGATTTGGTATTTTTTTTTCTGGTATAATTTTTCTGCTTCTAGTCCATAATCATATGCCTGTCATATATGTGATTTACATCCACAATTCCTCTTTCAGTATAATTTGTGCCTCGCATGATTATAACAATTTGCATGGTAACTGTAATTAACAAATTCAATTTCATTTCAAATAAATGTTGATGTTATCAATGCACATAGTTCAGTTAGCTGAAATCAAGTCTTGACAAATAAAAAAAAATGAATATTCTCAAAAAAGAAACCATCATAATTTCAAATAAAGATTTACAAATTTTGCTGTATAGTGCAATAGAATTAAGGTGCTTTGCTAAGTTTTGTTTGATTATCAAAGGGATATCAATCATATTGCTACAAATAAAAATACATTCAGATAACCTAAAAATCTTATAAATATATAACAGCTATGCATTTCACAATGAAGTGGTTCACATTTGTTACCCAAATGACATCAAAGTATCAGCCAATCAGCAATAGCTTCCTTAAAGACCCGATTTTTATTCTTTTACAATTATCTCTTATATAATTGCAATTACAATTATCTCTCTTTCTATTTCTTCAACAGGAATTTGCTCTCTGTAGATAATTTTGAAATTTTTTTATTAGTTTACAAAAGTGGCAATTTGTTTCTATTAGATACATCATTTGACCAACTAAGACATCTATAAATCATATTATATGTGTATGTGTGCTTGTGTGAATATATGTACATTACAGTCACATTTTATATTTCTTTTTCTCAGTTTTTTTCTTCAAATTAGACCTCCTCATTGATAAAAACTATCAGATATCAAAGGAAAACATTCTTCTAAGAAACCCATCAAAAACTTTGAAAATACTTGTTTCTAATATATAATTGTAATTTACAATAAGATTAATACCTCCCTTATACACACAAATTTTCAAACATAATAAAACTTACCCATAGGATTGCTATTGAATAGGAAAACACCATTTGCTTTTCCATCTTCTTCTAAAGATAAATAAAATGGCTGGCTTCCATAAAGAGGATAATTTGGCTGTAAATGAAAATAACATAATGGTTTATAAAAATTAAGAAATAAAATTTTATTACAACCAATCAAAAAATTAAATTGCACAAACAGAAGTATGTCTCACAGACACATATGCATATCATGTTTTTTCAATAACATTCTACTAATAGTTAAATGACATAAATATAATACAATTCCTTTTTACAAATTGCTAAAAAGTAATTTGTAAAAAGCTCTTTTTTACAAATTGCTTCACTGATACTTCTTTGCAAAATATTCATAATTTATGAATACAAAATCGATTCTCCCAGCAATAATAATTGAATAACAAACAAATAGTAATGTTGTGAGAAAAATTTTATAACTATGTGCTGCTTGTACACATTTTATATCTTATTATGAAAACAGATTCTGTGTTGTAAGCATTTTTGTATATCATTAATCCTATCAAGGATAGATGCAATAAAATGCTTCAGATATACTATGGATTTCCTAGTAGACTGAAACCAGTTACACTTTCATTTATTTAAACACATCTAAATGTTTAATTTTTTTTTGATCTATGACTCAACAAGTAAAAGAAAAAATTCTGAAAAAATTCCATCCAAAGAAAAATTCTGTACATACCAATATGCCATATATTACAAAAAAAATGAAGCTAAGCAAGAAAAAATGTGAACCAATATTAATTATTTTAACAATGAATACTAAAATCTAAAAAACAATAACAGTCATAAGAAAAAGGAAATAAAAAGTTAATTTGATATGTATAATAATATACTCCATTATTTTATTTTTAACATAATTCATTAATATCCACTATAATTTCTTTCACCTCTTCTATTAAATAATAATTTTTTTTTTCTAGTTACTATTTAACACAGTGTTTCTAACAAACAACTTTATCATCAAAAGAAATAGCTAAATATTTTTAGAAATTATTTAACTAAATATTTCTATAAAGATTTATATATTTAGTATGTCTTATACACACCAGAATAAATTTAAATTTTTCAACAAAAAAAATTTCATTGCTACGTAAAAAATTAAAAGAACTTTCATTTCAATTTCACACAGAGTATTTTGTGTGAGTGTATATATATATATTTGCTCTAATATTAAAGTAAATCAGTGGAATTTGAAGTAAAATGTAATTATACTTTTAAATAATAAATAATTTAGACTACTTCCCCATATTTATAATTTTCAATTATAAGCCAGGAAATAAATAAAATGATATGTTATATGGGAATACTTATAAGATTCACAAAGAATTTTTATGTCTTACGAATTAAAATAAAAACAATACCAATAAATTACCATAATTTCAGGTTGATAAGCCAATGTTTACATGTGTTTAAAAGTTGAAACTGAAGGTCTTTGGCATATCTCCTGGGGCAGTATACCTCAAGGAACTTTTATTTTTCTCTATCTTTAAGACTTTGCTAGTTTAGATAGTAAGTTATGCACAAGTAAAACAGTTAATCTAGGATTCACAGCAACATTTCAGCCTGATATGCTAAAGAAAATGCAACAAGTTCGAACTCGCATAAAACTTTCCACCTAAAGTAGGGTGGCTAAATGTAATGATATTATAACATTTGCATTTTATATTGAAATAATCAGAAAATGGAAATAAAGATAGTGATGTTAAATGAAGTCCTTTAGAACAGAGTGACGAAAATGACATTGATGGTCATTTGTTAAGTTCATTTAATTCTGATATTGATTAATCAGATTTAGAACATTTTGTACAGATAAATATGGTTTATTTCGATAGTAAAATTCTGTTTGATTATATCCCATTTAAATATTCTATTATAATATGGTAATTTATGTGATGAACAGTTTATCAAACCCATAAAAATAATATAAATAAGAAATCAGCAGAGTTCATTTTGGATAAGTTCAAGGTAAGAAGTTTGTTTATTTATTTATTTATGTATTACTGTTTATAGCTATATTGTAACTGTCATAAAATGTTATTAATGATAATTACATTAGTATGCAAGAGAATTATTGAATAAATGAATATTAAGTGCTAGATTTCAGAATGCTTTTCTGTGGCATATATGGTGGTGTTGCTTAATCAATAAGCTTTCTTTCTTTCTTTCTTTCTTTCTTTTTTTTTTTTTCAGTTAACATGTGTGCAGTGCGTATGCTAAAGCAGTTTTTCTTCCCAAAATTATGGTAAAATGATTAAAAATGCTATACACAAAAAATTAAAATAATTAAACACGCAGGTGAAAATGCTGTTTAGCTCACAACCTTGACACGATTTTAGAAATCACCAATTTGACCATTTATAACAGTCATGTCTAAACAGAAAAGAAAGGGTTGCCCCTTTTGTTGATTTATTTCTATTGTCAAGGGTGTGGACTAAGCCATATTCCAACCAAACATACACAATGAAAACACAAACAATTAAAATGAGTAAAAGTGTTACATATTTCAAAATAGAATACATAAATTTTAAAAGAAGCACAATTTTGTTTGAAAAAAATGCTTATATAAAATATAACTTCAGAAAAAAAATTGATGAAATTTTTAATATTAAAATATTAAAAAAAAATTTATTTAAAAAGTTAATCTTACTCCAGGTTCATGATCACTATTAAATAAGGTCAATTTCGTCCAGTTTATATTTCTTAAAAAACTGCCATAATGTTCTCCAAGACCATAAATATGTGGGCTTGGAAGATATGAAGATAATTGCAAAAACTGGTCTGAATACACCATTTGTGACAAATTTGTTCTAAATCTATAAAAGAATGTACATTACATTTTATCATAAAGTAAAATTGTAATCAAATTATTATAATAAATTCTTATCTCCTAAAAAAATTCAAACCTGATATATTTTGAAATTTTCATATGTAGGAGATATTTTGAAAACCAGAGATATTATTAAAATTAAAATATTAAAGATAAAATAAATTCTAAACTACACGTAGAAAATTTAATAAGTGATTCTATAACAAAGAATGTTTAATTTTATGCATAAGACTCTTAAGTCTTATAGAATATTATTTCTTTAAGAACAAAAAATATTTTATCATAAGTTTAGCACAAAATATTTTCTCACATAATAACTCCATTTGATTTTCTTGTAATAAGAAGATGGCCACTTTTAGGATCTATACTAACACCATAACTTGGCACATTTAACACTCCGAATGCATCATTTATAGATAGAGGAACTTCAAACCTTTTAGTATTAGGATCTGTTATCTAAAGTAGAAAAAAGAACCCTAAGTCAAAATGTGTTTAAAAACATGCAAAAAATTTTAAAAATAAAATTGCAGCCTTTAAACCTAATGATGTATAATAACTAGAATCAATAATATGATGTTTTCAGAAAAACAGTATTTTTATTCTGAACAGAGAAGTTATAGAATTGCTAAGAAGTTATTAAAATTAATTTTTTGACATAAAAGATGGGAAACAGATCTATTATATGATGTAGATTTTAGTCACAAAAAGATGCTAGTTTAAATAATCAGTCAGTAAAAAATTTAACAATAACATATAAAAAATCAAAGATAATTTAAATAATTAAAGCAGCAAAAAATATAAATTTGAAAGCAATGATAGTTAAAATTTGAATTTGGAAATAAAAAAAAACACTGTGAAAGAAATTTTAAAAACGAACCATAGATACTCACAGAAGGAAAGAATTAACCCATTATTCTACATACTGGAAATTTTAAAAGCTCAATTAATTAAGTTACTATATTCAGTGTCTTAATTATTGACCAAAGGCAATATATTGCAGAATAACAATTAAAGTTTCATATTAATTTAATTAACAAATGAAAGATTAATAATGATCAAGAAATATTTTAAAGCAGATTTCAAAAGTTAAATCTTATTTTTTTTATTGTTATATTAAAGAATTGCTTCAAAAATATTAATTCCTGATTGGATTTTTTTCCCCCAGCTAAAAAATTGCAAGCTAAAAAGTGTATATGTATATAAATACACTGAAGATAAAAAGAGACATAAAATTAAAAAATAGTTATTTTTCATAAAAATCAAATAATTTTGAATGAAACTTTAAAAATTTATTTTTAAGACATTTCCCCTTCACTGCAATATATATATTAATTAAATTTAAGTTTCAAATCATACCAAAAAAATGCATACAGTAAACATTTTTGAGTTGATACAATTTCTTAAAAATACATGAGGGAATAATTAAATGTTACCTCACTGCTTGTACAATTTATTGTTACATACTTATAGCCAATATTTAAAAATAATAATAAACATTATATATGACCATTCTATTCTTATTTATTACACAGAAGTTTCAAATAACGCAGGGAAAATAATTTTGTATGATAAAAATTTTTGAGCTGATACAAATTTGTAAGAATACAAGAGGGAAAATTAAATATTATCTCACTACTGATACTATTTATTCTAACACACTTGTAATCAAATACGTCTTAAAAAAATAAGCATTGTCTATGACTATTTAATAATTATTTATTTCACAGAATGTGACTTACACATGATTATTGATGCATATTATTTCATATTTCCTCTTAACAAAAAAAAAAAAAAAAAAAAAAAAAAAAACAGTCTGAACTTGTCAGGAAATTTTAGCTCTTATGATTAAAATTGGAATTTATAGCATATAAATAAATGCTAGTTGAAATCTACTGCTAAATAAAAAAATTTCAAAAAAAAATATTAGATTCCACATATCATTACAGTACCTATTAATACATTAATTAATGGCTAAATGCTGAGTAAAGTTTTCATAAAAATTAAAACAAAGAAAAAAATCAACCAGTAAAAATTATTACCTACCTTTATTCGTAGAACTGAATTATCAATAAAAGTAATAATGAGTTGTAAATTGAATATATCATTTGGAAAATCAGATGGAGTGGATCTTTTCAAATCAGCAATAATATGTCTTCCATCTTGAATCATGTTTTCTATATAGTAACCATTGTAATTAGATGAATAATAACAATATGGTACATTCAAAGGAAGAGCAGTATTTTTTATGTTTTTAGCTTGATAACAACATCCCCTTTGCAAACAACTTTTTTCAGAAACATTATCATCTGGATGACAGTCAAATTTATCCAGGTCTGAAATCCCAGTACATATTGGTGAAGATTCAAACTTGCTTTCTGTTTTGTCATTAAACAGAACATGGGAACTACTATATCTGGTAACAAAGGCAAGAAAACATAATACAAATCCCATCAATAAAAAAAGCCACAATAATGAAGGTCTGTTTTTCTGTTTCTCGGCAGGTACTATGTAAAAAATATCGTCCTCCTTAGGATTTTTCATGATAGTCCTGCCAATCTGTTTAACGTTCTGCAATATGTAATTTCGAAACATGTCTGAAATAGAGACAATGTTTCACAGTATTAATAAGATAATTATAGGTAATTATCAATTTTTATCAACATGTTTTGTTTTAAATGTTCATTTCTGTCCGTATTATATTGAAATTTTTGCTTAATCAGACATTTTATATCAAACGATTAGCTGCTATCTATTTTTGAACACCCAAATAGAAAAAAAATCCGTGATTAGTGAAGTAAAAGCTGGACTATTGCGCATGTGTAAGACCGTTCTTATAGCAACCGATTTAAACAAACGTTCAATGTAATCATGAAAGCGTAGTTAACACAAATTTGGAAAGTTCCATAATAAAACCGTAAAAATACATTATAAAATATCAAGGCGATTTTTTTTTCCAACAATTTTACTCTGAATAAAAGGGAAGATTAGGAAATAAAAGCTTGACAACAACGCATATGAAATCATGTTGACTATCTTCTCAGCAACAAATTGTGACAAGGGTGATCAAGAAAGCGCATGACATAAATTTAAGTTCATTTTCCTATAGTAAAAATGCATCGCAAAGAGAATATTAAGAAGATTTTATCATTATATTTTTACAAAAGATCAAAAGTTTTGTCAATCGAAACAAGCTATCATGATCATCAAAGCAGTGATAAAGAAAAAAGGAAATAAATTTAATGACATTTGAAAATAATTCGATATAAAAACCAACGTTTTTAAAAACAACGTTTTTATATGGTGGCAAAGTTTATTAAAGAAAATTATTGAAATATTAGTTAAAACTGTTAGTTATTTTTAACTTTAAATTTACTTAAAAAGAGACATTTGTGAGCGTATTAAAAAATTCATAATACTCATAAAATCAAAACATGCATTTGAAAGTTTGTAAGTCATTCTATTAAAAAAAGAATGGGAACCAGAATGCAGAAAAAATTATTGTGATAAGATATGGCGCCAAATATTGGAAACTTTCTTTTTTGCGAATGATTACTGACTAAAAGTCAGCAACCCTTACTATCTCGGAGATAGTAAAGGGGAGATAGTATCTCCCCTTTGTGAGTACAAAAGGTTTACGATACCGCATGCTGCGTGGGAGTGCCCGGTGCTCCCAGAGGGGGAAAGAAATTTTTTCCTCAATCCTAAAAGCGCCGAGAGGAAAGAATATTTTGACTTATTAAAACTATTGAAATATTAGTTAAAACTTGTCGCAAACGTCTAAATATTGCATTGTTAGGCGAGTACGAACGATACCCAAAATTTCAAAGCTCTAGCTTGATGGGAAGTTGGTTAAATTAACGATCGAAAATTTGATGACACACACACACACACCAAGTGAAATTCAGAAAAACGTTGTAAGAAAATCCTTTGATTTAAATAGAACTTTAAAATATTTCTTATTTGCATAAATATTGAAGTAAAGCTATTACATTTTTGCAAAATATGTAGAATTAACTTATGAAGGCAACTATTTTTAAAAAATACATGCGTCGCAATTTTTTGTTTTGCTTTTGAAAACTTAATGATTTTTTTTTTGTATAGATAATTATAAATAATATGAAAACATCGTGAGTCAAAAGTTTTAATGAAAATAATATTCGTATTCCGATTTAATTTTTCTAAATGCATTATATCAGCCTTTTATTTATTATGATCCGACTTAACACACTCACACATTTCATGGTGAGCCAGAGGTTCCTGGTAATTTTTCATTTGGATTATAATTATGAATTTTAGGATAGATGTCACTATTTTTAGCATCAAATGAATTGCTCTCTTGGTAATTATTTATTCACTTATACTAAACAATATCTAAGCTTTTTTTTTTAAAAAAAATTTTAACGTTTATTCTTTCTTTGGTATATTCAGAGTAGTTTAAAGAGAAGTTTTCATAACAAAATTATTGAAGGATCATCAACTCTTTCCTAAGCACAAAAATGAGTTGCAAAAGGTATCAAATTGTTATGTTCTAGGGCAATTATTCCCACCCTTTTTCAGTCCGCGTACCTCCGACACTGAATCCTGTGGCCTCGGTAGCCTAGTGGCCATGGTCGTGGATTCGAGGCCAGCGGTTTTCGTCTAGTCGTAGGTTCGAGCTTTGATGCCACTAAAGAATAGCCGTGTATCAATGAATGATGTACTCATTTTTGTGCTTAGGAAAGAGTTGATGATCCTTCAATATAATTTTGTTATGAAAACTTCTCTTTAAACTACTCTGAATGTACCAGAGAAAGAATAAACATTTAATTTTTTTAAAAAAAGCTTAAATATAAAGTTTAAGTGAACAAATCATTACCAAGAGAGCAATTCATTTGATGCTAAAAATAGTGACATCTATTCTAAGATACTCAAAGTTCTCTCAAGGCGTGGTGTGGAAGTTAGGAGAGGAGGAGGGCCAGCTCAGGTATCATCCTCGTCATTTGATCGAGGTTCAAAATTACGAGATCCGTTGCCAATAGCCCTCTTGTTGCTTCTAGTGTGACGTTGATAAAATTAAAACCAAACCAAAACTTGTGGTGTAATATACGCCAGAATGAACAATGAAGACAAAATCTGTTCCATCAGTCACTTTTAAAACTAAATTTTGAAAAATCTGAAGAAATTTCGGAAAGGTCCTTTAATTTGCAAGTAATCGTTACCCTAGTTTAACTTACCAAAATTCGTGTCGCCACGCCTTTCCATTTTTGTGCTACGTCACTTACTTCTACTAAAATTAGATGCAAATTGAACTCCTGGAGGATATGATTCTTCTGCTCAGAATCTAGGAAGAAAGTGTCTGTGAAATTTTAATGAGAAAATACGCCCCACGAAAGGGGACAGTAAGAAAGGGAAGAAGAAAGAAAAGGACAGGCAAGGAAAAGCTTTCAAAGGCTTAAATTCTTAAATTAATGGAAAGTTGAGTGAGAAAGAGGACTCCAGGTTCACAATCCTGATAAAGATGCGGGAGTCAATGCATATCAAAGATCATTTGAGAGGGATGGAGAGTATTACAGTGATTAAATGTGGGAAATTATGGAGGTTTGAGCGGCAATGACAATTTTTGGTTCCTTTATAGGCGAATTTTTGTTTCAACTTGGTGTTGATGAAAAGTTTTGAGGCTCCAAATAGAAGGTTGCTATGATTTCTATTGTAGTAAAAATATTTCTCGATAACTTAGTAATGAGTTTATTTGTGGAATCTATTTAAAAATCATTGCGGATGATTGAGTTCCTAACGTACCAGGAAACATTTGTAATTAATCCAAGGATTTTGTTTAGAATTCTTTACATATTTTGTAAGGGGATCAGGGCTACTGTCCCATACAGAAGCTGCATTTGAAATAACTGGGTGTAAGACCTGTTTGTAAAGTAGTACTTTATTTCTTAGGGAAAATGGGGAGTGTGTGCCAATTTGTGAAATACTAAGATTTTGTTCCAAAATTTGTCTTTTAGGATTTGATATGTTTTACATAATGTTATTTTTTTTTATATATATCTAAATGGAAACTCAGATACCATACCACCGATTTATTTCTTTTTCAAATAAATAGATGTATTTTTTTGGGGGGAGGGGATATTTATTAACTTAAATCTTAAAAACACGAAAGAAAAATATTAAAAAATATAATTAATTATTACCAAGAAGATAAATTCAAAAAGAAAAGAATTTCAGTAAATCGAAATGAGTGAAAAAATTGAAACAAAACGATGTGAGGCCGGGCATTGAACCTGAGTACCGAAGTTAGAACGCGGATGTTTATAGCGTTTTATAGCTCGGATCTTTGTAGTTCCTATAACCCAGTACAGCGTGCCATACATAAGGTGACCAGATTTTAACATTCGTAAAGCAGGACACCATTGACCGGGGAGGGGTTCTTGATAAAAAAAATTTGGTACCTAAATAAATTGCTGACCTAAATCATCTGAATAGCTGATTCGCTGATATCACTTGTTTAACTGGCACTAGCACGCAGTACGATGTATATCGTATGAGAGATAGTTACAAAACTCAATATGATAAGGTGTTACTTCGTGGATGACACACAAACTCCTTACACCCTGACCCTTCTCCACTCAAAAATTTTCCTCCGTTTCCAATTTTTGTATAGATGTAATTCCTTAGCAACTATGTTTCAAATTATGCTAGATCGCAAACATGTCGCCATAAGAATAAAATCTGTGGAAGTGTACAAAGTGTTCTCTCTTCATTTTACAGCTACAAAAGTTTTCGTTGCTACCAATGCCGAAAAATGTCAGTGTTCACTAAGTCCAAACAATGGTGGTCGTATTCAAGCAACTGATCAAGACTAACTTTGATAATCAGTTCTCAACAGTTATTTTTATTATTAAAGTTTAACATTATAAAATTACAAAAATAATATAAAGCTCATATCCAGGTGAAATAGCTACATGGAAGTCGAAAACCGTATATTCCCTTCCCGTTCTCCCCCCGTTCCCTAACTTGTCGTGCATTCTTTCTAAAAATCGAGACTTCATTAAAACTACGCGGGATAAATTGATAAAAAGCGGGACGTCTAGTCACCTTAGACATACAGCAGTGGAAGAAAAAAAAATAGAAAAAAGGATATGTTGTATAAGAATTTAAAAGAATATTTCAAGCTTTGGGGATTTAAGAAATAAAGTAAAAAGGTTTTGATTGAAGATTTGTCAATATATATATATATATATAGGATTTTCCAGCTAATTATTAAAGAATTAATTTTATTCTCCAATGTAAAGTAAAACCAGTTCCTCCGATACTCGATAGATGGCACCACGAACCAGCGTCATGGGATAACTCATGCAGCGCCACCTATTCCAGAACAAAACTGAGTAGCGACAACTATTATTTCGGGGAACTTAACCCTCACGGGCTTCTATCTCCTGTGAAATGGCTTAAAAATGATTGGTGAACTGAACCTTGGTTTTTCACTTGCCCAGAAGTTAATGAATTATTATGGAAGTTATTTTTTAAAAATTGCAATAGTTTGATGAAAAAAGAGTATTATAGGAAATTTAAAAAGTTATTGCAGAAAGTAAAGTTATCACAAAGTAAAAATATAATGGATGATCAAATTTAATTGCAGAATGGAGAATTAATTGTAATATTGCAGCAGAAGTCTATTGAATTCCTGCTTGCATGCTCGGTCTGGTCGCAGTAAGAGCGTGGGTTGTGATTGGTCGGTGGCGCGGTGAGCTGTTTGAGTATATAAGTGTGTGTGGGTAGGGGTGGATGGCGGATGCTAATGATGCTAGTTTTGGTTTTTAAGATCGCGGGAGTTGGGTGATTTAGTATTGGATTTTAGAAAGTTTAAATTATTGTATAATTTTAAATTATAGGATTAAGATTTCTCTGGGTCTATGAAGTTGAGGGTTATTTCTTATTGGGGTGTATTTTTCTATTTCTTGTATGGTTTTATTATTTGAAGTATCGATTTTTTGGAAGAAGTTTGCAGAAAGTTTTTTGATAAAATTTTTTAGTGTGGGGAGTTTAAGTGAAAATCTAATATCTGTATTTCTCATGTACCATTGGGCTTTAGCTATTGTTCTAATTGTGGAGTTTTGCGATTTTTCTAATAAGTCAAAAGTAGTGTTAGCACAGTGTGACCAGACCGGGCTAGCATAGGTCAGAATAGGTCTTAGAATCAGGGTGTAGATAAGCATTTTATTACGTCTGCTTAAAGCAGATTTACGCGAGATAAGGGGGAAAATTTTATTAACTGCAGATCTGTACTGCTTTTTAATTCGTATTACATGTTGTTTGAAAGTGAGTTTTTTATCCAACGTTACACCAAGATATTTGGTGTCTAGAGACCAGGGTATATTTTTGTTTTCCAGAAAGATGTCTGGTTCATTTTTTCTGTATCCTCGTGAAAAGAAGACGGCCTCTGTTTTGGAAACATTCAGGGCGATTTTCCAAGTAGAGTACCATGCTTCTAGTATCTGTAAGTGTTCGTTTAGTGCTTGGCCTATGTTAGGTGATTTTTTATGTTGTGCTAATATCGCAGTGTCATCTGCATACATGCATAGTTTTGTTTCTGGGTGTGTAGGGATGTCGTTCACGTAGTAATTAAACAAACTTGTTGAGAGGATTCCTCCTTGTGGGACTCCGGCTTCTATTGATCTTGGATTTGATAGTTTTTCATTTACTGTGACTTGGAATTTTCTATTTTGAAGGTAGGAACTGATTATTTTTACTAGATATGGTGGGGTGTTGTACTGTATCATTTTATATATTAATCCAATATGCCAGACTCGGTCAAAAGCTTTCTGGATGTCCAGGAAAACCGCTCCAGTTTTCTTCCCTTTGAAGAATCCTGTTTTTATAAATTCTATGACTCTGAGTAGTTGGTGGCTGGTGGATAGTTTTGGTATGAAACCATGTTTTTGGTGGATAATTACATTTTTTTCTTGGAGGAAGTTGGAGAGTCTATTGTGTATGATCTTTTCTGCTATTTTGCTTAAAATTGGAAGTAGGGATATCGGTCTGTAGTTGCTTGGTAGGGTGGGATCTTTTCCTGGCTTCAGGATCGGGATGACTACGGCAGTTTTCCAGGTGTTTGGGAAATAACCGAGTTCTAGCATATTATGGATAATGTTTCTTAATTGGAATATGCAGAGTTGAGGTAAATTTTTGATCATTTTGTTGGTGATTCCTTCTTTTCCGGGAGCTTTGTGGATTTTGATTTTCTTTATATAATCGGCTATTTCAGATGCTAATGGTGGTGGGTAGGCTTGATTTCGGAAATTTCCATCATTTTGCAGGTAGCTGTGAACGACATCTGTAACATTTTCATCGTGATTAGGTGTGTTTATGTCATTTAATTTAAATTGGTTTTGAAGTGAGTCTGCCAAAGTTTCTGATTTTTCAGTATTACTAAGTGCGATATTAGCTGGGCCTTTAAGGGCGGAGATGGGAGTTCGTTTTCTTCTGAATACTTTCGCCATACCCCAAAGGGTACCGGTTTCCGCATTCAGGTTTTCAAGTGTATCCTCCCAATCTTTGTTTTTGTGTAAGTGCACTTTTCGCCTAATTTCGTTTTGGAGTCTGTTTAAGTTTTCTTTATCAGCAGGGTAACGGGTGAATTGCCAGATTTTTCTAGCTTTATTTCTTTTTCTGAATAATTCTCGTAACTCCTGTCCGATAAAAGTTTGTCTGTTGTGTTTTATGGGTTTCGAGGCGAGTTTATGTGCACTTAAAATGTTTTGTGTTAATTCGGCGACTTGGTTTTCTATATCCTCTCCGCTTTGTGCTTTGGGTAGTGTGAATGTTTGTATTGTGTTTGTAAGAAGAGTGCTTTTAAATAGTTCCCAGTTTGTACGAACTTTGGGTTCCGGCAGTTCGTATATGTTCTGAGTATCAAAATGGATAAGAACTGGGTTGTGATCGCTACTTAACTCCGGTAGCGAGTGGATTTGAGCGGGCCAATCAAAGTTCTTCGTTATTGCTATGTCTATGGTGGAGGCGGAGTTATAGCCGTAGCGTGTTGGTGTGGGCGGGGCTAAGATTTCTAAGCCGTTTCGATCGGCAAAATTTCTTAGTGCATTTCCTCTAGATGAATTATATGAACAGCCCCAGCTAGTGTGCTTAGCATTAAGGTCTCCGCAAATTAATGAGATTGACCCTAAGTTTTGTATTGTTTGTATGTATTTTGGAATAAGTGAGGTGTTAACAATTGGTGGGATATACATTGAGGTAATAAGAATGGGGTTTCCGTCTGAAGGGGTGAGTGGAACGATAGTTGCTTCTACACCATTTAGTATGGGTGTTGGTATTTGGTAGTGTGGGAGGGTTTTTTTGATTAAGATTGCCGTGCCGCCGGAGAATCTGTTATTTGTGTTATTCGTGTTAGGTCTGTCATTTCTGTGTATGGTGTAGTTAGGCATAGAGAATTTTATACCCGGTCCTAGATGTGTTTCTTGTAATAAAATTAAATCTGGGGAGTGTTTATCAATAAAGTGTCGTAATTCAATATCACGACACTTTACCCCTAGGGCGTTCCAGGTAACCAGTTTGAGGCCGAGGAGATTGAATTTTAGTTGTGGTATGTGGGTGGTGAGGCGACTACACCCGCTATAAATATATTGAGCTTGTCTAGGTCATTGCTGACTTTATACATGTTGTTTAGGGCTTCAAATAACTTAGGAAATTTGTTAAATAGATTCTGTAGTTCGCTAATTGCAGTTATAAAATTAAAATTGCCTGTACTATTATTATTTGAATTTGAATTTTTATTATTGGTGTTGAAAGTAGGAGGATCTAATGGCTCAAACTGGTTTGAAGCTTCGACCATGTTTGGGAGGACTGGTGGCTCCATCTGTTGATTTGCATTGTTACTGCAGATGTTTGCAAAGGTGAAGTCGGCAGTCACTGCTCTGGTTGTGGGTATTATGTTTCTATCATTAGTTTTCTTGGTGGGTTCTCCATTTTTAGGCTTTCTTTTGGGGAAAAGAGGACATCCTTGCCAGGATGCCATGTGATCTTGTTTGCAGTTGATGCAGGTTGGCTTTTCTATTCTTTCTTTGATTTGGCATTCGCCAGTTCGGTGATTTGCTCCACACTTAAGGCATCTTGTATTCATTCTGCAATTCATGGATGAATGATGAAAATAATTGCAGTTATAACACTGCATGGTTGTATTTTTCTTTTTGAATGGGACTATTTTCACCAGCATGTGCATGACTGCTTGTATTTTATATATATCCAGGGCGTCTTCTGTTCTTCTGACTTCAATCATGAAAATGGGGAGTGGTAATTTGGTTTTTAGTTGTTTCAGTTGCGCGACTTTTTGAACTTTTATTCCTTGTGATTCTAGGTCTTCTTTTATGTCATCAGGGTCAGCGTGAGTTGGTAGGCCTCGTATACAGACTTTCAAAGGCCTCTCAGAAAGTGGTTGTATTACATAGTATTCAGATTTCATATTTGTTAGTTGGGTGGTTATTCCCCTATGGTCATCTTCGCTTTCAGGGTTGATTTTTATATATTGTCCTGAGAGTTTGCAGGTGGCCTTCGGATAATTTCTATTAATTGCTTGGATGATCAGGTTGTAGTTCTGGGTGAGCTTTAACATGATTGGTTGGATTTTTGGAGGGGGTGGGGGTAGGTCGATTTCAGCTTCGTCTGGATCGCAGTCCGAAAGCGCATCAAAACTATTGCTTGTATTTAAGTTTATATTATTTTGAGGATTGAGTTGTTTATTAAATTTAGATGTTCTAGTGGGTATTAAGAATCCATCTTGATCGATAGTTCTCTGGGCTTTAGGAGCTCTGCTAGTACTTGGAGTTGGTTCGTTAGGCTTAACTACATCAGTAATGTTGCATGATTCAGCCATGCGTTTTCTTAGACTTTTTAGATTATTTAAGTTGAAATTTAGATCTTTATGTAATTTGCAATTTTGTACTGGGCAAAGTGAATAAGAATTCAGCTCACCTGTAAGTCTTTCAAGTTCTGTTTCCAAGGTTCCTTTTTCAGTTTAGAGTTCCATGGTTGGTCTAGGGTCTCTTTTCAGTGGGTTTTTCTTTTCGACTTCAATTAGTTCCTTGATGTATTTTATTCTCGGGTTTAATAGGTTAATTTGGTGGATTAAGTTCTGGATAGTTTCGCAAATTTGGCTTTCAGTTGGCATTGGAGAGTTGCTCTCAGAAGGTGCAATCTCCATTAGGTTTGGGGCCAGGACATCGGCCATGTTAGGCTTATTCGGCTCCATACAGTTCAGGCGTGCTCGCTCCTCGAAGTCCACACGTAGAATTCAACAAAACTGAGTGACCTTTCGTTCTCGTTCTCTTTCCCCCCTTTCCGCTTCTCTTCTCCCTCGCATTACCCGCGTCGGAAGTAAACTCCGAATGCCAGAGCGCGTTCCAGCGCCTTTTGCTGATATGGATTAAAAGAGGCAGCCATCTATTTTGCTCCGATGAACTGGTCAATTCATCATCTCCTATTGTAAATATATTTTCATCCTTCGTCTCTCCATTTAATAAACAAGTAAAACTACTGCAAGCATCGTCATTGAATTTCTACAAGAAACAACACAGATTCCGGAAATGAAATTACCCCCCCCCTAGACAACCAAGAGCAAACCATCGTAGATTCGAGATGTTTAATCTCATCACCCCACAGTCTACAAAATTTATGGGTGTTTGGCCCGATCTCTCTCTCTCTGTATATATATATATATATGCATATTACAGATGTTGTGGAAAAAATACTGTGCGTTTTGTAGAAAAAATAATGTTTATCAGTATCAGTAAAAAGTTCAGGTGCATCGAAAAAGATTCATTCGAAACAAAATTGAAAATCTACTCCAAAAAACACACAGTTGTATAAAAATAACAATGTCAAAAAATAAACAAATGAATAAGTATAGTGTTCTTTAAAAAAAAATTCATGTATCGTACAAAAACAGTTCGTGATGTCATGAGACGTAATATGTGCAAGAATTATGCGCAGTGATGACAAAATCTGCCTTATCGTCCAATTTAACATTTAATTTTAAAAAATCTAAAACACATTTTCCAAGATTCGTTTCCAGATGCACATTCATTGTACCATTGTACTTTAAAAAAAAAAAAAAAATGAACTTTTTTAAGCTTCAAATAAAAACTATTTCTGTTTGTCAAACTTTTTCTTCAAAACTTTATCAATTAAAAAATACATAAACATTATTTGTTTGAATAGAAACTCGCGTTTTAATATTTTTAAGTCAATAATTAGATTTACGTGAATTGTGATTTTTATTTTTTAAACTTTATTTTCAACTGAATTATGTAACTTTGAATTATTTTTAATTTGATATAGTTATAATAAGGAAGTATTTCTTTGAGTTTAAGAGAAAGGTACAATATAAATTAAACTAATTTGCTTTTGATTTTAGTTAAAGTTGTTTTTAATCATAGAAATATATATTGCCCAAAACAAAAATAAATTCCTTTTTATCTAAAAGAATTTTGACATCTTATAGTTTTCCATCATAAAACTTTCAGAAAGAAAAAAATGCTTGAGTAATTTTTTCTACAGAGATAAATGAAAGAAATGAGTACTGCTCAAAAAACTTTTTTAATTTGATACAATAAAAAAGAAAACAGCAATATAAAACTTATTAAAAATTGAAGGTAGTTTCTAGAGATATTAGTAAATTGAAAACATAAATATGTATCTCAGCTATCAGAATTTTTTTTTTTTCAATGTACTGAATTTGTTAAAAGAATGCTGAAAATTTAATGTTAACATAAGATAAATTTAGAATCCAATAACATTTCTTTTTTCATTTGTAAGATACATGTTTTTATGCATAATAGATTAATCAAATTTCCATTGCTTGCTTTGTGAAAAAAATTGTTCCGATAAAAAACTTCAATTTACAGAAGCCCTTTTGAGGAAATCCTATCATAAGGGGATGAGCTCTTCCTCCCTTTTGATTGCTAAGAATTTCTGGATTTACTATAAGCAACAGTTATTTTCAAAATCTTTACATGAGGGAATTTCTTATCTGGAGCAAAACTGATTTTCTCATGTTGTTCACTAATGATATCTTTTGGCAAACATTTACCCCTTATTTTAAATAAATATTTTTTTTTGAAAAACTATAAGCAATAATAAAGAATGTAAAAAAATATTGACTTAAGCCTCTGTACCATAGTTACCATTTACTTAAAAATTAAATCTTTAGCTATAAATTCTAATTTTTTTTTTTAATTATATGAAAGTTTAATTGTAATCCTTTTCTTTTCTTTGGCTTTTGCTTTGTTGACACGTACCTTCCAAGGTTAGCAACAGGTTTCCTTCCCTTCTCCCCCTCTTTATAACTCAGGTCTTTAGTCATCTACTTTCGGATGCTTTTTTAAGACTTTCACTCCAGTATCTCTTTTGCAGATTTCTTTTAATTCTGGTTTTGTAAAAATATTTCTACTTTATCCTTGTAATTTGTTTTAATATTTTTAAATTTTTTTAATGCATTTTTTAAAATTATGTTTTTAAAACTTATTTAAAAACATTATTTTAAAGTTTTTTCATTGCAAATTGTTTATCCAACAATACATAAAATAGAAAAGAGAAAAAAGCATTATCTTCTCTTAACAGGAAGTCTAATTATCATCTGAAAAAAGATTAATAAAAAGGAAGCCACAGTAAAATTGCGAGTTAACAGGATCAGCTGTACTCATTTATAATTTTTCAAATGATGCATTTCAATGCCTTATTTTAAAATCAATCCTAGAATAATATTCATAACAGAAATAAAATATATAATTAAGTTTAACTAGAATCAAAGTAGTACTTAATGGATGTAATATGTATCATATAATTTTCAAACATAAATCACGTAAAAAAGGTTTCTAGCAAACCATTAAAAATGTAGGCAGGTGTTTTTTTTTTTTTCTCTTCTTTTTGAAAATTACAAAACAAGCAAACAAACAAAATTTAATATTATTAATTTTATTATCACAGAAAACCATTCAGTCATCTAAAGAAGCAACATGAAATGTAAATTTAAGCAGCACACATTTCAAAACTTTTTCAGTATAAGCACTACATTTAAAAAATATTTTTTTTTAAAAAAAAATCATTATTTTTATAACAAATAAAAATGATTGAAAGGAAATTTCAGAACAGTTTTCAAATAAATATATTACAATTTCAATATCAAATTAGAACTGAATTACACATTTGCAAACATATGCTTAAAAGACAACACAGATACAATTAAGACATTACACACACTTATGTAAAATTCCTGATTACAGTTATCACAAAGCAAAGATTCATAAAAAAATATTGAATTACTTTTGTACAAAAATAGATATTTTCCTTTTTAAAACTCTTGTTAATTTTTTTGCACTTATCTAAAGAAGTGAATCTTTAAATGGGCTTTTTAAAAATGAAAATTATTCCAGCAATTTTCTAAAATTAAAATATAAACAAACCTATTAAATATACAAGTATACATTTTCCCTCAAATTATTAAAAGTGTATTGATTTATTTTCATATATAAATTTGGATTATTATTTTTTAACATTTATTAAGATAACACTATTTTTAGATAATTCCAAACAAAGGAATAAATATAACAACTTTCAATAAATATTTCAGCATATTAAAAACTAATAAATATAAAATTATTTTTATCATACTAGGCATTTATAACAATTCATACAATTTTAGGCAATATAATTTTTATTTCTTCTTTTCAAGCCCTTTTGATTTCTTTTCAATTTTTCTGTGGATTCATATAAGTACAAATAAATGTTGTGCATTATTGCTATTTGGCACACATATACAGCCTAAAATTCATAAAAGAAAACATATGCTCACAATATACTTCTTAATTCCAATTAATGGTAAGTGGAGACAACAAGGTAAATCCATTCATACCAATACTCAAGATATTCTGAAATAAGAAGAAAAAAAAGCATTTAAGAAATAAAAAAAAAAATTAAAGGTAAAACAAAGTTTGAAAACAATTGATAAGTTTTAAAACGGGTAATAGGTAATAAAATATCAAAATATATTTTAACACACAAATGTATTTTCACTATTTTTATTGTACAATTACAATTAGATTCTGACAATAAAATAGAAATTCACCTTTGCTATACATAATATTAAAATGTTTATCCTTTCAAAACATTTTTATAAAGGATTTTAGGAGGCAAACCTTCCAAAAATGCATAACACCAACATGGCACAATATGGATTTCTTATAATCACTCACTGGAGAGAAGCGTTACCTTGATGCACAAGATATATTTTTAAAGATATTTTAATACATTATTAGCAATGAAGAAATTGAAATAATATAGGCTTCATAAAAACTACATGTGTTCCTAAATAATCACACTAATCTAAAAATAATTTCTCAAAAAGTACAACAAAAGTTATTTACAGACTTTATAATAAGAATGCATTGCACTTAGTGTTTTTCCAGCATAATTAATCTCTAATGAAAGCATAACATCACCAAAAGTTAAAATTTTTCGTTACAATAATATAACCATTAATCAGATATAAAAGAGAAAAATAAAAATATTCTCTTACATTTAATAAAGCTCTTAATTTTTTCTAAAACTTTACGAAATTTATTAATTATGCCGAAAATCTAAGCTTATTTAATTACTTTAACAAAAAATTTAGATTGTTAATGAATAGATTATTTATGGTTATTTTGTTATTAGGTTATAATAATGGATATTTATTATTATTTTGAATAAAATATTTTTTAATGCATGCATCTATTTTGTGATTCATGGCATGAAAAAAGTTTTACCCAAATAATAATAAATTATTAATACAAAGAAAAATCTAAGTTCAAAAATAGTATTTATTTATTTGCAAACTTTTAAAAAGTTAATTGTACTATGCTTCATTTTAAAGATCAGTTATTATGACAAATCTAACTTTTTTTTCTTTCTGCATGTATCTTTGATTTATTATAACACAAATAAACATAAGTTTAAAAATACTAATTTTTTTATTAATAAAAAAAACATAAAACTTGCCATTCTAAATCCATATACACAAAATGAATTATCAGAAGAAGTTTTTCCTAGTTTTTCAATTATATTTGCAGGAGAAAACAAGTTTATTTTTTGTTTATCATTCTCTTGAGGCTGAAATAAAATAGTGATAAATATTTACTAAAATGAAATATATTAACAAATGTACAATCAGGAAAATAATATTTCTATGAAAATCGACATTTTTTAATTTGCTAACAACTTCATTTTTAAAATGCAAATATTCAAAATAACTAAAAATAATTTAAGACATTTTCAATTTTTCTTGAATCAGTATACAATAGTTAAGAAATTGACTTTTCTTTAAAAACAAAAAAACTTTGTAAAACATGAAATAAGTTTTTTTTGTTGATAATATACACCCTGATAATAAATCATTTTAATTATTTTCAGAAATGAAATTTAAAATGTTTCTACATGGCTACAAAAATAATATACATATAAATCACTCAATAATTAAAACAATAGAATATTTTTTTATATATATTCATATTGTTTTTAAAAAGTTATCTAGTGTACATTTTTGTTTGCAAATTGCTACAGCATGAATGCTTTATAAATTATAATTTCCCCCTTATATACTGAATATAATTTTTTTTTTTTTTTTTTTTGATATTCAGAATCTAAGAGGGAAATTATAATGTATCAATTAAAATAATTTTTAGAAAATAGTAATGGAGAAACAAATTCTTACCTTATAAGTACAATTTACACCATTTACTGAAACTAATGAAGGTACCTTAGCAACCCCTGCAATTTGTATTTCACCTAGATTCATTGGTCCATCATATCCTCTGTTAACCACAGTAGATGTAAAGGTATTCTGACAAATGGAAGGGAAAAAAGATGCATAAACTAAACTTTAAAATATGCCCAAACAATAGCATTTTTTAAATGAAGTTTAACTCAGGGTAAATAAAAACCTCTACCGACATTAATTCAATTGAAGATAATCTATAAAAGTAATATTATTTAATAATAATGACATATGACAGATTTCAAACCAAAAAATTTTTTTTTTTTTTGAATAAACTTTGTCTTGACATATTTTTTCATTTTCAGATACATGTTACAAATATAGGTAGATGTCAAAATTTTTCCAGAAAACAAAACATAAAATAAATCATATAATATATATATATATGCTTAGTTGATTAATTTGTTTATTGATGTAAAGATCATACTTATATATATATATATAATTAAACTGAACCAAATATTCATTAGTGAAATAATAGTTATGTATACTATGAACAGAAGAGTTACAAATACATATGCGGTTCAAATGCCAGGTGAATATATATATATATATATATATTCATATATATATATATATATGTGTGTGTGTGTGTGAATATATATATATATATATAATAGTTGACAAGGATGAGAATTAAAAAAGAGAGAAAAAAAATTCCCAAACTCTTTAAGATAATGAATAAACTAACTCATCTATGTCTATTTCAGATCATTTGAGAGATGCATAAATGAGAGATTATTGTAGGATATAAAAATGCAAAATTCAGAACAAACAAATTTTTGCTATCTCTCTCCCTCTTTTTTTTTTTTTGTCAAACACAATTTACTGAATAATAACTACTATGCAATATACTGTGCAATTTTGTAATAATTATTTGTTAGTAAAGAAACACATTTTTTGGTGCAATTGTAGAAGTTTCAAACAAATTCATTAAACAAAAAAATATTTTATAAAAAGGTAACAGATAATAATGTGTTTCACACTAGTCTTACTGAGATCATTCAAACACACATATATAATTACTGTAACATTTTACAGAGTCTTTCAAATCGGAGAATAGTTTTAGTTAAGAACACAGTTACACAACAAATTAACATAATCTTATCATCACAGTGAAGTCAACTTTTCTTTTCCATTATGCTGAAGTGTTAAGTAAAATTTATTTATTATCAAAATAGTCATTTTTTAAAAAAATTATCAAAACAATAATGATTTCATCATGCATATTAAAATTATTATAATAAAATGCATTATCATATTCAAATAATATTTTACGTCTTACAACACTTTAGACATACCATATTTATGCATATAGGGATAGGTTTTAAGTTTGAGGAAACAATTTAGAATGAATTTGCTGAACTTTTGAGGTTTGAAATTAAAGAAACAAAAGCATCTCAAAATTACATTGTACACTAAAGCAATCACATTCAGTAATAACTTTGAAAATTAAGCTATCTGGCACTTTTAATTGTAGAAATCAATCTCCAAATCATGTTACACTATAGTTTGAACTTTGTTGTTTTCCCAGTGGAATAATAATTATGAGGGAGAGAGAGAGAAAAAAAACCCCTTTTTATAGACTAGGTGAAAATATACATGGAAGTAAAGCTGGATAAGTAGGATTGACCTGGATGACAATTGGGTCTTTAAATTTGGTAACATTTATGATGCCTCTAAGCAAAAAAGAAACTCTATATTATATTCTCTTAAGGGTCTATAAATAAGCCACTGCTGTATAAGTGGGTCTATGATGAAGTTGCAAGTAATGTGTACAGATTATATGCTTTCAAGTAATACTGTGTACATGAATTGCTGTGTTAAATTATTTAATCAAACTTGGAATTTATGCTATTGTATAGTTTTGTGTGAGTGTTTTAATTGCTTATGTTTTAAAGAAAATATCATGTATTTCCTAGATTCTAGGAATAAATTCAGATTTGCCTGGAAAGAACTTGTTTTTTAATTGCATTGACTTTTCTTGCATTCAAAATAACTTGATCAAGTAAAATTTGGTATCAGAGATGGCATTCCAGAGTGAATGAAAGAGACTGGCTTTCAAGTAAAAGCCATAGAGGAGCAATTTAGAGCTTTGATGGACATGATTAAGGCCAGACAGTAGGAAATGATGATGGAAATAAAATCTAGATGCAAGGAAATGAAAGCTGCACAAGCAAAATTGAGTAAGCGAATAGAGTCAGGCTGAAAAAGAATTAAGTAAGAGATTAAGAGTCAAGAAGAAATGAAGTCAGAAATTAAAGCCAGACAAGAAGAAATGAAAAACATTCTTCTCACAAAAGGTGAAGAAAAAAAAAAAGAAAGAAAGAAAAATTAAAGAATGATAATAGATGACAGAATCCAAGACTTTGAGAAAAATTAAAATAAATAGATGACAGACTCCAGAGAACTCTAAGAAATGTTTACAACTTTCATATATACCCATTCAACTAATGTTATTTCAAGGACAGAAAATTTTATTCCTGTCTCATGCCGAAGATCTACCTACGATGGACAGACTTCCTAGGCTGTATTCAAGAGATAATTTGAAGTTATCTCCTAAGCTAATGATTGGGATAACAGTCCAGGGCAACATAACTTGTAGTAGCTCTTCGTGGTCAAGCTACTGTAGTGCTAAAGGCTATCCCAGCTTTTCAGATAAATTATTTAGCATCCACTGAGAAGGCTCTAGAATGTCATTTTGGTGATGGATATTTAGTAAACTTCTTTTAAATTAAATTGAAGGCAAAAACACAGAAGTCTGAGGAAAGCTTACAGAAACTGACCACAGAAACAGAAAGGCTAATGCAAGCCACTTTTCCTAGATGTCCTACAGAAGCCAAAAACTTACACTTTAGCCACCAAAAATTTCATTGAAGGCATTTGGGATTAGAAGATGCAGCAAGCCACAAGGCTTATTGAAACCAAGAATTTGAAAACTGCTCTTTTGAATGCCATCAAATTTGAGACTGCTAGAGAACAGCTAGAACAGCTGCCTTTGAAATGACACTTCAAAAGAAATTATAGTGCTCCATGGATCAAAAATTTGACACAGAAATTAAAGAACAGTTAATGAGATTGAATACTTGTCATAATTTGGAGCTAAAGTTCTGGAATTGTAATAGGAAAAGATATCTTCAAAGTGATTGTATGTATATCAGTAAAATCAGTCAATAATTCTAGAAATTACTAGCTTGTGAGGTGAAGATTACCATTTCCTGTGAATGCTCCTAGATAACAATTCAGTTTTGCACTGCAGAGAAGTGAGGATTAAATCATGGCAAAGTAGATGCTCTGTCAAGGAAGCCCTGTTCTGAGAGCTGCAAACAAAGTTCAAATGCAGAAAGAAAAATACAAGTTATGACACACTTGTCTAATAAAACTATAACCTCCTATACTCCAACTACAAATTCTTAATCCCAGGAAGCACTTAAGAAGTCTCAGGTGAAAGATCCAGATGCTAAGCCAATTTTGGAAAAGAAAAAAGTAAAGCAAGTCAACCATCCTGGCAAGAGATAAGCTCCTACGACCCAACAGTAAAACAGTATTGGGTATTACAGTATTTTCTTCATCTTAAAGACAGAGTTTTATACTGCAAATGTAAGAGTGACAATGGAAAAACACACCAATAGTAGTTGGTTCTCCCTCAATACACAATTCCTGAAAGAGATACATGACAGTCCTAAAGGAGAATATTTCGATGTCATGAAAGCATTACATAATAAGGTTAAAGAATGTTCTGAGATAATTTGAATACTGATGTTGAGAAATGGGGCAAGAAATCTAATGAATGTAATGCCCAAAAGAACCTATAATTTCAAGGTTATAACACAAGAGCTCCTTATAAGATGATTGCTCTAGTTATCCAAGGACCATTTTCTGCAACTGAGAGAGGCAATCTATACATATTCATTATATTATGGATTATTTCACAAAATTACCAGAAGCTATATCAACACTAGGGCAAGAAGTATCCACAATTGCTGACATTCTGATAAAAGATTAAATATCATGATACAGAGTTCCTCTCGCCTTACATTTAGACCAAAGAACGAATTTCTGATAGAATGGTTGAAAGATTCAACAGAACTATTATGAATAACTTGTCTATGTACATTTTTAGAAATCAGACTGATTGGAAGTCGCATATTGTGATATTCTTTATAGGAAACCGAGTAATATATCTTCCTGTACATTTGTGTTGTGCAGACAAGTTTCGAGAGGATCCATCTTTTACCAAGAGAAAAAATTAAAATCATAGTGACCTGATAAAAACCCATTAAGAACAAGAGCTAAAAAACAATGCTTTGAAGAAGGAGACTGTGTTATTTTCACAACCAGACAAGACATTGTGGACTTCATCTGAAGTTCCCCATGGGAAGGTCCATATATCATTATTAAGATTTTAAATGAAGCTGTTGTTTTGATTCAGAAGTTGCTGATATCTAAACTAAAGGTTATACACATCAACCTAATAGCTCTGTCATCCAATGGAAACACTGAAGATCAATTCCTCTTCCAAAAAATGAGTAGTCTTTCAAGAGTGAGAGCAATGTTAGGCATAAATCTTCCTTGCAGAATAACAATTATGATGGAAAAGACCATTTTACTGATAAGGTAACATATCTGGAAGTAAAATTGATAGGTTGGGGTGACCTAGGTAGCAAATTTGGTTGTGAAATGCCGCCAAATTCGGTGACATTTCATGCTGCCTCTAGGTGAAAGAACTATCTAGGACATTGTCTAAAGGGTATATAAATGAGTTCTCAATATATCAGTAGGTGTACAAAGAGACTGCATGCAGTGAATGCAGAGTACATGTTTTAATGCAATATTATGATTTGAATTGCCAAGTTCAGTTATTGGCAAAACTTTGAATTTTCAGCAATTATATAGTTTTCATATGCGTTAAATATTCATGTTAAAAAGAAATATAGTGTGTTTGCTAGAGATTCTATGCAAATAAATTTGGATTTGTTCAGAATTTACTTGCTTTTTAATTGCATGGATCTTTCTTGCATTCAAAAGATGATCAATAACATAACAATATATAAAAATATATGCATTTAAAGGCATATAATTAAACTGCATATATTTGTAAATTAATTTGTCATTCAATATATTTTATTCATATAATATAGATAAATATCTTTCAAAATCGCAAAATAATTGTACATGGGGAATATTAGTCTTAAATGTGATCTCAAGCACAACATCACATGCACATTTAGATAAGGTCCAAAGCAAAGTTACAAAACTTACTTTATCACTATTAAATCGGACAAGAGTATAATTTCCTTTGACATAAGTATCTAGAAGGTAGAAAAAAATATTATATAACTACATTTCTTAATGCTGTTATTAAAAAAAATTAAGTTTTACAAATAGATTACACTAAATTTGTACAAGGAAATAAATTTCACCTTAAAATTTGCTTTTTGGTATTTTATTCTAAAAGAATCTGAACATAAAATTATTCAATCATATATAACAAAAAAAATTAAAATGTTAAAAAAAATAAACTTATAAAATATATTTAAATGAGGAGTAAAAAAACTAGAATTTAGAAATAATTAATTCCACGTGAAAATAATGAATGATATTCAAATCACAAGTTGAAGTCATACCTAAGGAGTCTCCATCATCCCAATAAAGTTCACCCTTGGCTTGAGCATTTTCATCGAGAGCTGCAGTGATTAAAAATGGTTGTGAACGACTAAAAAAAAAAGAGTGAAAAAATTCTATCATCATCATACAGTTTTATACCTGATAAAGGTATCTTAAGAACCATTTAAAATTTCAAAAAAATAATGATATTTTCTAATACATGACAAAAAAAAAATCATCATACTATAAATATCATGTCTACCAAATGCTTAAACAATTTTTCTGCCATAACAAAAATAAATAAATGCATTTTTTGTTATAAAGAATTAAAAGAGAAAGTCAAATGTTGAAAACTTGAATTGGCTAACAAACTTGAAATATTGTTAAAAAGTTTTGAAACTAGAAAAGAAAGTTGTATTCCATTTAAAGATTATTATAATTATGATGTTTTTATTTCTTTTGTTCTTAAGAGTTTCAAAAATTCATTATTCCTCATTGTTTATTTGCTTAAAAAACTGTCTGATATTTGATTATGAACTATTTTTATTTTATATAACTAAATAGTTCTACTTTTATTGTTAGAAATATAAAGAAATGTTATAATTTCAAAATATTTTAAGAGTGCATCATTACCTTCATATAAATAAATATAAACCAGTAAGCCACATGTAACACTTGGTTGCTACATTCCAAAAAAATTCTATGATATCTTAATAAGTGTTTAATGAAACTAAGAACTAGAGGGGGAAAAAAGGGAGTTAGGTTCTCAAAATTAGAAAAGTATACTAGTATATATTTTTTTTATAAATATGAGATATATATTTATTAAAGCAACTTTCATCAAAGTTATTACTTGTTAATACATATTAAATAATGGTTTATGTGACATAATACTCACATAAATAGAAAATAGTATAAATACAATTAAAAAAAAGTAAAGATTTTTAAATCCCACTGAAAAACTTTCCCCTTTTTTCCATTAAGGAAGATGATAAACTGTCATTTACAGTACAATTTTATTTAATTTCTAACTGGCTGAAGAAAAAAATTTTTTTTTTTTTTTTTACACTTTCACCACAGAGAAGTGTTAGTTTTTTAAGAATATACATATATTATTTTCTACTTCTTTGGTCTTGATTTTCAAAAACTTTTATATATATATTTTTTATATTTGTAGTATTACACTTGAGCATTGTATTGTCACCAAACTGAGCTTGTGTACAAAATTTCAAGGCTCTAGCTTATTGGGAAGTGAGTAAAAAAATGATTAAAAGATTTGTCCTAAGCCAATACACAATGTATGATAATAAGAAAGTTGGGGGAAAAAAGGATTTAAATATTTTACTTTAAATCACACTTATATCACAGAGAAGACAAAATATGACAGGACAGTTAAAATGATTATGTTAGTTATTAAAAATTCTTAAAATTTTGCAAAAATATATACCGGTTATATATTTATATTAAATACTTAAAATAGCTAACTAATAGAAAACAAGTTATCCCAATGAAATTATAATACATAATAAACAACCATTTCACATTATAACTCACCTCTTCTCTGTATTCTTATTGAATATTTGGCCAGGTAAAATGTGGCCACCCCTGATTGAAAGATAAATATCAGTAACAGATAGGTAAAATGAAATTTTTTCACCAGTGCTGTTTATTAGTCTCCCACTGCTTTCATACCAATATCCTTTAGGAATATAAGCATTCACATTGGTAGTATTCTGAGAAGGAAAAAAATAGCAAGAGTAGTGAATACCTTTTAGAACTGAAAGATATGAATTTCTAAAATATTATGCTAATAAAATTATATTATTAAAGATTTTTCATTACAGTAAATAATGAAATATTAAATCTGAAGCTTTCTCAATTTGAAAAATTGATTATCAAATATGCAAAAAATTTGATTAAAAAATACTAATACAATTAGTTTGAATTATTTTTTTATATAATCATTAATAAGAAAGAAAAAAAATTATCATATCATTTAGGTAAAGAATTATTCTCAAGAAATGTAGAGTTATTTACATCAATTACAAGTTCAAAAATAAAAATGTTGTGTTATATTATTCAATTCAATTAGTATATCAAACATTTATATCTTTGACAATTGGCATTTTATGAATTTGTAATAAAAATAAACAAAAAAAATTATAGTTCTGTACACATTACAATTTCAGAATTTAAATAAAAAATTATAATATAGGTATGAAACAATTAGAAACAAAATTTAAAATTTTGAGTTTAACAAGGAAAGAAAAATAAAATGAATGCACACATTTGTTCCACAGATTAATTAGAAATAAATTTTGTTAAAATAACGAATAAAATAATTATAAAGTCATAATCATTTCATGGTGACTAATCTAATTGTGTTGCTTTACTAAATTAAATTTATTGCAAATTTTATATTTTTAAAGGTATACATAAATTAAAGCTCTTGTTCATAAATTTAAAAACAAAAATCATTTTTTTAAATTTATTCAAAGGAAGCAATGAAAAGTGGTAATAATTTACCAATATACCATTCATTCATTATTTCCTGGTCAAGCCCTCAATATATTATGTTTGTCTATCATCCAATTTTGTTCTGTTAAGTTGAACACTGAATGTATAGTTGTGCATATATTGTAATTATTCTGCATAAGCAATTTATAGTATAATTTCAATTCAGTTGCTGTAAATTAGAGTTTAAAAACCTCTTGCTTGAAAAGTGAATGAAAAAAATACATTTTGGTTACAAAGGAAGAACAAAAAAAGATTGCTTCAAAATATTAAGACAAACTCAAACCAATAAAAAGAATTTCAGCTTATTTAAAGGTAATATTTTGGTTAATTTGGTTAACCAGCCTTTTAAACTATTTGGCCAAGAGTTATGGTCTTAATGTCTAGTGGAAAAAAATCTTAATGTAAAAAAAAAAAAAATTGAAATAATTTAAATTCTATTTTAGATAATTACCTCATAAAGTCCTGGAACTATCATCAAACCAGGACCCCACAGAAATTGTTCATCAATAGCATAAGTATTTTTGTCAAGAGGATATCTAAAAATATCAATTAATAATTTGTCATACGTGTACAATAAATTTTTAATAAAACTTATTACACTCATCAAAAAAGCATGATATTGGAATTTATTCTTACTAACAATATGGGGGGGGGGGAACTAACAACTCTTATATTTTTAAAGAGAAAAGAGAAATATTAAAAATGAAACAGTTTGCAATATTTTAAGATGATGGTTTTTAGTTCATATATATATATGGAATATAATGAAAAATCTGGAAACTGAAACACCTAGTAGAAATGATCTAATAACTTTTAAAGATTACTATACAATTATTTTATTTTGATATTTAATTTTAGAACTAATTATTTAAATACAATTCCATATAGTTATTTCAAAAGTAACTTCATCCTATGCTATATTTTTAAATTCCTATTATTAGCTCCCACTCTCCCAATATATATCTTGTAAATATTTTCAATCGTTAATAAAATACTTTTTATTCATCCACTCAAGTTCAAATACATTTTTTTAAAACTTGTAGTGGATGACACTTGATGTTAATACGGTTTTTTCAAATATTAATTCATTAATTAAATTTTAATTGGTGAAAATGCAGTTTAGCCCAACCACTTGGTGCAATTTCAAAAATTGCCAAACTTGGTGATTTTTTTTTTTTAGCTGAACGTTAAGTCCATGAAACAGACCAGGGTAGCCACATTTAGCAAAATACTGCCAAATAATTCCTGTCGCCAAGGTTTGAGCTAAACTGCATTCCAACTATTTAATTTACTGGATGAATTAAGAAGTAAGCTTACTATGTCATTTGTCTCGCAATGGCAAAGTTGGTAGAGTGTAGGCATAGAATCTTCATGCCTTCAGATCGAATCTTGTCGGAGCATATCATTTTTTTTATTTGATTTTTTAATAATTAATTTAGTTTTATATGGGAGAAAAAAATTTCTCTCATATAAGATATTTAGCAGAGTTTAAATTTAGGATTAAATACCAACAGTGACGAAGCGTGTAGGTAGCTGGGAAAAAAATTTCTTTTGCCACTTAATATTGTGATTCTGTCATATGTATATACATATTTATATTAATTGTAACTATTTAATAAAAAGTAACTAAAATAAAAATTTTCTTTGTCGACCTAACTAGGAATTGACTTAATTTTTTTTAATATTACTTGTTCAATTTAAAACATTATTTATTGTATCCAATTTATTTATAGTTATAATATTTATTTTGTTTAAATTTAAACTTCAAATCAACTGCATGACTTTTTTCTTTGAAAGCTGCTAAAAAACTTTTTGGCAACATATATCAATCATTATAATTACTTGTCATTTCAGTCATTACAGATATTAATTGAATTATCCCTTTACAATGAACATTTCAAAATTAATAGATATAAAATTTCAACATGGTCTCAAAAGAAAATTTCTTTCATCTTTTCATTAATACTTTAAATCTTAAAATAATGCGACTAATTTTAAGTTAAATATACCCTATTAATATGTTGATAACTTAATTAAAAATAATTTTAATGAAAAATTTATTGAATAAATTTGTCTTTGTATAGACACACTGTAATACCACTTTCAAACTTGATCCACACAAACCACATGATGATCCATAATAGAATTCAGACTTAAACCCATGAGTATTCTCTCAATTAAATAAATATAATTTAGAAGTGGATGTTGAAAGCAAATGAAATGATGTACACATATTGAGTTTAAATTTGTGATATCCTTTATGGTTCAGCGATATTGTGAAATACATTACAAAACTGAAAACATAACAAAAGCTTCAATTGGAAACAAAAGGAAACTAGGCAAAGAAGAAACACTCAATGGAAGGTCCATTGTTACTCCTTCTGCACTTCTGAACTTATGACCAATTTACCAACTGATCCCTTTTCTCTCTCCTACAGACAGTACTCCTAGCACCATATACCAGAATCTTCTGAATTATTGAATGGGGAGGGGGGGGGGCAAACACCCCAAAATTGTAATTAAACATATCAGAAATTTACGGAGACACATTTTAATGTTTAAATTTCGATCAAATAATATTGCTTATTTTCTTGCTTCAAAAATAATTATTTCTCATACAACTATCACTTTTATTTATCTCAAAATAAATACATATACAAATGTTTTGTATTTCACCACTCTGTGCTTATATTGACACTTTTCACTTTCAGCATTACATACATTTAAACAGTTCAGGTTAACTTTAATCTCCTGTAAGCATTTTCAATCTATTATTATACTTCAAACAATTCAGATATTTTTAAGAACAAGGAATATTGAAATGTCCCCCCCCCCTTCCCATTTATGATGTTCCTGTAATACTGCTCAAACAAATATAGATACAAATGTTTTTTAAATGATAAATTATTTATTTCCTGCTCTAATTCAAAAAAAAAAATTCAAGAAAAGTAAAAATGGAAATTTTAAAAATATATTCCTTACATCCAGCATTCTAGAAGGGGGGGGGAATACCTTAGTCTTCCTCTAAAATTATGGACAAATTATAAAATATATCATATAGTTGAAGTTTCGTTCACTAAGCAATGATGAAAAAATTTGTAGAAAAATAAACATACATACTCAAAAAATAAAGGCCTTATAACAGTATCTCCAAATACATGGCTGCGAGCAAACAAAGTGTACAAGTATGGCAAGAAAGTATAACGTATTTCCAATGCTGTTTTGGCAGCCTGGATAACAACTGGGCCTAAAACTGCTGGATCTTGTTCCTAAAATGAAAAGCACAGTAAATAAAAGAGATATCTTAGATTATGTGGTCTAAAAATAACTCAATTTCATATAATAACAAACACTATCCCTGAAATTTAAATTATATGCTGTACATAAATATTCTATTTTTGACAATTTTTTAGTTTAGTTTTTTGTTTAATTAAAATATTTAGATTAGTATTTTTCAACCCTCAAGATGCAGGAGGAAGTAATTCAGCATTAAAAGTAATAGGATCATGTATTCATCTATATATAAAGACAGATAATCTAGGTATAGTTTCAAAATATTAGAGAGTTACTAAATTAAAAAATAAATAAAAGCATTATTTTTATTCATTAAATACTCAAATAGACACACATTTGAGATAATTTTTCATTAGCAATTTTTCTTACTGCACTTCCACGATCATTGTGATTTCTTGAAAATGGGTAGAAGGCACCCAAAGCCTGCCACCTGGCACAGAGAGAAACAGTGGTGTTACGAGAGAAGCCACATATATCAGACCCAATCATGGACATTCCAAATAGATTAAAGTCAAGCATTGCTAAAAATTACAACAAAACAGAAATAAAAGTTTTTACTACTCAATACCTCTGTAATTAGAATTTTCATGATTATTGCAAATAATAATGGAAAATAATTGCTATTGCAGGATTTACATTATTTTTCAACTTCACAGTAAAATTTCAAGGAGGGGGAGAAAAAAAGAAAAAGAAAACCTTTTCTTCGAAAAGTTAAATATAAAAAAAATTTAAAAAAAATATTTCTAAGGTTAATTAAAGTCTTTTCTTTTGGCATTATTATCAGTATCACCTGCTTTACAATATAAAATTTAGTAGGAGAATCAAAAAAAATAATAATAAAATAAATTTCTAAAAATGATTACATAATTAAAATTATACATAAATCATAATTTATAAGCTATGAAATTCCAATAATGAAATGTAAATGTCAAAGAGATTTAAACATGGAAAATAATAGACACATATAAATAATATAAAATAACGCATTCAGATAGTGAGTGAGTGAGTGACTGTCGATTTTAATGGCGCAAGAGCCAAAGCAGGCTATGCTGCGCCAAACACTTGTTAAAATCGATTACAATTTAATGGCATTAAAAGAACAAGACCAACACAAGTAACACACAAAAGATAAAAAGTTAAAAATCAAATGTGGTGTAAAAGGCCAATATGACGTAAAAAGGCAAATAAATTATGGTGGGGTTTTTCCCCCACCAAGTCAGATAGATTTAAAACACATGAATGAAAAAAAGTCCGGCGATGATGATCAAACACCGGACAGTCAATTAAAATGTGATGAATAGAGTAAGGGACATGACAGGAAGGACACTCGGGAGCATCTTCTCCAAACAAAAGATGTTTGTGTTTAAAACGAGTACGCATTCAGATAGACAGAACCATTGAAAAATTAAACAAATAATATTACATTATATACATATATATTCCATTCAATCTGCCAAAACTTAAGTAATCATAAATCAATTACTTGAGTATATACTTTTAATATATTACTTCTAGCAACTTTTATATGAAAATTTTTTTTAACATGATACAAAAGTAACATAAAAGCAAAAATTACAGAGAAATAATTAGAAACATTTTACTTGAGAGAATTACATTTTCAGGATCATACTCACATGGAATAGTATAACGTAAATCATCCCATGTAGAGGAAATATCTCCACTCCAATGTCCACTTTGTACTCCTTGACCAGAATACGATGCTCTAGATATTATGAAAGGTCGTTTTTGTCTTATGTTTTTCAATGCCCTATAGAGAAAAGAAATTTATTATCAGTTCTCTTTAATAGAAGAATGAAGTATATAATACATTTCCCCTGAAAACAAATAAATAACACTTTCATATTTAGTTTAACATTCAGATGAACATTAATAATCTTCAAGCCATACAGGTTGCAAAAGGGATTTTACGATTTTTAATTGTAGAGTACAAATAAAAATTTCACATACAAAATTAGAATTAAAACATTTCATAGTGCTATTACTGAATGCCTTAACAAAATTATTTACTTACTGATTAGTTGCAGTAGCCTCTCTGTATGCTACCAAGTTGTGCTCATTGTAATGAATAGATGAGTAATGCTTTGCAGACATACATAAAGTTTTATGGCGCAAAGGCAAGTTACCATTAGGTAAATATGGAGGATCTTCAAAAGAGGATTTCATGCAACCATCTTTTTCACCATCATAAAAATTGGAAGGTTCATTCATATCCTTTTAATTAAAAAAGGATAATATATTTTACAAATATATATATATATATGAAATTTTTTTTAAAAAAAGGTCATATTTTACTGAATTAGTCATTATCTGAAATTTAAAATGGAAGAGGAGAAAATGAGTGCATGTAATGAAAAAGACAAAATTTTACTAACATTGAACAAAATAATAAAATCCTTTTTTGGGGAGGGAATTCATAAATTGAAAAAAATTAATGTCACTGTTAAAAATTTACAACATTCTACAATAAAACAATACATTGCACTATTATACCCTTTACAATTCCATATGCAAATTTAAAATACAAAATTATCAAAGAAGTAGTCAGAACAAGTCATTTTTAAAATTAAAATTTAATTAAATGCTTTTTAAATTTTGAGATAAATCGGAAATAGAAAACATTCTTAAAAACATTAAGGATTTAAGCAATATTGCGATTCAATTCAATAACACTGACAAAAAACAAAAGTTGATTAGGTATACTTGTTCATTATTTATAAGCCCACAGCAAGGTATAGTAAGAACATGATTACAGCTATTAAAAAGACTTTTTTTTCTTACAAAACATACAGTCTAAAATATAATATACTCACAATCCAAACACCATCATATTTAACTTTGTCATGGAAATCAGCAAAGAGTTTCTGCCAATAAGCAGCAGTTTTGGGATGACTGAAATCTGGATAAACAGTCTCACCATCAGTCCATACCTAATCAAAAGAAATGTACACATGTATAAAAATACACAATTTTACAGATTTCACAGAGTAATCATTTTATTTGAATAAAAACAAACAAAAAAAATTATTTTCAATGTACCAAATAAATATTCAATTTTATAAGAATTTTCTTAAAGTTTGAAATATTATAATGCTGAACAGAAGGGGAAAAAATTTAAAAAACTTTATGATAAAAATCCGAAGCAAATTCCATTACAATTGTATAATATTTTAATTAGAACTTAACAGGGGGAGGGGAAAAAAACAGTTCCATATAGATATACAAAATCAATCAAGATACAGTTTGTTGATCAAAATAAAATAATTCAGTTTAATAAATACAAAAAAAAGCAATATTACATAATTTTTAAACTTGCATTTTTGTTAATAATAAAGTAAAGTTTGAAATTCAACAGCAAATGCAAAACATTCGGGAAATTTCAAAAAACATAACTTAAAATTGTACACAAGAGCATTAGTTTTTAAATGAATAGATGAAAAAATAGAACTGAAAATGTACAAAAAGTTGTGCATCAATTTCATAAAAGATTGTTCAAGTTTTTTTTTTTTTTTTTTTTTTGACACACACACCTAAGTGAATAAAACAAATTCCTATTATGAAAATTGAAAAACTTTAATTATTGTATTCATAAGATTCAAAAAATTTTAAATTCAGCAAATGTAGAAAAATAAATTCCAAAAAGGTCAACTTTCTTAGAAAAGTTAAAGATGATTACACAATGATTAAGGCTAAAAAAACATTAGTTGATTTAATTTACACAAATAAAAATTATTAAATATTACTCTGAATTTGATAAACATACCTTTCCTGTAAAGACAGATCCATCCGGATTTTTAACAAAGATGTCATCTTTCAAACCATCATCATAAGGAGGATAAGTCCCAGGTTTTTCTGAACAACTGATTCCTGGATCCTAATAGAAAAATTTATAAAAATTTAACACTGAATTCAAATTTAATACAGTTGAGTCACTTGGAAAAATTAAAATATTTGATATCATTAATAATCATTAATAGCTGCTTAAAATGAAAAGAATAATCTATTAAATCATAACAATACAATTTAAAGTTTTAGCACAAAAATTATGACTAAAATTCAGAAAATTGTCTTATTTAATTATGAGCATTAAAATTGATAAATACAGAAAATAATAATGGAGCATACAATTTAACAATTCAAAGTTCCCATATTACTTTAAAAATTAATCACAATTAAACATTTTTATCTGCAAAAGAAAAAAAAATTAGCCACAACAGGTAGTGATATTCTTTTCAAATATCACTAAAAATAATAATAATAAAAATAAAAAAAAAACACCACAGATAATTTAAAACAGAACAATTATTTTAAGCTGCTGATGACTAAATCTAATCTATTTTAGCTTTAATTTAATAAACATTATTATTAAGAATGCTTAACAATCATATTTATGTTACTACAATAAAAAAGTATTTTAACATAGCAATATAAAAATTTCAGATTCCTGTAAATCATTCTTGTAAAATGGTTCAAAAATAACATAGAAACACTTTTTCAAATTATACTTTCATTATTATTTATAACTCAAATAAGGTCATTTTGTATTGAGTTATTTATAAGAAACAAGAAAAATTAAATCAGAAAAGATATTTTAAGGATTTGTACTTTGACATGAATATAGTCTTTACTTCTTGCAAGTAATCACCTTTTGATCTCTAAGTTGGGTATTAACAGAAATTAAGAGTAAAACAAATTTTTTTCGATCTTAAAGGTGAACTTTTTTCACAGAGCACCAGTCATAATTCAGCATCTAAGTGCCACATGTGATTTTAAACTTGTTTAAAGCTACAAGCAGTTATTAATTGATATCAATACAAATAAACAAGATAAATACTGATTCAGGATTTCACACCATTATTTGGCTTCAGTTAATGCCCCCTTTATAAAAAAAAAAATATCAAAGGTTGAAATTACATTGAATAAACTTTCATTTTATACACTCCTGGTTCAGATGGTCACTTTACTTAGCTCAATGATGTAATCATTCCTTTTTTTTCCCTCCTCTCAATACCACAGATATATCACAAATTAAAAATATAATCATATTAGTGATAAGCATAAAAAATAGCAAATCGTTTGATAGTTAAATATTTTTAGCTTACAAAAAAGTTAAAAGTATTTACATATTTGAAATCCAAGAAAACAGTTCTAAACAAACAAAATGAAATTTTTTGGAACTAATGCTTTATAGTGACCTTAACTAAAGTCACATAATGAAGGAGCAAGTTTAGTAATCTAAATCATAAACCAAATTGTAGGAAGTCGCCATATATAAAAAAAATGTGGAAAAATTTAATCATCTAGCAGATGTAATATACTGTTTTGCCTTTGACAATAAGTTTGAGTTTTCTGATTGGTTAATAAAGTAAAATAATATTCTGATTAATTAATTATAAAGACTTCAAAAAAACACCTTTTTCCTTATGCCTTTCTTTGAAATTTATTCCTTTTCTATGAAATCTTTCTATTATGAAAATTTTAGTAATATCCCATTTTTAAAAAAAATTTCATTCAAACTATGTTCTTATTCTATTTTGTTGCATTCCTCATAAGAATTAAACAATTAACTCAATTTGTTCCATATTATATATTATACTGAATATATGAAAGTACATATTATACTGATTCAAAGGAAAATAATAAATCATAAGTACCACCTAGTCTGAATTATATTACTTTTCAAAATACTTTATGGACTGGAATTTATGTACTACATTTACCTATCAATTTAATTAGCAGAATTAGATGTAACTCTAACGTTTTAAATTAAATTTTGCAACAACTGCTAATGCTAATTTTTACTGAACTTTTATTCTTGCTCAGTCAGTCCACAAATAAATTAACTCTACTCTTCATTTGAGGTTCATACAAAAATAAACTGAGGTTATTCAAGAAATAAAGATGTTGGTATTTTTTATTTTACTTATTCTAATTTCTAGTAAACAAATGCTTAAACACATGGAATGAATGTAAACAATACTTCTATTATCAACCCATTTACTAAAAACAATTTAAATTGCTCCAAGTTCATTTTAATCTTCTCAAAGGTCAATATGAAGTAAAATTACTATAAATATTTTTAGGTAGAAAAAAAAGCTGTGTTATTTGTTTATTCTTATTATTTTTAGTAAAATAGTACATGATATACAAAGCATGTATAATCACAGCAATTCTGCCAAGGCCAGAATAATATATAAGTACCAAATATTTTATTATTTAAATCAAACTTCATTTTGAAGATGAAATAAGTTCAAAAGTTACATACTGTCATAATCACATAATGCATTCCTTTGTTGTGCAGATCATCTACAAATTCAGGCAATCCAGCAAAGTTTTCTTTGTCATAAGTGAAATCTTTATTTTTGTCCATATAATCAATATCATTCCATTGAACATCCTATAAATACATATTATCAATAAAACATAAAATAACCGAAAATACATTTCTTGCAAGATCAGTTAATAAAATGAATTAATATTAAAAAAAGCTTATAATTTTAATATTTCCCACATGCAGAATAATACCTTAAAAATTCTATCAAAAAAAAATATAAAAATAATTTAATTGAAATGCATTCAATCTTGGCTATGTACTTTCCTTTTGAAAATTAAGAATTATCTACTTCAATGAGCCTCTAATATAATTATGAAAAATAATAGTACTTTAATTAAAGATATATATTTGCATATCAATAGATATATTTGTTAGGATAGAAAAGGACACACTCACCAAAGGAATATTAGCATCAATATTACGTTGCATTGTTTCTATAGTCTTGTTGAGAGATCCATATCCATAACGACAAAGATGGAATCCTAAGCTCCAATAGGGTGGCATAAATGTTCTACCCACAACACCAGTGAATTGTTGAACTACATTGGCAGGAGAAGGTCCCAACATGATAAAGAAATCCAAAATTCCACCAATAGGTCTGAATGTTATAGCAGGAGTTGGTTGCAGAATGACATCTAATAAAAAGAATGAAATTTTACAAAGTATTACAAATTACTCCAATAACAAAAACTTCTTAAATTTTTCAGAACAATAATTTGGAATTACATCACTATGACTAATATGGGTGATACTAATTGATATCAAAAATAAACATTAATTATATTCTTTTAAATAGTAGCAAATAAAAAATTTTAAATGAATATATGAAAAAAATATTTTTCTCAATTATTAATATAAAAAGCAATTTATTACATAATAGGATTTACATTTCAGATCTAAAAAAATACTTAAGAGGAATTTAAAAAGAGCTTTTTAATACATAAAATGGCACTTTTATTTAATATGAAATAAACACGATTAGAGGCTTAAAAATTCTTATAACATATAAAAAGAAAATAATTCAATTGCTCTTCAATATATTATAATACACAAATGAACATGGGTACTGGAATATCCTCAAATCCAATAAAAAGACATTGTTGGTTTCAAATTAAACTAGTGATGAATGAATATATTTATATGCAAATAATAAAAAAAAAGGAAATCAACAAAAGAATATTTACTTTTAATTCCATTTAATGGTAACTAACAGAATTAAATTTTTTGTAAAATTAAAGGCATTGAATTTAATCTTCTATTACAGATATATTAATACAAATTAGAAATGCTAATATACTATTTTTATTATTTCTTTACATTACATTAATATGTTTCATTCTAAAAAAAAATGCTGTAGAACAAGCCATCCTACCTCAAATTCAGATTTAAACTAGCAAACACAAAGATTTTGTTTACATGTTAATGATGAATTACAAAATATTTGAAATATTTCACGACATGAAACAAAAAGTATTTCATTGGAGAAAAATTATTACAATACATCAATAAAACTCCTTTTCACCTCAAATTTATTCACAGTTGAATAAAATTATATAGGCTTTAAAAATAGCAAAATGTGTTTTTTTCCCCAATTCTTGCTGCTCTTTTTCAGACTAAGTAAAATGTATATCATCATATAACTAGATAAAGAGATATACAATAAGGATAAGTAATTTTGGTATATAAATATGAATGTTCATTTGTCTGTTCTTTATACAAATCAAACTGTTGATTATATCATTCAAAAAATTTTTAGTGAGCTTATCTGATACATGGAAGGGTGTAAGCATATTCCTGTCAAAAAACAGTATTAAATTTATTTTTGATGAACATTTTTTAACTTCCTTCCCCCCTCTTTTCCGCATTAACAGATGGCAAAAGTATTGCTAATTTCAATTTACAACAAAACTTTTCTTTTTTGAATTTATTTCTTTAAAATTAATAATTAGCCAATTTTTGGTGAATTTTTGAAAATGGCACTAAAAAGAAAACCAATTTGGGATGATTTAAATATTTTTAAATCATTTTATCCAGAAATCTATCAATCCGAATGAAACAATATTTGTACAGTAAACAGAATGATTATTTGCAACTCCCCATTAAAAGAGAACACGGATAAATATTAGTTAGTGAGATTTTATACAAATTCTTCCCTGCACACTGAGTCAGCAAAAAATTTAAATTTTCCCCTTCACTTTTGCTTACAATTTCCATTCCACTAAGCTTAGTTATGGTGCATATTATATGATGTTCTATGTGTGCTTGCAATTATTTATTATTCTTCATCGGTTATTTTGAAGATTATTATATTTATTCAATTGTTTGTCCTCAATAATTATACTAAAATACTTTTTAAATTTTTTTGATTCTTAATGATATATATTAATTATGTATTTTACTTAAGTATTATTATTTATTAAAATATTTTATGCTTGGTAGCTGTATTTTTAAGTTTATAATCTCTTTTTTTTTGAAAAATTAAATTTTTTTTTAAAATTATGTATGACATTTCTGAACATTTCTTTAATTCATGTACTGCAGATTTTACCCCCATTGGTTTTAAGTTTATATTTTTCACTTTGCTATTTTATTTACAAAATTATTCTTCCCTTGGAGGCTAATTTGTATATTTACTTTATTATTATTTTTAAAAAATACTATTTAAATATTATTTTTAATTAACTACCCTTCTGTCTGAAGTCTCATATTTTTCAAATCACTTAAGCTAATAACATGTACACCAGCTTGTTTTGGCATAAAAGTCAACTTTTTAAAAGAAGGGAAAAGAATTACGCAGATGTTTAAATAATATACCTAAAGCTTACAGTAAAATAATCAACTAAAAAAATCCTAATGCACACATTTAATGCACAAAACACAACAAAAGAAAGATAACATTTAATAAAAATATTAAAAATTCTGTATTGTAATTTTGAAAAATCATTTACACCAAGTTCTATAAAGTCAACCTATTCTACGATATAAATTTTCTAATCAAGTATAAAAGAAATGTTTCAAACATATTTAACGTTATTACAGCAACTGTGTTGAGAAAGAAATCTAACCAACAAAATGTACAATTTCAGTAGTACCTTAAATAGAAATAAGTTTCATGATTACATGGAAACAAATTAAGCATTCTGTTTTCCTTGCTTTCAAGGAGTTCAAGGGAGAAAAAAAACTATTTCTAAGTATCAAAATATATTTTCAAGTATATTAAAAAAAAATGCTTAGTTTTGTATTATGATAACTTCGAAGCTAAACAATAATTATTTTTCATTTTGGACCATGATCAAATGAAAAGGACAACAGTTATAAGGATACCTTACTCTCCTAACTTTTACACCATGTCTCTAGAGAAACTACAAGCCCAATTCAGTTTAATCCATCATTCTGCAAGACAATCTATAGATGGAATCAGAATGTGATTCCACAATTTCATTTGAATGTCATCAGACATGAAATTTTTTTTCATATAGAGATGTTTGTTTTAATATTTTTAATTGCAATTCTTTTAAAGCTTAAGAAGTTTTAATTAAGACCCTTTTTAATTTATGGTTTTTGAGAAAGAAATTAAAAAAATAATTTGTAAATGATAGGCATAAAGTTATGAAAATAACTGCTTCAAACAGCCCCAAGATTACAAGGTACATTAATTTTGAATTTGAAGGAAAACACATCATGAGAGTCTGAATGTGTTTAAAATTTTAATATTCAGAAAAAATTATTTGGTCAATTTTTTTACTATTAAGGTTTATTTTTTACATTTTACTAATAAACTTAATTATTTTCCTGTACTCTAACGTTCTGTATTAAATTCAGAATGGTGCCTGCAACATTTGATTTTTCTTGCAGTTCCTCACATATAATATGATGCTGGATTAATTAAATAAATATATTCATAATTTTTATTATCAATTAAATCCTTTAAATAGAAAAAAATATAAGGAAATGGTACTTTTCCACTTCACCGGCACAAGCAATAAAGTCACCAAAAATTATACAAGTGACGCCAAGCGGAATATGTGTATACTGTGTGTTAACTCCAATAAAGTCTGCTTTGCGAGATTTGGGCCAGAGAAATGGAAAAGTACCAAGGAAATTTTTACATTTATACAACTATACAAATTTTATTCACCTGAATTTAAATTTCTGTAAATATTTAAATAACCAAAGCAAAATAATGCTTTTTTTTATTATTATACTTTTCACTAAATAGAAAATACAATAATGAAATCATTTGCAACAGCAATCTAAATAATTCCTGATAATCTTTATCAGCACATTCAGAAATAAATGTTTTTAGATTTTGACAACAGGATATTTATTATCAATTAAAAATAAGAATGAGGAATGGAGAGAAGGATCTGGTATATTCTATTATCCAAAAACACACACACACACAAAAAAGATAACATTTATCAACAGATAAGGAAAAGGAATATTGCTTTGTTTGATGCTTTTAGAAAATAATTTCCACAGTTATCACAAGACATAGGAAGATATTATTTTGAAAACAATATATTTTAAAATATTATATAAACATAAATACATAAAGTTACTCACCCATTGCATTACTGTTTAACAAGAAAACTCCATTAGCATTTCCATTATTTTCCAATGATAAATAAAATGGATGACTTCCATATAAAGGGTAATTAGCCTTAAAAATCATTTAGTAATTTATTAAAGGTATAAATAATAAAGATAGTAATATCTGAACATTACTGATGTGTGAAAAAAAATCAATATAAAATTACAGTAATTAAATAGATTTCTGTATTTTATAATTTTCATTAAACTTATTACTTTTTATTTTCAAGTACATATAAACTGCAAAAATAAATGAAATGCTATTCAAAAACCTAATTTGATTCAAGATAGATTTATAATGATCGATTACTTAGCTTAAAATATTCTAAGAAAAATAGCAACAGCAGTTAATATTTTACAAAATAAAATTTCAAATATAAAAATATTATTCATTCAAAGATATAACAAGAAAACAATATTATTAGAAACATTTCTATTAAAATTTAATAAAATATAAAATGAACACTCAAAATTTTAAGTTTTAAACAAAGGGGGAAATAACGGAATATTAAAATAAGATATTTAATTTATTCTTTATTTCACTCACAAGATCATTTTATGACACACATACATTGTGCTATTCATTGTTATTCATTTTTATAAAAATACTAAAAATTGTATTTTATTTAATTTTGAGACTAACTTCATGCTCATTAAATATTTTATATAAAAACTTATTACTATAATAATAATTATCAAAATTTTAATAGAATTCTTAAATATTTTAGGAGATTTAAAAATATTAAATTTTTTTTAATTCAACAATATGTATCACTGCATAAAATATTAATTAAATAATCTTATTTATTTTTAAAAAAAATTTGCAGATAATTTTTATTTAAAATTTCATAAAAAAAATTAATTTTAAATATCCACAATAGTCATGCATTTCAAATTTCATAATTGAATATGAAACTTGAAATAACTTAACTTGTAAGAATAATTAAAATACTTACAATTATCCTTAATGAACAATATAAAAATTTAAGGCTATGAAATAATTTTTCAACACATTCATACATACTATACTGAATAATTTTTTTAAAGAAATATAATGATTTCCTTTAAAATTTTTAAAACCTGTTCAGCTTACCAGTGGTCCACGATCAGAATTAAGTAATGTCAATCTAGTCCAATTAACACTTTTCAAGAAGCTGCCATAATGTTCTCCAATACCATAAATGTATGGACTTGGAAGGTTTGACGTAATTTGCAAAAACTGATCAGAATAAACAAGTTGCGACAAATTTGTTTTGAATCTATATAAAGAAACAAACAATTACTAAAAAATTCTTTAATTTTAAAAAAATTCTTACTAAATCTTTATTATTAAAAAATAATTTCCTGAACGACAAAATTTAAGCTTTATAACAAATAAAATAATTAAAAAATTTTAACTTTTCCATTTAAGCCATATTATGCATTTTTAGCATAAAATATGCAATTTGGTTTATTTCTTTTCACATGCCTTTGATACAATACAGAAATTCTTTAATTTTATAAATAAACTATTGCCTACCTTCATGTATTAATTGTTGCACCTAAGAAAGATGATAAATTAAACTAAGTCAATAAATAAATCAATTCAAACAATAGTATTGTTTTACCAGTAAAGTATCCCCCCCCCACACACTTTCTTTGATAAGGTAAAGACATTTCTGTGCCACATTTCACAGAAAAAATATAAATGAATCAAAACAAAAAATAATAAAGGTTAAAGTACTTCCTTACATAATAGTCCCAGATGCTTTTCTGGAAATAATAAGTTCTCCTGTTTTAGAATCAATTTTCACATCATAACTTGGTTTTTCCAAATTTTTGAATGCATCATTTATAGGTATAGGAACTTCAAAACGAGCCGCATTTGCATCAGTTATCTGGAGTACAAATATACAAACATACATATATTTGATAACATATATAGATAGATACATTTTATACATTGGGATTTCAAAGAAATTAAAACAAACCACTTAAATAATTTTATTTGCATACAATTACACAGAAGAAACAAAATTGGATTGCTTCCTGAAATACAAAAAAAAATTTTTGGCACACACATATGCACATTAATCTAGATTTTTTAAAAAAATAAGTTTGCAAAACAAAAATAAGCAAAGCTTCAGAGTTAAAAAGTTAAAATTGAACATCAAAATATACTTTTACAAAAAAAAAGAGAGAGAGATCTATGCTTTTATCTTTTATAGATTCTGCTAGCATTTACAAAAACTGGATTCCTAAGAGCTTATGTAAACTTTTTTTGAATAAGAAATATAATTAACATTCTGGTTTAGTTAAAATTCAGAGTTAAATATAGATACTAAAAAATAAACAAAGTTTTTTTTCACCTCAAAAGAAAAATAGCTTTTTTTCATCTCATAAGAAAATTTTGTATTTTTAGATAATATTCCATAAGAAATTTTTGTATTTTTAGATAATATTTCAAAGTTTTTATCTTTTTATATGAAATGATACAAGAAAAATAAATACTTTTGGAACCCTTATAAATATGCAGATTTCAAGCGCATGAAACATTACAACATATAATTTCTATTTATTAAATATCTTTTATATTAATAAACATAATAAAGCAATAAAATATTTAGTAAGTGAACTAATACTTGGTTGGTTATTATCATGGTTAAACATAAAAAGGAGGGAAAAAAACTATAAATATTTGTCACCATATTTTTAAAATTTAACACCATTACTGAGATACACATAAGTAAATGCACTATATATATCATGCTTACCTTAATACGGAGAGTGTAATCATCAATAAAGGAAATAACAAGATGCAAATTGACAATATCTTTTGGAAAACCAGAAGGTAAAGATCTTTTTAAATCAGCTCTAATATGTCTTCCATCTTGTGTTATATTCCCTACCACATAGCCATTGTAGTTGGAGGGATAGTAACAATAAGGAACATTTAAAGGAGGGAAATTTTTCGATTTTGATTGGTAACAACATCCCCGCTGCAGACAATTTTGTTCCGAAGCATTATCTTCAGGATGACAATCAAACTTGTCCAAGTCTGCAATACCAGTGCAGACCGGGGTGTAATCCGATTTTATGTGAATTGTAATAGGAGGTGGTTTTGAGTACCTAAAATGATATAAGCCAGCAAAAGAAAGAAAACATAATACAATTCCTGCTATTAGGATAATCCACAATACAGAAAATTTGGATTTCTGCCTTTCATCCTCAATTAAATAAAAAATATCATCGTTTTTATGACCCTTCATTTGTGCAGTTTTTTAAGAGTTAACAAACAAAGACTTTTACAATAATCAACAATACATCACATTAAGGTATCCAATATCAAACTAAAACAAATTTAATTCTTAAATAAAAAACGATGCAAAAAGGGGCGGTGTTTGATAGCATAGGTCGACTGTTGCTAAAACAATCGTCGAATAAGATTTGTATTATAATCTATAATTTATTTATAGATTGATACACTATCTTCTTTCTCCTCCGTTCAAATTGCAACTTTTCGCTCAGTTTTGTTTTCATATTGCTATGAAACCGTTGCCATAAAAAATTCTTGATGTGTAATTTGAAATTAAATTTTAAAAAATTACACTTTTATCCAGAAATTTATAAATGTGTGATACTATTACTACGAAAATATTTTAAGAAGTTGGAAGTACTTGTCTGATAGTAATAATCTCTGTTTCAAAACAAAATTTCAAAAAAATGCAAAATAATAAAAATATTCACTCAAAAACTTTCTCTAATTTTGATGCAAGTATTGTTTTAAAAATATTTTTCTTTTTAATTAACATTTGTTTTCAAGCAAACAGAGCCTAATTTTTTTTTTAAAAAAATTTGATAGGGAGAGTAACTATTGAATCGATGCGCATGCTCAAAAATTATTAAATTTAAAACTTTCTCACTAAAAATATGTAATAGACGCTTAATTTATAACATAACTTTTATATATATCAATGTATAAATAATACATTGAATGAAATATACATTGAAAACAGATGTTTAAATTTCAATTGTAATATTTTTATTAAGCTTACAAGCATGCGCACTCATGCATGAGTGCTGTCCTTATCTGATGGTAAACTAAAGGAAAAAGTGAAGTAATTCGCTTCGTGCATGCTGCAAACAGCTAAGGTCGCGTTCACGGTAATCCATGAATGCAAGTTGCAATTAATCGGAGAAAAAATATGTATACAGTTTCTAATAGGCCGTATAAATTACTAGCCAACACAAGAAGAGGTATATTGAGACTCCTTTCAAAATCATGTGTAAATTTTTTTTAATTCAAATCGTGTGATTTATTTATTATTACTTTACAGGTATTGCCCAGAAAGTTGATCCACTTGAAACTTCGGCTAGTAATCGCGAATTTGTAAAATGTGGAACTCATACTGATATGAAGTAAGTTTTGATAATTTTATTTAAACACTCCTCAAAATATTTTTTCCAGCTTTCTTCATTTCTTTTAAAAATGGACACCTTAGTTACATAACTTGGGTTTACTACTTACAGAAATTCAATGATTTCGGAAAATGAAAAAAATTAGTAAATGGTTTTTGAATACAACGATATATATTCATCATTCCGAATTCATCGCATTTAGAATTTTACTCATATCTGTTAAAAATGACCCAAAAGAAGGCTGAAGGAAAACTTTTAATTTTTCATAAAATTTTATTGCGTTTACTATTACACGTAAATGTTTTTGTTTCAGGTATTTTACTCTCATTTCCCTAAATTAATCCAAAAATGATAGTTTCATACAATATTGGTACTTTAATATTACTATGCAAGATTAGATAATAAATTTTTTGTATCTAGTTCATAGGTCAGTGTTTCATTATCATTTAGAAAAAATTAAGTTTTATCTAAAGATTTAAATCTGTTTTATTCTCTCAGAATTTTTCTTTTCTCAAAAACAAAATTTTGTTACTGAATATTTTTACTATTTAAAATTCTAGTTAATTATGTTAGATCAAATTCTGAGTCTTCATAAATATATATCTACTATTTTAATGATGGGCAGTCGAGTATTATTCTAAATAGATTTGTGTTTGGACATTAACATGTTTATATTTAACTATACAAATGAATATTTTTTGAAAAACATAATATTCTGATTTTTAGTGAATGATGCAATGAGTTGCAACCTACAATTTTCAGTGTGTTGATTTAAAGTTCAAAATTTTGTAGAATCATATCTATCTCATATTTAATTTTTGATCTGTTATTAATATTTTTGCCTTGTTAAAGTATAATTACTTTTTTTTTTCCTTTCATATGAAAATGCATTATTTTCTGCATAGTCTTTATGCATAATTATTTGTTGGTAAAATTTTATGCAATGTGAAAATAAAATATTTCTTGTTAAAGTTGAAAGTAAATGGTACTTTAAGTAATTATGTTCTGCAATTATGTAATAAAATAGGAATTTTGTGCCAAAATGTAGTACTGATTGATTAAATGATACCTATGTTCACAATTAGTGTAAATTATAAATACTTGACTATAAAAATAAGGACGAATAGTTTTAACTTGTTTTTCATTAAAAATAAATGGTATTTATTTTTTCAAAATTATTTTTATCATTCTAAGATCTTTGCATATTAATAGTAATTTGGTGTATTTATAATTTGGAGTCTGAAATTCAGGACATGTATGTTTAAATGAAAAATAATCTCTTATAATCAAAATTTTAATATTTTTTTTGTGAACAAAGCTTTGAGGAAAAATTATTATTTGTAAATTATATTTTCTATAAATATATTCATTGATTGCTTAAAGATGAATTTTTAATGAAGAAGCAGAAATTGAGTTGTATATTAAGCTCCTTGAAAATAACAAACTGAATTGTAAGTAATTATCAGCTATTCAAATTTATAAAGTATTATTGAAAAAAAAAAATTTAGTTGATTCCGAAGTAGTGTTTTTCAAAATCTTTGTCAGTATTCATTATTGTTATTGAATATCATCTTAATTGTATCCCTGGTGGTTTTGTATTTTTTTTTTTAATCATTACCCATGATGTGGAATTGCTAGTTTAATGAAGCTGTTAGTTGATTATGTGATAAAATTTAAATTAACATTTTCTCAAGTTAAGGTAATAGTACAATTATTTTGATGTTTTAAAGAAACCGGAAAAAGTAAAGTACAACTACCTTTAATGAACCTTACCTTAATGTATATTTATTGTAAAATGCTTACTTGCATAACTATGTTTAGATTTGTATGTTTTTATTTTTTATGCATTTGTTATTTATGTATAAATTAACTGGGAAAATATATTTATTGAAGGGTGGGGATGAGTTCAATTTCACTCATTGAACTTTTAACTCTCTCCTCCCTTCCTGCTTTTGTTTAGGAAAATCATTGTTTTCTTATTTTTTAAAAATATTTTTTTCCCTCTTTCCCCCTTTTCCCTTTATTGTTGAAAAACAAATCATGATGTCATTGTTGTAAATTCTTGCACCTTGGCATTTGACCTTGGAATGTTATTTTTAGAACTTTTCTCTCATCTCTTATTGTAACCCAAATGGCCTCTTTCTCCCATTCATTGTCAAACTCTGCATCAGAGAAAAGAATTCTGTGAAAATTGCCTGAAGCATTATTCATTGTGATTGATGACTTTTTATAGTGTTCATTTAGTATTTAGGTTACTAATACTTGCTAATAAATGTTCTTTCTCCTAATATATTTTACCTGTAACAAAAAATATTATTCCCTTATTATTTATAAATATTTAAAATATTATGTTAAAGACCATATTTATTTATCTGTATACACTGTTATATACTTTTAATTTTTAGAGTAATTTTAAAAAAATTCAGTTTAATTGTATTTAAAACTTATATTTGCTATTCTTATATTTGCTTATTCTTATATTTGCTAAATACTAATGATTTAAAACATTATTGATTTCTAATTTTCTACAAAAGTAATTTTATTTTTTAATTTTCTAGGCGTGAAATAATTTTAAGTACATAGATGCTGTAGAATAGAAAGCTTGTAATTATAGTAATCACTTTAATATATATATATATATATATATACACTTTGAATTCACTTTTCAGTAAAGTTTTATGAGCATAAAAATGTAATGGATTTAAAAATAATGTATTTAAAACATTTTTTAAAATCAAGTATTGTTAATCCTTGCATGGTGTGGTATTTGTGGAGGTCAGACATTTTTGTCAATTGCAATGATACCAATTTCACTGTTTGTTGCCAACACCCTTCCTGCTGAATTTGCCATTCATGCATTTGTTTTAAAAATCTAACACTCCAAATTAGTTTTATAACTTTTTTTGTACTTTTTATTTTCATCATATTAATTTATCATTGCATGATTGTGCTTCATTTAAAAAATAGGTTATTAACACTCATTTATTTATTATGCTCAATTTTACTATTGATAATATCAATCATATTATATCATAGAAGTGTCCCTATTTAATGTTCTATATCTGGTTGATATTTTAGAGCAGAATGAACAAAATCCCTTTCTTGTTAAATTATTTTCCCATAATTTTAAAAACTTTAAAGCATGCAATGTTTTTATCATTGAAAATATTAAGGTATAAAGTAAAGTTGCAATATCAATATAAAAATTAATATACTTAATACATTTCATCTATCTAAAAATATACTATAAGAATAAACTGGGATCTTTTAATTCTCAGTTGTAAGGTTTTATGTTCAAGTAAAATACTCCATTATCTCAAAATCATTAAGAACATGTTCTGCTGATTATTTTTATGTACTTAATAAATGCATTACTAATGACATTACAAAAATTGTTTAAAATGTAAAAAAAAAAAATAAAATAAAACTTTATATTTTAAAATTTATTTTTCATCAAAAATTAATTTATTCAATTTACCATTAGATATGCAGGTCATGATTGTTTTTTACCTACCTTTACATCATTTTTAACGTGGGTTGAAATGTTACGCAATTTCATTATATTAAATTTAATAATTTATCATATTTAGAAAAATTATTGATCCAAATAAAGGCTTGTTTTTACAAACACAAATGTAGCAAACAACAAAAATAATTTAGCTCTTATATTTTAATTTTTTTTTCAGTATCTGAATTTATTATTATATCAACTTCTCTGTTTTAGTTTGCCTAGGCCTGTTTTCCATCAAGTTAATGGTAGACGAACTCAAGTTCAAAAAGTTCAACAAGAAAATTTTCCTCCACAATATGAAGAACTAATCAAATACATTCAAGACAGTTAGTATCAGATATATTACACTACTAATTCAAGCTTTCCTCTCTTGTTTATTGGTATTTTAATAAAATTTAATTCTGGAAAAAAATAATTTTTGTAATTATTGCATGTTATTAAAAAAGCACTTTCAACATAAATAGTTTTTATATCACTTAATTATACTTTCTTTTGGTACACTACCTCATAATTATTTTTATGACTTTTAATTAAAAGTACTGTTATATCCATCTGTAATCCAACACTTCACCTTTCCTACCTGTCACTGATGGGCATTTTTACTCTGGGAAATTATTTAAGGAATTCTTCAATGGAATCAAGTTGGCTATCAATAGAAAACAATATATTTTAGGAGTTTTAATTATTTTTGGTGTTTGACACTTTATTTGAATATACTATAATACATTTTATACATACTTTTTTTACTGTTTTAAATATGTTATTGGTTTTTTAGTAATCTAGTGTTTTGATAATCTGACAGTGCTGTGGTCTGATATTTGCTGCAGTACCAAGAGTGTACCGTATTTGAAAATTATAATTGTTTCTATCTCAGTCACAAGTCTATTGTAATAAAATCAAAATTTGGTTTTAATTTTTTTAAAGGAGTAAATCTTTTATAATTTTTAATTGTTATTGAGTTGAGTATTTACTATTAGAAAATAAAACATTTCTTTTTATTATAGCATGGACTGGCATCCAGAAAGAATATGAGACATCAAAACAATCACCTGATAACAAAGGTTTGTATTATTTCGCATTATATTATTGATATTTCTGTACATGTGGCAAATGATTATTATAAGTAAATTTTATTACATATTTAATCTTTTACATGAGTTTTCTTTTGTTTGCTTAAAGATTTTACAAAATTACTTTATTAAGATATGTCTTAGGTGATCAGTATTTAAATAATTTTAAACAATGCCTTCTAGCTGTGCACTTTTTTCTCCATTTTTAATAAACTCCAAAATCATTTAACATATTTTTATGGAAGGGCATGATCAGAAAAATAAGTATATGAAGTATATAAATTCATGTTTACTCAAACTCTTATGTACTTTTTTCGTTTATCAGTCGGCTATTAATTGCTCATTCAGTAATATTCCAATACTTCTTAGTATTAAAAATGCTGATGCTAATTATCAGAATTTACCAAATTTAACAGACTCTTTGTCCTTCTCTTTCTATATTTGTTAGATAAAATTCACTTTCTCAAACTTTGAAATTGGCTTTGTTAATGATTGAAACAACTGAAAATAAACAAAAAATCAAAACACACCTTAAATGAGATTAGTGTCTATCTGGTTGAAATATAGCAGTTAGAAAATAATAGCTTAATTCTTGATTTTGTCACAAAGATGACATGTTGAAAAAGGAAGGCTTCTGCTTATTATTTGCAGTAAGTTTAGAAAACTTATTGTTATCTTTCTTTAATTCTATGTCAAAATTATCTATTATTAATCTATTTTGCAGTTCTACCTCAACCAGCTGCTAACTAAATTAAATCAACTGTAACTGTACAAATAAAATTGTTTTTAAATTTTTAAGTATATATTTTTTTATTTTTGGTGAATTTGTAATATTTTATTTTAAAAAAAAAAAATGCTTCATAGCAGAACTTAAAAAATAACACAAGTTATTATTTTTTTTCCTCCCTCTAGTGCCTAAAGTTGTTTATTATCAAGATACCAGTTCAAACACCCAACTTGCTAGTAAGTTGTATTCTTGTGATAGTTTCATTCATTGAAATATGTGTTATTGTAAAATCATGATTTCATAGATACTCATTTTTAGTTTCATTAATTTATTTATCGTTCTGTATTTTGATTATTAATTAAAGTAAATGAATTTTAACTGATCCACTTATATAAGGGTATGGTCTGCAAGCTTTATATTATTCAATTATAACAGGGGAACAAAAGATTGTATTATGGGCTGGGGAGCAATTTTGCAAAGTGCTATCATTAATATTTTACTCACTTATAATAGTATTCCTCATTCATTGATCCAGTTTGATTTGTTAAAAGTTATTTCAATTAATGATATTTTCAAGTTATATTATTTAAGAAAAATGTGTTGCTCATTTGTAATTCAAGTCAAAATGAGTACAGTATGATTCTGTTAAGTTGGGCATTTTGTTGGATTTTTGTTTTCGCTTTTGTGATGAAAGTTACTGTCCTTACTTTACAACTAGAGGACTTGTGACCCTTTATCGCCTCCTCCTCTTGCCTCAGACATTCAGAGCATGGACTTTCCTCAAATTTTTTTCTTTGTATGTTCTCATTACTTTGCCATCTCTTTACTTGGACTTGAATAGTGATCCACTTTTACATTCATTGCCTCATTTTTAAAACTCTGTCTTGTTTTGGACTTCTTTTAAAGTTCCTTCTACTATCTTGTTTTTTTTTTTTTTTTTTCCCTTTTCAAATTTACTGTGTCATTTCCAAGGCTAGCAATGGATAGGATTTGTTCCCTTGCTCCTCTCTTTTTGTTTTTATTCAGATCTTTGCTCATCTATTTTTGGATAGTTTATAAGGTTTCCCAACCTGTATATCTTTTATTGATTTATTTCTTTTAATTCTAATTTCATAAATGATTCCTATTCCAGCTTACCCTTCGTATTTGCTCTTTTTAAGGTGCACTAGCATCATTTGACTCATCACTTCTTCCCCATGTTTTCAATTTATTTCATTTAAGCTTAAATTTGCTATTATGAATTGGAATTCTGACATGTTTATCTCATGATATATAAAGTAGACAGAAAAAAGGTATGTCTTTCTTTGACAGAAAGTCCTGTTATCCAGGAAAAAAATTATTCTGAAATTTCATAAAAAAAGGAACCATAGTAAAGCTGCAATTTAACCAAGTCAACAATTCACCAATTAACAGGGTCTGAATGCATTCATAATAATGGTAAAAATTAGCTGTCATTTGTTTTTATTTCAGTTGGAAGGAGAAACATGTCTTTTTTATATGTAATGTTTCAATTAGCTCGTTTTAAAGTCTCAAAAAATATTGCCATTTGTGAACTTCTTGCTAACAATTAATCAAAAAATGAATTTTGTGAAGAAATATCACAACTAAAGTAAAATATTGACATGTTTTAACTATAACTGTTTATCTGGATCAGTTATATTTTGTTTGTAATATATATATTTAAACAAATTTTTTATTAAATCGATGTTTGTGCAAAATAAAATTTGGTTCTCTATTTTTCTTTTGTTTCCTTATTTTTGCCTACTGAAAAAGATTCAAATATTAATACATATTTTTAGATGCAATAACATTAAGATCCATATTTCTTCCATGAAAGGCATAGTTAAATATTTTGAAATTTTTTAAAGATTTACACTGTTAATATTTCAGCTTTATCGTACAAATAAAGCACATTACCAGTGAAATAGCTCTGAAGTATTAAAATAAATGAATTTGTGATTGTGAAATACACGTATCGAAAAGCAATTTTCTAATATGTATTTTTTTTTTCTTTCCAGAATTCGAACGATTCGACTTGGAGTCATTTTGGGGAGAAAGGTTTCTTCGAAATATACAACAATCTACATAAAGGTTTAAATTAATTGTAGTCAATTCAAGATCAGAAACTAGTGATATAGTGCAAGTTTGTTGTGAATTTAGAAGAAATTTATCAAAGGAGTGCAATGAAGTATTTTGCATTCCACCACAACCTAACCCCAAGAACATTGCATCATGGGGAAACTGTAGTTCCATAATTCCTTCACGCTATTTTTAGGCTTGGTGGACAAGCATCGGACATTTATTTCCATTGTTCATCCAAACATTAAAACAGACTGGTTTATCTTTTTCATTGGAAGCGTCCTCTTCCTTTAGCCAATTTCTCTTTGAGTTTGCATTTTGTACGATTATTTTACAAACAGCATAGAAAATACTAATCTGTGATTTTTAATGAACGAAATACGTTGCAATCTCAGCAATAAAATAAATGACATTTTGCGTAAAAAAAGTAACAAACATGCATTATTTTTTTAATGTATGATGTGATGTCTTTCCACTTGTTGACTCTTACTCATTAAAACAACTTGCTGAATATTTTAAATGCGATGTGTTGTCTACCAAATTATTTTTATTTTTGAAAATACAATAATATCATTCATTTTTCAAATTTTTAATGAAAATTTAAATGCATAAAATAGTAATAACAAAAAATTCTGAAGAAATTGATGCAATTTTCTTTTTGTTTGTGTATACTGTATGGTGCTTCATAACTTCTTTACATACCAATTCATTATTTATTTTTCTTCATAGTATTACACATTTTTTCATGCCCAAATCTTGACTCCAAATATCATTTTTCCCAAACTTTTTTTTGTTTCAATTTTTAAGCTTGCTTTTCTTTTTGCTAAATCTGTTATAATAATTGTTAATGCTTTAAATAACTAAAATAAAATACACATAATTTAAGAAAAAATTAATAAACTTTACTTTAAAAAAGCATCTCATAAGCTCAAAAAGGAGACATGAAATCAAAAATGGTATTTAGCATATGGTAGGAAGTTTTTAAAATACACTTAATGCCACAGAAATTTAATGTAGTTAGAGTATATGTTAGCTAGCAACTTTTTTTTTATTAACATTTACTGCACCATTTTACACTACTCCACCAGTGCTTAATAGTTGAGTATATTAGGTGAGCAAAACTATAATGTATTACTGTGAAATGTTTATTTAGCAGTTTGAAAATAGAAGATGTAATTTATATTCACTCCAGTAATCAGAAAATATAATAGTTCCTCCATGACAATCTTTTCCATTGTTGCCATGAAAATATGTTTAGAACAATCAAATAATGGGGTTGATCGGAAATTAGTAGAGGAGGAGGACAAAAAATTTATAGACAACAAAAACTGATAGGCGAGAGTTGTTCCATGAGTATATGGGGAGGTGGTGGTCACATGAGGGGAGGGCGCAGAAAATTTAGTTACAAAATTGATGCTTTCAGAGTGAAATTGGATAGAAAAGTAAAAATTGACAGTTTATATTAACTTTACTGTGGTTTAGTTTTAATACTAATGTGTGATTTTTTTTTGATAATTACTATACCATATAATTTTACATGAAACCGACAATATTGCACGTTTACATAAATAGAAGTATTTTGAGAAATCAAAAAAGATAATTTGCCTAAATTCAACCTGTAAGATAACTCAAGGTCTTGTTTTATATGCCATTATATAGCAAAATAGGTAAGGAAAAATAAATATACTCTTACTGATTGTTTGTTTTAAATAACATTTAGTGTTCAAAGCAGTATAATTATATTACATAAAGAAAATAAGTTTCTCAGAGTCATGTGTTAAGTCTCTCTGTTTTAAAACAATTTTAAGTGTTTTTGTTTCCGTTTGGCATAGACCAGGAGTGTCCAAACCATGAGCTGCATACAGTGCAGAGCCTATATGTAATGTTGCTCAAGATGGGTGTGCCGAGCAAAAGAAACATCCAATACCCGCGGCAACAAAATATAGCTTCATTAAATTCATTATATAGTTCTTGTACCAAATTTCTTCTGAGCTAAGTCATTCCCCTTCTGTAGTGTCTGTGCGTTATACAAATTCTTATGTCAAGTAGTATAGGAGTACATAATATTGCCTTTAGTTATAAGCAAGTAAAAAACTGGCAATTTATCTGCACCAATGCTCATGGCCAGAAACGGACAACATTAGGTTAGGTTGATTTAATGATCTGTGTTCATATTTCTTTTATAACAAACAGCCTTTAATTCAACTCGATTGTCTCTCAACCAGTGGGGATAAGAATGTAAATGATACTTGTACCTGTTGGATACAAGTTGGCTGAATGTGAAAAGAGAGGTGATTCATATTTAAAACTTGCATTTCCTGTCGTCCACATGATGAACTATTTCTTTGTCTGAAACCGGCCTTATTCTTCTAGAGAACACAAAGAGCAAGAACACACCTTTGATTCAATTTACAGTTGCAATCAGATGGAAGAATATTTCCCCTCAAGTGCTTACCTTCTTTAGATAAGTATGGGCATCACTCACCTGAGACACCCTAATGATCTATTCCCTTTTCCATGGGGTTTCCTATCTTTGGTAAACACAGGTAATGCCCTCCTTCTTGTTGACCAATTTTTGTCGTTTTTTCAATTTTTTCACATCTAGACCACAGTTGAATCTTGTTTGGTGCAACATAGCCACATCTGGCTTTTGCACCAATAACCTTTACATTCATTCACTCACTCACTCAAACATAGGTAATGCTTCCCCCCCCCCTCAGGATATCTTAGCGATCTTTCTCTATTTTCTATCCTTCTTGTCAGCAATCTTATCTTTTTTCAAGCATCTAGATCACAGTTACCCCTAGTTTGTCGCAGCATAGCTATAACTGACTCTTACGCTATCAAACTTCACCATCATATCCACTATCTTGCTGTTATTTGATAAAAATAAATATTTATTTCTATTATTACTCCTATATCTTTACAGCACAATCAAATCAAATAATTTTTGTTTGAAATTTTAGCATTGTCTGTGTCTCAACAAAATCCCAAACTAAAACAAATGGAAACATGTCGGTGAAAGAAAATTATTCAATATATATTAAAGGGAATAATTTTTTTTCCTTGAGAGGAACAGTAAGGTAATCTATTTCATTTTTGGAACGTTCTTGTACCTATCTTCAAAGAGTATTATTTAAAAAGGTATACACACAAATATATATATCTCCAAATTGCATAATTATCAAGAAGAGTGTTGTATGGACGAACCAAAAAGTGGTACTAAAAACAGGCTTTGTCCCAACAAAGAGTTTTTTTTTAACAGCCTTACAATTCAGAAAGAATCTTTGAGTTATGTAGTCGCAAATTTAATCGCCAAAAATTAATGATTTTTAGATGGTAAGTTTATTAAACAATGTATTGCTTTGCAAATACCATTTTCTCTGTTAAGAAAGACGACATTTCTAAAATCATTTTCTCTCATCAAATTATTACCAAGAGATTTGATGGTATTGGAAGATCTATCGAAAAAAGGTTTCAAAAGTAAATACTATATGTTTTTTGTTTTTTTTTAATTCTTTGAAAATAGATGAAAGTACTGATGCTATTGATATGACTCAATTTGCTGTTTGTAACCTAGTGGTCAAGGTCGTGGACTCGCGACCGGCGGTTTTCGTTCAGTCGCGGGTTCGATCCTTGGCCGCCAAAGACCCGCCGTGTAGCCGGGGCTGATGCACGTTAAATCTGTTCGGGGCCCAAAGTCCTCCCGTTGTCGTGGTGTGGATGTTAGGAGAGGGGTGCCAGCTCAGGTGTCGTCCTCGTCACTTGACTGTGGTTCAAAATTACGAGGTCCGTCGCCAATAGCCCTCGTGTTGCTTCTAGTTTGACGTTAATAAAAAACTAAACTTGCTGTTTGTATTAGATATTCATCATGGTTATAATGTAACTGAAATGTCTTTTGTATCATCAAAAGACAAGACAACTTAAAAAATTAATATTAATCAGTGAAAAAAAACGTCAACGCTCTTTTCTTCATCTCTTGCCAACATTTCTGGTACCAAACTGTTATAAGTGTAAAAAAAAAGGGGGGGGGGCTGCAAAATTAACAAAAAATATTATCGTGAATACTCTCGTTTGGTTAAGTACTATGGCATAATGCACTAAGAAAATTTATACGGAATTTTTTTTTTAATGGACCACAACTATATTTTTAGAAGTATATTCATAAGATTTATTTATTTCCATTTCGAATAATTCTTAATACCTAATGCGACCATATATTCCGTTTTCAGAAATAGAGCAACCTACCGCATCAATTGCTGAAAAAAAAGGGCACATATGCAGCCTTAGAAAAGGTATTTTTATGTATGAATCAGCTGTGACGTGCGAAAAAAAACAATTGCAAGTCGCAGTTCTTAAAGCTATGTTAATTACTGAAATAAATTTTAAGATATTCTGCCAAGAATTTCATTCTTATATGAAATCAACACCAAATGCACATACACCTAAGCAAATTTCTTTAACAGAAAAAAATAAAACCACAAATTACTATTTATTTTTGCTTGTTAATTTCTGTTCTTTTCATCAGTTATTAAAAACTGTGAGGTATGCGTTTCTTTATATACACATATTATTGACTAGAAATTATTAGATGTTCTCGTTTTGCATAAAAAATACCTAAATGTCGTTAATCATAATTAATATCTAAAAATTAGCATATATTCCATTTTTTGGGAGGGGAGGGAGATAAACAGTCACGTTATTCGGACGGATTATAAAAATTTTATACTAAACACAAAAATTCAATTTATGTATGTTACGTGAAAAAAACATAATATGTATTCTATTGACCTTCTGTAAACCAAAATACGTTCCAATGTAACTATATTTATTTAATTGTTGTGGTAAGTCGAGAATGTATTAGCAATCTTGAAAATTTATAAAGCTAGTTGGATAGGTGTTCTTTTTAAGTATTGAAATGTGTGTGTTGAACAGTTTATGAGACTAAATTCTAAAAGAAATCCACAACTGAACTCTTTAAACCTGTTGCCTAAATAAATCTTATATTGCTTCATAAAAGAAAGAAGAAGAAAAAGGAGATAAAATTTTACTTTTGTAGCTTTTAGATAATTTTTACTCGGGTTCACGAAAATGCCTGGTAAGCTGAATTACTAGTGCAGTCAATTCCGAAATAAGGTCAAAAATCGTAAAATATTACTCAAATAAATATGTTTTAAGATAGCACGAGATCATTTGATAAACATCACAATTATTTTGCTAGAAATAATATTTACTTTCCGTCATTACTGCTTGTAATACTTATTTTATATGTGTTTTATGAGAAATTAAATTGTTATTTGTGCAATAACTTGTGACATGTGTAGCGAAAGCAAATAATGTTCGTCAATTTAGTCATCTTCCTGTATTCGGTACACTTCTCCAAGGTTCGTGTTAGTAATTGGATTCGTCATTCAAGCAAATTTTTTTTTTCAGCCACTGCAAGGTTTTTTTTTTTCTGTTTATGTATGAATTCGTCAGCCGATCACTTTTCGAAATTTTATCAGAAAACTTTTTTCTTTATAATTTTTAAAATATATGATTGTTGTTTTGATGCTTCATCCATAGACGGCTTTTAACATTATGAAGGGTGTTTGCAAGAGAGTATCCCAAATTTAAAGAGTTTCTATTACAAAATTAAAGAAGTTACAATCTTTCCGGTCAAATTAAATTAAAAATGACACCTTAAAGTTTATAAATGTTCAATGTGACCTTCATCAGAAACACGAACGATATCCAGTAGATAATAGAACTGCTCTCCCGCTTTTTTCAGCATGTTCGGTGTTACAAAGGGAATGGCTATAGTTATTTGCATCTTCAGTGCGTCAATGTTCGCCGGTAATGGAAGAAAAAAGAAAACTACTTTTTAAATAGCCCCAAAGCAAAAGTGGTTGTAGTCGCGAAGTCATGGCCGACGTTATTTCTGTCGAGTCCTGATGCCATCAAAAACCACCGTGCAGCGATTCTGATGCACGTTAAATCTGACGAGGTTCCAAATTCTCCCAAGGCGTGATGTGGAAATTAGGAGACGGGGGTGCCAGTTCCTGTGCTGTCCTCGTATATTGACCGAGGTTTAAAATTTTAAGTCTGTCGCCAGTAGTCCTCATGTTACTTGAAAATGCGACATTAATAACAATTAATCAAACCAAAGGGGTAGAAAATGCAGGAAGTTAAATTAGAACTTCTTGAGAGCCACCATGGGTAGTCATCTGATCTGAGACCAACTTACCGTATCGTACCACTGGATATAATTCGTATTTCTGGTGGTGGTCACATAGACCACTGATAATTTTATAAACTTTAAAGCGTTATTTTTTTTATTTAATTTGAACAAAA
>BMAW01043121.1:205648-242938 GCA_019974015.1 Nephila pilipes | reverse complement strand
CATCTTTACTATTTGATCAATTTGAATGCAATAAAGTGCATTTGAAAGAGCAAAAAATAATCTATGCTTCTGTGGAATTACTTTTTTCCTAAGATTTTTAAAAGTATTTTTATTCTTATTTTAATTATTCGTTTTTGAGTTTTTTGGTCATTAAAGAATATTTTCAAACATTTTTAAGAATCGGAGGAAAAAAGTAATTCCACAGAAGCATTCATTATTTTTTGCTCTTTTAGATGCACTTTATTGCATTCAAATATATCAAATAGTAAAGATGTGAGAATTTAAGTCGAAATCCCATAGGATTAACATTAAGCTGACGAAATCAAAATGGCGGGTAGACGGGAGCCTTAAAGATATTTTATTAATATAAAGTATAATTCTTGATAGTTAGTACACGAGAGGGACTCCAAAAATAACTGTTTTTGACAACTGAAGGTGTTTCTAAAGCAAGTTGATGTGCTGCCATCTGTTAAAACGGCTCTAAAACGAATCTAACACTGATTCATAGGATAGTTTTGATTTTGCTGCCAAATAAAAATTTGATTCTTCGTATAACTCTCACCGACAATGAGACCTGGATTCATTATTATATTCTGCAAACAAACCAACTATCAAAACAATGGGTTGCTTCCGGTGAATGTGCCCCAAAGAAGGAAAAGATGGCCGGTCGATAAAGTGACGGCGACGATTTTTAGCGGTTCAAAGAGCGTTCTATATACGGACTTAGAAAATGGAAAAACGATCCATGGAAAAAACAACTTATCTCACTTCTAATACCACATTTACCAGTTCTATCACGGATACTTTTTGATCCATCTTTGTGATATACATATAATCCTAGTTTAAATAATGATTAACTGAGACAGTGTTCACACACAAAAGACTCAAATTAATGATCCTTTTAGATAGTACATGAGAATATTCTCAATTGTGAAATCATGAAAAATTTTATTCTTTGTAAATTATTTTATGTGTCTACGCCTTTACTTAATTTAAAAATTTTACCAAGTTTAAAAATCGTTATTGATATTAGAATTATTAATTTGAATAAAAAAAGTGATGTGTATCTAGACTATTACACAAATATAAATTCAATGTTTATTTCTAAGCAATTTTATGCGAAGGCATACCATACATAGGGATATCGTAAAGGTTTAATTATTACTAAGAAGTAACCAAGATATCTGGACAAAATTTACAGTACATATTAGTTGATTCTTATGTATATATTGTTGTGAATCACGGCTATTAATTTTGATTTGTTTGTTTTCAGAAAAATTGAAGCTACCTGCAGTACGGAGAAGATAGAATTCAAAAATTCTGCTGAGTTTTACAATGACGGTCTTCGAAAGGTCTAGAAATGCTGGGAGAAAGACTACGTAGTGAAGTCTTGAAAATAATAAATAAAAATTAAGTTTCTTTCTCGACTAATAGCAATAATTTGCAACGTTATGTGCATTACAATTAATTAATAAGCAGAATAAATTTTATCCAGATATTTGGGTTAATTCTTAAAACTTAACGATGTCCTCAAATAATATAATGATTTAAAAAACTATGTAATTATTTATAAAGAACAAAGTCTTTTTGGTGGCGAAATCTGATCTTTGCAATGCATTACACAGTACGTTTATAAAGTTCTTAAGGAAATTCAAACCGAATTTTGTGTCATAAAAAGGATCACGTAAATGAAAACAGCACACCAGACTTGTAACTCTTTGATATTCGACTTTCCCATCGCGTGACCTCTTTTCATTTTATTACATGTGTTGCCATGGTAACGCTGTAAACGTGATCTAACAGGAAAAAAAATTATTTTATAATTCATTTAGCGCACTCATACAGATAATGTTCCCAACTAAGTCTTTTTGAAATACCTTTAATTTAAAAAGCCTATGCAGTGTGTTTATTCATGTGCGGTAAAAGTGAGCTATAAACAACATATATATTTATATCCGTTTTCTATTTATGTAGCAAATCCATTACTTAAATTTTTTTTCGAGGTTCTAAAGCGAATTACAGTACAATAATAAAAAACTAGAGAGACAGAGAAAAGAAATTAAATGTTTAAATGTTTTATTTTGAAAACGAAATAAAAAGTAAGATTTTTATAGAGTTTTTCATTATTTTTGTTGAGATAAAAATATTCTTCTCAAAATGATATTTTGAATAGTCATCCTTTCAAATATATGATGTTACATATTTTAAGTACAGAAATTATTTTTTCCACTTAACAGTTCAATTAGCACCCTTTTTTTACCTTTTTAATTTTGAAAATCATATCACAAAATACGTGTAGTACTATCTCGGTAATTCGGCAGGTATTAGACAAGAGCATCCATGGATTACTGAAAACGTCGGATTCCTAGAAACCGCTAACTATAACGCATATAAGGAGCAAGAGCTATGCATTTTCCGTTAAAATTTAATACCGTACACCCAAATAAAGCGTCAAACGCGTGAAATAACTGAAACTACTGTTTCGTATTGATAGCTTATATTTTGGCACAAAATTACGTCTGTAAGGTTGTCTTCCTGAATAAAACACCGAATGATTGGCAGAACAAGAAAAGTGAAGTGCCAGGTTATAGAGGGAATACTGTACATAAAAAAGACATTTTTGCTATGTGCCCAAGTGACGCTTGGAATAACTAGTTTACATAAGATGACGCACTGTACTAGCAACACTCGGGGTGAATTGTTAAATGCCATTTTATCAAAACAGCATTTTTATTATGAGTTCAAATTATTCAGATGGACTGTCCGAGCGGCACTAGAGGTAAATTTGCTAAAGATATGAAATTGAAATTGTTGAAAAAAAGATGGAACTATTCATTAAATTATTTTAGGAAATCGTATCTAAAGCACTTTTTAGGGTGGGAATAAAAAATTTTGAATTAATGCCAGTTTTTTAAAAGTCGAATTTTAAATAACCTGCACATTTGAATCTCTTTTTCGTGAACGGTGCATTTCTAAAAAGTGTGCATAAACGGAATTCGAGTAGAAAAAAATTATGAGCGCCTCAGAAACAATGAAGATTGCCTTCATTCATTCGAAGAGTAAACTTGAAATTTTTATGAATATTTTACTATGAATAATTTCATTAATGAATTTTAATAATTTATTAAACGTTATCCAAGAGTCGCTGATGATTCTTTTAAAAATACATACATATTATTCGGTATGAGTTTCAGCCGTCGGGAGCCTATCTTTTATTAGATAGGTTCGGGAACCATGACCCCGAGGTAAGGGATTTTTTTCTTTTCAATGGAGTTTACTGTCATAAGGAATCACGGTTGACGAGCCCCCGGGATATCTTAACAGTTATTCTCTATTAACGTTCCTCTTTTTTGTTAACCAATTTTTCCCTTTCTCTTCCTCTTTTTTCTGTCCAGATTACATTTTAAACAAATGTTTGGTGCATATTAGAAAAATTTGGCCTTATTGGCAATCCTTATTGTCACTCACTCGCTATCAATTCATAACACTAAAAGCGACTGTTTTCAAGAGATTATGATATCACTAGAATTTCTAGAATATTTTGATATTCGATTTGCAGAAACATTCGAGAACAAACTAATAAACAATGAGTGTTTTCCAAGCAAAGTTATTCCATATTTCTAACTTGTTGGCTAGAACAATCTTCGATTATTTTAGCACATTTTCGAGGAAAGACTTTTGTAACTGCTTTGTCAGAAGAAGCTATTTTGATTTTGGTTCTTTGAATAGGTGGGCCGAAAGTAACTTTAAAATTTAAAATGTGAGTCATTTTTTGTAATTTTTTCTTGTCAGAATTTAAAAGTCAAGGTTTCGGATTTTAACTATGGGAAAATACAGAAATGAGCAGCGTGTGAAAATTATACAGTGTTACTATGCAAATAAATGTTCCCTTACATTAAGACATATGTGTGTCGTTTTCATTTAAGACCTTCTTCTAGGCCTTTGTTATTGGCCTTAGTTAAACGTTTTGAAGCACAAGAGTCCTGCAAAGGAACTCCAAGAAATAAAAGATCCCGCAAGACTGACAGCAGGGCTAATCTTAATCGTTTGAGAGAAACATTGTTGAAAATCGAGAACTTAGAATTAGTCCTCGCGTTCCCCATACCTGAATGCCTCATTTCCTTCTCCCCCTTCTTCTCTGGAGGAGCCTTAGAGAACGTCCAGTATTCCACGTTTTATCGCGGACCAGCGACTAAACAGTCACTTCTACTCGGAATACGGTGATATGACTGGGGGAAAAAAATGCGTCGAAAGATAGACTGAACGCTTAGAGAACACGTTTTCGTCAATAAGCTTTGAAACCATCCCTCGGCTCAATACGAGTAGCCGTCAAGAAATTCATAGGGTGCAGCGAGAGATATTGTATGTTTTGAAAAATGGGGCAAAAAGAGCCTATTTTGTTAGCTGTACGATGATACTTGTCTAGGATATATTATTTTCCATGCCTTATTTAAAAAAAAACTAGATTACGTATTATATATATATATATATATATCCTTTATGTATTGCAATAATCTTAGATCTACTAAAATTAGTAGGTTTATGTACGTAAAAATAATTAAATTTTAAAATGATTTTTTGGTACACATGTTTAATTTCTTAACATTTTGTCTTGTAATTATTCTTCTGTAAATATTTATTTTTATATAGTCTATCAATCAATCATTATTTTTGGTGGTTATTTGAACTGTGGTGTTGTAACATATTAGATTGAGCATAATACAAAATTTCCAAGAAAACCTCAGACCAGCAAACTCAAACACTAACATTGATATAGTAGTTTACAGCACTTCTTCACTTCCACACCAGCGTCACACTCCATAGAACCAGTTTGGCCCAGCGAAATAATTAACTACATTAAAAAAGTAAACATTAAAAAAGCTCCCGGTAAGGATGGAATTACCAACAACATCCTAAAAAACTTCCCATTAAAAACTATCATACTCATCACTTTTTTAATCAACAAAATTCTAAAAACGCAGTACTTCCCGAAATGCAGGAAAACTGCAATTATTTTTCCTATTCTCAAACCTGGGAAAAATCCCCACCTACCAGATAGCTATAGTCCCATCTCTTTGCTCTCTTCACTCAATAAATTTACAAAATTTATAATACTTCAAGAAATAAAAGAGCACATCACACAAAATAATATAAAAACCCTCAACCATTATGGTTTCACCAGAAAACTCTCAACAGTACACCCACTACTTCGACTAACTGAAATAGTTTCATCAGGTTTTCAACGATACAAAACAACAGGTGTAGTCTTTCTAGATATACAGAAAGCATTTGACAGAGTTTGGCTAGACGGGCTCACCTACAAACTCATTAAATACTCATTTCCACACACATTTATTCACCTAATCCACTCTTACATTACAGGGAGAGAATTCCAAGTTAAAGTTAATAATACACTCTCCACCCCTAGAAAAACTAGTAATGGAGTGGTCCAAGGCTCGTTAATCGGGCCCTATTTATTTAATTTATTAATTAATGACATTCCCACATACTCATTAACAACACTTAACATGTATGCTGATGACACAGCTGTGCTTGCTTCCTACAGAAATCCAAAATCTGTCACCTTCGCACTCAACAAGCATGTTGCGCTACTAGAAAAATATTTTAATGATTGGAAAATTAAAATAAATGTAGACAAAACTGCAGCAATACTTTTTACAAGAAAAAAAGAAAAATATTCCCCCTCCCACTTTCTACGAAACAAAAATCCCGTGGTCTAACACTTCTAAATATTTAGGAGTAACTCTAGATAAATTCCTATCCTGGAATAAACATATTACATTCACGCGTGAGAAGTTCCGAAAAATGAAATGTGCTATTTACCCCTTAATATGTCGGAACTCAAAGATGACAATAGAAAATAAGCTACTTCTGTACACCTCCATTCTACGTCCCATCCTGTCATATGGATGCCCTGTTTGGGCTTATGCGGCCAAATCTAATATTGATATACAAGAACGATCCCAAAATTCCGCACTAAGATTAATTACGAAAGCAAACTGGTACACTAGAAATGATGATATTAGAAAAACCTTAAGAATCTCCACCTTCAAAGAATACATTAAAAAACTATCCATAAACTTTTTCAACAACCTCCATTCCACTGAAAATGAAAATATGATAAATTTAGAAGAATATATCCCTCTACCAAGTACCAAAAGACCCAGAAGAATCCTTTTAGACTCACACCAACCACCCTAGTTTTATTAAACATCAAAAAAAGCCACTCAACTACATTACATTTAAATCAGATCTTAACTATTCTTAAAAAAATTATTTCTCCACGACCGTATAGCCTTTACCAATAGTGAACACAAACTCTCCTCCTTAGTATTCGCAGCCAATAGGACCCCTCCCCTCCGCCCTCCTGCATCCAATGAGAAAAAGGACTATCATATCCTACCGCCTCAGACAAGCAAAGCCCCTACTTCACCAAAATTCAGCAGTAAGAACAGCAACAGCAAATAGGAACCTTTCATTTTATCCTTCAACCAATAGCAACAAATCTACCCAATACTACCCAGCAGAAAGTGTAAAAGCCATCAATAGTCAAGTCTTCACTATTAGAATTATGACACGAGCTTGATGGTCGCTCTCGCGGCCTAGACGCTTGATGAAAGCACAACTTGCGTGCGTGTGTGGATTGAACAACTAATATGTTATATAAAGGAAAAAAAATTTTCAATTTTAAAAAATTGTTTTTATTAGTGTGTATTAACAGTATCAATTATTTTTAATTTTAATTATTTTGATAGAAAAAAAAATTCCATTTATTGATTTTCTGGTCATATATGGTTCAGAAACTATTCTTGGCCTATATCTTTTGTGATAATGTAATTACTGAAGATGTGACGACTGGATCCGTGATACTAGTTTAAACACACTTTTCCCATCCAAAGTATGGGCCAATACTTAAATTACATTACCTTCATTTTTATTTCTCTATAATTATTTTATCTTGATTACCGCCACGCTGTTTAAGGTAGTTTTGTATTTAAATTAGTTGTAATTTTTAATTAATAGTTCATATTTGTCTTCAATTTATATATATATATATATATATATATATATATATATATATATATATATTGTAGAACATAAGAAATTATATTTAGAGTTGTAAAATTACTTATGGCCTATCCTGTATTGTGAAGAGTTTTATTTCTATTCGCTAAACAAACATAAAAATTAATTTCGATGAAATTAATTTCTTATATTCGTTTGAATTTAAATATGTCGCCGTTGTTTTAAGATGCTGGCTTCAAAATTTTTATTTTTAATTTTGAAATTTGTTTATAAAAAAGCAGTTTTTTGATGGATGTATGGTTATTCCATGTCTTCTTTTTGCGTGAAATACACTATTCATACAATTAAAATTATTTACGGCCTTTTCTAGAATTGAATTTCTTGTGCATGATGGTAAGTCCTCATTTGATTTTGTTCCACAGCATTTCGCTCAATAGGTTCTTTGTAGATATTTCACAAATTTTGTGATATGTGGAACTAAATTCAAACTATCTGTAACTGGTGTGCATGTTTTTATTTGCAAATGTAATGAAATTGGGGGAATTTATTATTTTCGTGATTGGAAAAAGAATATGGTACTTTAAAGAAAATAACAGAATTTTTCCTAGTTCTTAATTTTTTGTCATGTAAAAATCTCATTAAAATATTACTTTTGATATCCATATTCACGTTAAAAAGGTTTTAATTTATTTTCTCACATTTAAATATGTTTATCAAATTAAGAAACTTTTCTATAAAAATAAATAATTGCGTTTAATTTAAATTTGTGGAAGACTTTTGTACCATTAAAGTTGTTCAAACACTCGTATTTCATTACTTTCAAATGAAGCACGCTTATATAAAATAAATTGGAATCAATGTCTTAAAAAAATTTTATGTTAAATTATGAAGTTTACAGAAATCATGTCTCTTTACTAAAGATCGCATGTAGAACAAAGCATGCTTAATATAAAGCATGGCGAACAGTTAAAACTCATGATTATGTTTCTCCAAGTTACTCAGCTCTTTAAGCTTTCTCATACCGTCCAATCATTTTGATTTCATGAACGTAATGGAAATCCTATGAAATTCTATTTTTTACCTTTCCTCCTAAATTTTAACGGTTTTTTTTCCCCCGTATTTGAAGGAAATAAAGTGTACCCGAAAGAGAAAAAAATAATAAAAGCTTCTGCAGAATTACATTTCCCCATCTGCTTTTCAAAATATTTTTAAATATTTTTTAAAACTGATAAAGCTCCAAGCGAATCATTAAAATAGATATAAAAGTATTTTTAAAAATCGGAGGGAGAATATAATTCCACCAGAAACCTTAACTATTTTTTGTATCTTAGGACGCAATTTAATGTATTCTAATAATAAAAATTGTCTAGATTTGAAGAAAAATGAATTCCGTAGGATTAACATTACGTTCGCGAAATCAAAATGGTTGGTAGACAGGAGTCTCTTAAAAAAGTGGTATATGATTGCAAACTATACACAAACACAAAAGTTCATTTCTGGATCTCGCTACAGAGCAACACATTTGTTACTTTCCACGTTAATAAAGTTTTGTTGAAACTGTTAAAAAATAGCACAGCATGTTGAAACGAAAGAGATTTAATCAGAAGATTGAATAGGAGGAAGAAATAAATCCTTATTCATGACAAAGTTGGATTAAATGTGTGAAATAAGCTGAAAATGTTTCACAAGATAGAGCTCTTTATTGACTTTGAAGGATATATATCCGTCACTTCCTCTTTGCTGGCGTCTCGCAAATATTATCATTCTTTCAAAATGTAAAAGGAAGAAATAAAAAGAATGAGGTACGAGTAACAAGTTATTCAACCTAACGGCAATTACTCGATGTCATTCTTAATGATATCGAGGAAAGGCACAATTCCTTTTGTAATAAAGTATTAACATGCCTGTAATATTTTTAGAAAGATGAAAATATTAATTAGAGTAATATTAAATAATAATTATATTGATATAAATTGCATAACTAATTATTATATTTTAATCTTTGTATCTTTTATGGCGACACAAAACAAGCTAAAATCTTTGATTTTTTAAGAATTCAGTACTATTGTCCTTTAATATATGTGTATATTATATACGAAATCTTTATTTCCAATTTTTTCAAATTCCCCATTGTTTACTATGACTTTGTTTACTGTTTCCTGTACTTCAAGTATCATTTTTTGTAGTATTTTTCTAAAATTATTTTTAGGTCTTAATTTTTTTTAGTATTTAATTTTAATTTTTAAAAATATTATTTAATATATTAATTTTCCTTTATATTGTTTGGATTTTTGATTTTACACAAATATTTCTGTTTGCTTTTTATTTCAGTTCATTTTATTCAATAGTTTTTATTTACATTATTTAATTATTTTACTGTATATATGTGTGTATGTGTTTATGTATGTATGTATACACACACAAGATGTGACGATTAAATAACGAGACTGATGCTGCTAAAGAAGAAGTACGCATGCGCCAAACGCCAATGACAGACGCTGTTTAACGTGAAGCATCTGTAACGTATTACGAACAAATACAGTCAGACTAGAGAGATCCATTCAATTTTATTTAACCGCTAAACATGCGCCATAATACATACACTAGTTACATTACCGCATCATTCCTCCTACGTTCTGGTTCCGACTCTCTTCTTTGTCGGTGCACGCGCATTTCAACCTCCGAGTCTCATTGGATCACTTCGTCCATGACGAAATCAACTGGTTTGTATGTGACGTTCGCTACACCTCTTTATTCGAATGCAGTGCCTCCCGCTTCTGTAAACAAATCCGTATAGCCGTAGCCTTCGTTCGCATTAGTGTCATTTTTTTTTTGTTTCGCCGGAAAAATAAGTGTAACATTAGAATAAAAAATTGTTGTGAAATTTCACACGAAGTTAGGAAAAACAGCTACTGAAATTTATAATTAATCAAAAATATAATTTGAAAGAAGTGCATGGTATTGAATATTTATCACATGCACAAGTTTTTGATTGGCTTAAGCGCTTTCAGGATGGTCGAGAAGACGTTGAAGGTGATTCAAACCCTGGTCATCCTTCCGACAATATTAAAAAATTGGTAATCTGGTTCGATCTAACAGTTGGTTAAGTATTTGGGCGATTGCTGAGACTGTAGGAATTGACGAAGAATCCGTACGGAAAATTTTACGTGACAAATTTAGCATTCAAAAAAGCGTGTGCCAAAATGGTTCCTAAAATTATCACGTTCGAACAAAAGAAGCTCGTAAAAACGCTTGCTCTGACACTTTAAATGCCATTGAAAATAACCCAAAGTTATTGAAAACGTAAGACGAAACGTGGTTATTTATTATGATCCCGAAACGAAGCGCCAATCCATGTACTGAACGAGCAAATCTTCATCGAGAGCCAAAAGAGCTCGAATGATCAAATCAAAATTCAAAGAAATGATGAGTGTTTTTCTCGATAATCATGGGGTTGTGTACCTTCACTGGGTTCCTGAAGATCAATCCATTAATAAACATTACTACCTTCACGTTCCTGCTGAGCTCCGTAAAAAAATAAGGGGGAAAAAAATCCGTCCCAAATTATGGAAGGACAAGTGGACAAGTCATTCTGCATTGTCTGTCAAGAAGTTTCTAGCCAAGTACAGCCTCCCAGGATTAGATCATCCTTCTTATTCACTGGATCTTGTGCCATGCGACTTCCATCTGTGTCCTAAGGTGAAATTTGCATTGAAATGAACAAGATTTGAGTCCTTTGAAGCCCGTGAAATAGAAAGTGGTATGCTTCCTTGGTGAGCTGACAGAAGAAGGCTTTTAGCAGTATTTAGAACAATGGAAGATTCACATAGAGAGTTATAGGGATAGAGGAGAGGTGTATAATGAGGTGATAATAAGTAAATATGTTTGAATTCAAAATAAAATGTCTTACAGCGTCAGTCTCGTTATTTAATAGCCCCACCTTATATATATATATATATATATATATATATATATATATATATATATGAAATATTGTTGTAAGATTTTAAAAGAATTTTTAGTCATTTCTACTTATAATGGAATTAGAATTTAAATGATACGTAAACGTATCTTAAGTAGGTGATAATTTAAAATTTGATTTTATAAAGGTAATTTCATTTTAGTATGCATTTTTGGTTTGTAGTGTCCAAATATTAGGACTGAGTGTCTTTGTTCTTTTGATTTTCGGTTTTTACCAAACTTTGTCATTAACTAATATTGCTGAATGTGATAGTTTGTATCCACAAAACATATTAAACCATGTATTTCTATCAAAAGCCAGAAACAGCATTTAAGTTACTTTATATCCCCCCCTTTTTTTGTCTCATTTGTCTTCTTAATAGTTTACTAGTATTTTTAAGAAAAACAATTTTTTGACTTGCTTATTTTTATGATTTTTCAATTCATAACTGAACTTATATTTCTTATAATTCGTATATATTTATAAATTAAGTCGTGTTGATTCTATTTTATTTTAGTTGCAATAATTATGTAATTTAATTATCATTAGCTTACGTAAATGTTTTATTTGTACTTAATATATATATATATATATAAGAATGTAAATAATTTTTAATGTTAATTAGACAACTTTTAGCTATACAAAATCATATATTAAAATACAGATTAAACCATTTAAAAACAAATACGAAAAATATATTGAAACTAAAAACCTGCGTATATTACATCCTTATTTGAAAAATTCAGTAAATTTTCAAAATAACCCGACAAAGTTAAAAAAAATATTCTAAATTAAAAACATACAAACTATTATAATTAAAAAAAATAGCTAAAGTTTACTGAAATTCAAAACATACTTAATAATTTTGATAAAAAACATATGCAAAACAATAAAAAAATTACAACTTAGTTAATACAAAACTTCCCAAAATAGCAATTCTCAAAAAGTAAGAAAATAAATAATGAAAAAAAAAAAAAAAAAAAAAAGATGCAATCTTATAGAAATACTGTCCATACTTTGAAATGGTCCTCGTCACTTGACCGAGGTTCAAAATTACGAAGTTCGTCGCCAATAGCCCTCGTGTTGCTTCTAAGTGCGACGTTAATAAACACTCAACCCCGATTTCAACGTGTCATGGTCGGTGGCAGTGCTTTATGCTCGATCTTTCATTGATGCAACTTTTCAACATGACTGTACGCGACCCATATTGCTCGTGATGTCATCAATAAATTGAATCTGAAAAAAAAAAAAAAAAAAAAAAAAAGCGTCACATCTGATGAAAACTGCTGCAACTTTGATGTTTTGAGAAAGAGCTGAGATAGCATAATAAACTTTAGAATGTAAAGCTAATGGTAACTTTGTCTGAAGAGTTCAGGACACAATATAGATTCTACTACGAGTGTCTTGAAGAAGCAATGTTTTGTAATTTCTTAAAAAGGAATATTTTGTTAAGTTTTTCATCATCTTCATTACATGTCGAAAAAACATTACTATAGAAATATATATATATATATATATATATATATATATATATATATATATATATATATATATATATATATATATATATATTGTGGACGAATTGTGGACCATTTTTATCCAAATAGAATATTGTCTAAATATTAAAAAAATCCATTGGGTTGAAAGACATATTTCTCTTTAGCCTCAATGATGAGTCGGTATAAAATTTAGATATATCAAATAAATATTTATTTTTGACTTTAATTGAAATGAATTCTTAAATTTATATGTTAAAGCAGTTATTCCCAATTGATTTGGTACCATCCACCTATAGGCGTTGAAGAGATCTTAGAGGGTGTTTTTAGTTGAGGTCTATTCTAGGGCGCGTTGAGTACCAAATGCCATCCATCTGGACAATACTAGCAATTACACGCTGGAAAACTTGACTATTACTAAAAATGATTGACAAGAATAAAGCTCACACCGATGCTTCAACACGTTGTTGAGCATAATGTTAATATCCTGGAGTTTCCTACTTTTCTTCTCATAGCTAGAATAATGCTTATAATTAATTACATGGTACAAAATGCATTTGAATCAGTGAAAAAGGAAATGTGTCTGCGAATGTATTATTTTCCTTTTGACTTTCAAAAGTATTTTTAAATATGTATTAAAATCAATTTCTTGAATATACTTGTGAAAACTCACAATTACATTATTGTTATGAAGGGCAGGAGTCGGTGTCTTATCTTCTTTTTTTTTTTTTTTTTATGAAAAGGGGTGGTAAGCAGTTTTCCCCCCCCCTCCTTTCGGAAAGGGGGTGATGAAGGCTAAAAGAAGGCTGGAACCATTTTATTAGAGTATAAAATGTACATGAAATATGTTACAAAGCAGAAAAAACTGTATTGATTCAGATAGAAATGAATATTTTATTTGTTTACCAATATGGGTCATATTCTAAGAAGATGAATGTTTTAAAATATTTTAAAACTTATGCGCCGCATATAGGATAACAAATTTATACATTCTGTGAAATGTGTCTTGACACAACACATTTCTAGTCACGCATTTCTAGGTAAATATTCAAGGAGATATAAAATAATTTTCTCCATTATTACATTTTAGACCAGGTGTACACACAAATGCGGAAAAAGATAACGTTTCATTTTCATAGGAGTGCAATCAAGTGGTTAAACACATTTGGTTCATATCTCAGAATCATAAATGAATCTGTTCTAGTTGCAATAACAATTATACTGGCTTTTAAGCAAAAAAGTTTTAATATTGGTGATATCGAAATAATAGTAGGAGTTCTAGTTTTGAATTTCGTAATAATCTTAATGCGGTTATTTCTTTTTCAGACTTAGACATAGACGTGATGATTGAGTTTCAATTAGTTCAAGTGTCAAGGCAAGTCACCCCCCCCCAGCCTTTTAAAATAATACAAAATGGATCATTCCGTTCCTATGTCCTATGAACTTGAATTTTCAAAATGGATTTGTTGTTTAATGTACGGTGTTTTAAAGTAAAATATTAACAATTTAAAATAATATTTAAGGAATATGAAAATTAATATAATTAAAAAGGCAGAAACGTATATTTACCTTAAAAAAGAATGGTTTAGGTAGAAGCGGCAGATGATTAACTGTGATTCTGTAACAATATTCCCTCCATTATATCCAGCACTTCACCTTTCCGGCCCAACAAGTAATACGGCGTTTTTGCTCAAGCAGACAAGCTTCACAAATTTATTTTAAGCAGTCTACTATAATCGAATAATGTTGGCTAGCAATGCAAAACAAAACATTTTTTTTTTTTTGTAGTTTTAATTATTTCGTGTGCTTGACACTTTGCTAGCATATTTATATTACATTTTAATATTAAGAAACTAGAGCTTTTGTCGTTTAAATGATTTTTCTTAAACATAGAGGACTGGTAAGATATTTGCCAGATTAACGAGAGTATTGCATTAAACACACACATACACAAAGCGGTCTTACAATTAGCAGTAGAAATCAGAAGTTTCAGAAAATGAACTGAACTTCTTTGAAAAAATAAGAATACTTGGACATTCAACCATTCACCGGCGATCTGGAAATCTCAGCAAGGATGTATGTTCCTCCATTTCATTCCATAAATTCTTTCCTCCCCTCTAATTTACCAATGCTGACTACTATTCACGAACAAGTAAATCTGGAGCTCCCCTCACATTATCCCTAGAAAGCCCGTTGCATCTATCTCTAAGAGAGTGAGCTTTGGCCATATTTCACATTCGTTTGCAGGCCTCTATTAGACTTTCGGATTCCAAAACAATGTTTTAATTCTCATGTAAACTTAACTCGAATTTTTCGTTCCGATTCCAAGTTGTTCGATTTCTTCGGAGATTTGGATTCTGAGGTTGCATACGTTATATAATAAAGTTAAATGGAAAAGGGAAAAGAACTGCGGATATTAAAATATATATATATATATATATATACATAATCGCTTCCTTTTAATTTCATTATCGTTCACTACCCGTGCCGTTCGATTTTACCGACTAAATACTGTAATCTCCTGCACGGAATCAGCAAAAGAAATATCCACTCTCGAGAACAAAAATATGCACTCTCTATCAAGATGTAAGTTAAAGAATAAAATATGGTGGAAAACGTGTTATACGTGATTTAGATTGTTTAATTGTGAGGTGAAAATTACATGCTATCCATGTTGATTGATGGAATGGGAAGTTCTGTCATTGGGTCGTGGTCAGTGTTAATTTCAGCTTCACATTCGTAATACCAATAGTAATTTTTGATTATTATTAGATAAGAATAAAATTTAGCTTAAATTTTTAACAGTCTGATTTTTTTATTGATTAACTACTTAATGAAAGTTATGGAAAAAATCAAGAGAATCGAAGCCGGAGAGTCACAGTGTGTGTCGGGCTCCCAGGAGATACGACTTCTGATAGCTCAAGTCTTGAACTTAATCTCAAAGTTCATGTGTTGCAAAATGTCACCTGATTTATCTTAAGGATCACAGCTGCATATAAGTCGGAATCTTTGTCGGAATTTCAGGAACATTACAACCACACTTATTGGTTAAGTGTAGTCGCCACAAATATAATGTTCACTAATGAATTTTCTCATTCTTTTTTTTTTTTTTTAAATGAAATGAAAATTTTCACTAAAATCATAATCAAATATTCTGATTCTGAACTGTTATGACTAGAAACTATACATATTCTGTAATACGTTGACTAGTATGATTTACTATTTCCACTTGGGATTAATAACACATTCTCGTAGAAAATATGTTTTCGGAGATGTAATATAAATACTTAACGGATTGAGAACTCAATAAATATGGAACACATATTAACAGTGGAGGCGATTGGGAATTAAAAGTTAGGAGAGGGACAAGGTGTTTATAGACAACAAAAAATAACAAGAGGGGAGGGAGGGTTGAAGAGTATACAGGGGTCTACAAAGTAAGTTTTTGACGCTTTCTGAGCGATTTTGTACAGAAAAGTAAAAGTTGACAGATTTTATAAACTTTATTGAGGTTTAGTTTCAATAACGCTGTGTAATTTTTATTTAATTATTTATTATTTTTTTGAAATTTCAATTAGTATTATACAAGTTTTATCTTGTATAGTTGTAAGCAAAGCTTTGATTAGTACTATACAAGCTTTTTTTAGCTTTCATCAAGGAACGACATTACACTCACAAATGTATTACATTTAAATAGAAGTATTTTGAAAAATGTGAAAAATAACCAGTGATGATTTAATTTAAAAAGTATGTCTTGTTTTAAATAAATATCAAAAAATGATAATTTGTCGAAATCTAACCCGTGAATTCTGTAATGCTTTAAAAACGTGTAACAGCGTATCGTAATATATGTCATTGCATTTTATGTATACATTTTATCTTCTAAGTATAAATTTTTACATAATAAACGAAATTAATTGGAGGAAGACCAGCTGTGATAAAATAGTAGAGTTTATGCAAATGTTTTGTTTATAATTCTAAGTTTTCGGATTTTCCATAAATGGAATAAAAACTTAATTTTTCTTCCAATTTGTAGTCACTGCTTATTTTTTTTTTATTTAAAAAAAAAAAAAAAAAAAAAAAAACTATTGTCGTCTAACAATAAAATCCCGGTTTGTTAATTGCAAGTTGGAGTTTCTATTCCAACCAAGTCTGATGTAATAAGGACTGCTGCTTCCAGAGTGAAAGACTCACGAAAATTTGATTTCCTGAAAGTAAAAATAAACAATACTAAAAATATAGATTTTCCCGAATACTTTAAAATACATCTCATGAAATTATCCTAAATATTTCCTTTATATTTAATTCAAAAGATAATGCTTATACTTCTGATCAACTTTATTGGGTGGCAAATTTTAAAGTTCATTTTCTCAAAATGAGAATTTTCATCATTTTATGTGAGGTATCTTAAAAACTATTTATTTATTATTTATTACGAAAAGATAGTTTAAAAACTATTTAATATAAGCCCATGAAATCTGTACAGTTATTTAATTATTTAGTATAATTTGTGTTTAATTATATTATTTAGTATAATTTGAACTAAAATTATTCCGTTTCGTGCATATTTTGATATCTTTTCAAGGTAGCTGCATATTAAAATATGAAAGGTTTTCATACTACTAATAACAAATTCTTAAAAAAAATTAAAAGTGCTTTAAAATCTCAATAATTTTAGTTCAATTATATTTCTAAGCATTTATTTGTATGATGAAGCAAAAATAATTTACTTTGAAGTAAGAACAGTTTTAGAATTGTGCGTGAGAATCAGTATACCATTAAATAATGTGAAAAAAAAAACACCCCTCTATCATTTAGCAGTATTTTATAAATTATTTAAAATTTATACAGATATTAAAAATTAGTTTTTGAATGAACAAATTATAAATTATCTCATACAAAAAATATATTATTTCAATAAAATTATAAAATAATATGAAAACTCGAAGAATGTGGAAAACCTACTCGATTTACTGCGTTTAAAAATCATACGACCCCTATAAAGCTAACTCGACTGAAAAATCTCAATGCCTATCAAGTCCTTTTCAAGAATATTCTGTTTTGTAATTTGAATATAAAAAGTTGGATTGGATTCCGAAACACATTTCCAAGTTCAAACATCTTGGAGATGCGTGCATCTCCATCGTCAACTTGGGTCTCGGCAAATGATTGATATAATCTAAGATGTTAGAAGAATTCAAGTCTTAAAATCGTCACTTAATTGAGACGGGAATAAACGATACCAAATAAATGATTATTATCTTCGGTTGAATGATATATTCGAAATAATTATTAGTTGAGAGTAGCCTCCCCTTAATAACCAAATTTTGGAGTTTAAATCCCCAAAGGTGTTAACCTCGTTGTAGAACAAGTTATATTTGAAGTATAATCAGACTGATATGCCACATTGTAGATTATTCGACTGACAAAAACTGATTGCAGATTATTCAAAAAATTCTACTCGATAAAAATTAAGTAAAATAAAGATTTTGTGGAATTTTTTTCACTAGCTTATTTATGTGATCACAATAGAGAAAGTAGTGCCAAGGAAGGGAAGAAATTTTGTGTGTAGTTCTTTTAGCAATATAGAATCAGAACTTCTAACATTTATTAAAAATATTCACATTAATTATTCGTATTCAAACTTTTCCATTTATGATTCAATGAATAGAAATCTAGACTTTAACCTAAAAAGCGTTATGGAAATTGTTTTGAAATTGAAATGAGATAAACTGTGTTTCTATAGATGAATTCTGATAAAATAATTTTTTAAACTTTACACGATCTAAAGCGTTATCTTTATCCTTCGAAGTGCACTTTTCTATTTTTTTTTCTGGATAAGATATCGTGAAGAGTGTTTTGTAATGCAAGGGGAAGGGGGGGAGAGAGAGAAAAATAACCCACAAAACATCCGTGCTGCCATCTATTGATGGACATAAGATGAATTAGTATTACAACCACTAGGTAACTCATTTAAATGTTGATTAATAGCATTCAGACGTAGTCAAATTCTGTCAAATTTGAAGCTAAAAGAATCGAATTTTCTTGAAGATTATAGTTTACTTTTTTTCTCTGTGAAAGTTATATTTGCAGAATGATTAAGTTCCTTTTTTCTGGATGAATTTCAAATATGTTGAAGTGACGCTTTATTAAATATTTTCAGATTTAAAAACAACTAAGTAATGGTATTTTAAGCTAATTTTTAATTTGATACTAAGGGATGAAATTATTTACTCAGATTAGTAATTCTGGACTTAATGCAACTTTTGAAATTATCTGATACTTTTAATATTGATTCTCGACAATATTATCCTGAATAGAGTAATTAAAAGTGATAGAAATAGTACGATAGAAATAATAATTTATAAATTTTACTCAGTGAGACTGAATTAAGATACTGATTTTAATTCTTTGGAATCATTTATGAGCTTTACTTGAAATTTATAAACCATTTTGTCATGATACATTGGATAATCAAATCTATCACAGATTTCAAGTTTGAAATCTCAGAATTACAACGACTTAATATTTATTGTTACCAATTTAATTCCTCATTAAATTAATATGATTTTAATAATTACTGGTGTTGATTGTGAAAAATTTTTTTTTTTTTGAAGATTGCTTGAGATTACTTTATAAGAAAAGATCTGGATAAGCGCAAAAAATAGGCTTGTGTCACAGCTGTTATAACAAGAATTTTCACTTGTTATTTTCTCCTCTATTGTTATTGAATTCACCATTTTATATATCCATCGTTTCTTTTTTAAGTCGTCCTGAAAAACTTATAATTTCACTGTTGAAAAAAAATAGAAAAATGCAATCCTGGGAATTTTTTTAGTAGGTTTATACTTAAATTTTAATGATATATGGAAAAACTAATAGATGTGGCTATAGAGAAAAAAATACATGAGAATTTCATTGTAAAATACTGATATATTACAAAAAAAAAAAAATCTTACTATAAGCGGTTAGAAGCCGTTGTAACTGCAACTTTGTTTATGCGTTCAATAAGAACGCATGGCGGTAAATATTGTCATAATATTTAAAAAATAAATGCTTTATCTGTGTTGATTTCATTTAGGCGATTGAAAATGAATTCAGAAACTGTCGTACTAAATTTGAGTAAGTTCAGTTGTAAAATGAATGCATGATTTCTGAGCCGCTTGAAATATATTTGCCTTTTTCACAAAATTCTTAAAAATGTTTCAATAAAAATAACTTTATGTTTAACTTGGAAACTTAGGTAGATTATGTCTATTGAATTCAGTTGACAGTTGTGCTTGAAATACATACCTTGTGATTATCTAGAGTAAAAGAAGGAAAAATATTTCTTATAAAGAAAAGGTGTTAAATTGACACCGGTCGCAAGTGTTCTTTTTTTTTATCCCTAAAATGCGCTTTCATCAGTATCGTAAACTTTTTCTATATCATGTTTTAATATGAATCACTTTTCGGTACTTTTCCATTTCGCCCGCGCAAGCGGTCAAAAACGATACAACCGACGCCAAATGGAATATGTGTATATTTGTGTGTTAAAGTAAAAAGAATGCCTGCTCACCAATAAAGCCAGCTTGGCGAGATTTGCGCCGGCGAAATGGAAAAGTACCCAATTTTCTTATGATGCATAATTCTACAAATTAATTAAATATTTTTGACGGTGGGAAATATAATTTCCGAGATTCAGAAATATTTTTTTGCTTGCTTTTATGTGACATTCCCACTTGAATGGAAACATTTTCCTTTATTCAAATTTTTCACTAATTTATTGTGACATTTAGATGCTAAAAAACGTATTTACACTTCTAAAATAATCAGTGAAATATTTTGGTGTGAATGAATAAATATTTCATAATATTGTCTATATATTCAATAACATAATGGCATACTAAACAATTTTATACTTGCCTTATATAAAGATATTGTAATATATAAATATTGCGACTGCATGTCAAAAATATATTGTGAAGTATGATAGTTATAATAGTTTTATCTTATTGCATATTATAGAAATTCTAACCGTGGTACTAATGAAGAGAAAAAGAATTTGTTAGAACCAGATTATCACCTATTTTTAGAACACATTTTAAATTTTTTTTTAACTTCAAATTAGAATGATAGTCACAATTCAACCTTCTGAAGGAACTGTCCTTCAATAGAGGAAAATCATTGGTTGTTAGGGTTTTTCTGAGACTCATAAATCCTCACTGATCAGTGGGTGATTAATGCGCTGTCTTTCCCCGTTGTCGGTATACTCTCAGAATCGACAATCATTGACAAAAAAGGAGGAATGCAACATATTTAAAAAGTCCCATCCTCAAGAACATTTCCTTTTTGAAAGCACCCATTGCGAAAAAGTTAATACCATGAAATAATTATTAAAATATTGGGGTATTTTAACTGTATAAAATTCTAAATAGATAAATTTCTCGTAAATAGCATTATGAAAAAATTAATAAAAGGAAAATTATGCTGTGAGAAGATAAACAAATAAATGCAGTTACTAATTTAGGGAAATTAAAAAAATAATTATTATCTTGTATCTTATGTAACATTTGGTGGTTCAAATCAGGAATGGGGTGTCCCCTAGGAATTTGGCGACTGTATGTGAACATTGGCGATTTTTGGGAGTGATAATAATTTAAAAATGGCAATTTATTATGGTAACCCTAAGATTACTTAATGCTTGGCAACCTATCTAGGAAGTCACCGAGTTTCGTCGCGAAATTGCAAGGGGAAACCCTATTCCCGATTTGATGAACCCATTTGGTTAAATGATAATTTTTGTTGTTATTTTTTTGTTTTTCTTTACTTCATAAATTGTATGATTTTTTCCATAAATTAGATTACAAATCCTATTTATACAATTATTGATTTAAAAAATGACATATGATGTATTTAAGTTCTTCAAGTGGGGAGAAAAAGTATCTGCATAAATATGAAATCGTTACATAATATAATTTTTTTTGAAACGCAGATACTCAATACCTTCCCAGAAATATTAGTAAAATTAATAGACATACTTTTTAAAAGTATGAAACATTTTGCTAATTTTTTTTTTGTCTAATTCAACACAAAGCTATAAATCTATTTTTGATGTTAAATTAACTTTCCAAATAATTTTTACAATCCTTCTCTTTTACTTACATTTCAATTTTTCCTATATTTTTTCTTGGTGACTTTCAAGAGTTGAATTTGAGAATTAGTTTTCCTCTTAATATGAACCGAAATCAAGATATATTCTTAGTAACTTATCCACTGTATTTTGATTGATATTTTAATTTTGCAATCAAATGGAATTGTTAATAAATTAGAAATTCTCATTTTTTTATTTTTAAGGTCTTGGTAGTTGATTATTATTTCTGACTTGTTTTGAAAAAGTTGAGGATTTATATCCAGTACTTTTCCATTGTAACCGTACCACTTGGCTCCTTTATCATCAAACTCTCTCGGAGCATTGCTTTGTCAGTTTGGTTCACTTTCCTGTTGGAGATAGTTGTATTGTTATTGTTAACCATCTCCATTAAACTATCCATTTTTAACTCTACCAGTACAACATAGTACTTTATCACTATGGGTATCAAAATTTGGAATTTGCAAGGATGACTTGAAACTGAAATAGTTATTTAGCTCTCATTCTTGTTGAAAAAAAGTTGTGCTTACACAATCGTGGTTTGCGTAGGCATTCCTTTTGTTACTACCATAAGATGCATTTATTTGTTTGCAAAGAATTCATATCATACACAGTCTGCAGACTGCTTGTAGGATGGTACAGAATGGATGAATAAATCCCAGAGAGGTACTATAAATCAATATTTGGTTTCTTATTCAATCTAATTCATTGCTTGAATTGGAAAAAAAAAATGTTCTTTTGATTGATTAGTTTTTATGGGAGATATAGAGCTACAAAGGCTATTATTTCCTTTAAAATATTCTTTTAATTCATTAGATATAAAAATGTATCATCTTCCGCAAGAAAGCCATAAACTCTTGTTTATTAGCTACTGCTTTGTTTTATTGCTTTTTGTGAGTAATATTGCTCAATGAGTCTGTTTTGAGTATATTCCATATGTGGTTTTTATGGGACATATATTTTCTTCAAGTCAAAAGAACATGTTCCAAATCATTGTTATGGTTACAGTACTCACTACACGTTGTGTCGTCATCGAAATCGAATTTTGTAAAAGACGAGGAGTTATAATCATTTTGCTGATGATTTGAGTTCTTAGTATTTCCTCTCTGTCTGGATGTTCAGTTTGATAGATATTGTATTTATGTTTAGAATTTCTATAAGATTTTGATGGATTTGCTTTAATAAAAATATAATTGGTTCTTTTCTTTTCATTGGTTCTTTTCTAAAAATATCATTATTGATATTTTCTGAGGTAATGCAGTCAATGTTATGCATTGGACTCTGTTACCTATCTTTCGACATTATCCACCAGTTTGAGCCAAAATTTTTTAGAATGTCTTGGAATTCAAAGCAGTATCATCTGATTTTAAAAATGCGATTGTATTAAAACTTTGCTGGTTAAACTATGAATTATTTTTGGTGACTAAATATTAATTTTAAATGCAAATAGCACAAAGTAGCTAACGGACAGAATTTTGTTTAATTCAATTAGATAATCTAATGCTTTGTATATGGCTATTGCTTCTGCTGTAAAGATAGAATTAATGTGATTACGCTTTAAGCAAAAGTGACAGTTTTTATTATTCATGCTATAAATGTTATATTTTGGTTTTTGAAGTATTTGTATCTATTATGAAAAAATCTTGGAACATTTTTGTCTTAAATTCCTAATTCATCAGTATAAATCTCAAACAGAAGCTTTGTGAAATATATCAATCTAGAGATTTACACAGCTTGTTCTCTATTAACATTTAAAGAAATATATTATTGATGTTGTTTTTGTCCCTTTCCTGTGATTTTAGATTTATTATTTCAAAGCTGTTTAAATACATTGGAAAAAAGTTACTACTTGATATTTGAATGATAAAGTTATTTGTCAACTGTCTTATTTTCTCTAAGAAAATTTCTTATCTAGCTAATTGTAAAAGCATAACATTTGGTTTCCATTTTGGAAGACCCAATGCAATTCTGAGAACTTTGGTTTGTATCATACTGAAAAGTTTGAGCTGATTATCTTACCATTTATTTGTGATATGACAAGTAAATCTTTAAATCTCAGACCATAATGCTTATTTGTCATATCTTTAAGACCATTAATTTTTTTTCAAATCTATATTTTTAAAAATTCATGATTGATGTATATTTCCATTTGGAAAAATTTATTCTTGAATATTTAATGGAGGAGTATCATGAGGAGAGTGGGAATCCAACCCAAAAAATATTAGGAAAAATTTGAATTTTTTATTTGAAAGTTCTATAATTGTACTTTTATCAAGGCTTAAGGTAAGTTTAAATTAACTGTTCAATTGTTATTCTTTCCAAAGTATTTTGTGATTTCTGACGAATAATATTGAGGGACCAATAAAAGTAGTAAATAAAGATGTCACCAACATATATTGAGCATTCTATTCCTGTTTTTAATGTTTCAAAAAGGTTGTGTATAAAGTGCGTATATAATATGGGGGAGAGCATACTGCGTTCAGATGCAACCTTTAGAATAACTTTCTTCAATGAAAGACAACCCCTTCATCTAACTTTTAGTGATCATGTTAAAAGAAATGTTTGTGTATCCACAGTGTCATTTTGCTTGTGATTCCAATTTGAAGAAGTGTCTACCATCTTGTGTGTGTCTTGGCTATCTACATAAATTGGATTGTTAGCACCTGTTATTATATCCATGTTTATTCATACAAATAATCTTTTTTCTTGTTTGGCATCTACATTAGCTTTGTGTATAAGATATGATGCTGTTCTGCTGTCTTTAAGTCCATAATAATGAGAATAGAGCTTTCATTCTTTTGCCAGATAGTAAGAGATGCACCCAGCCAAAATTGTTTTGAATATTTTTCTAAAACCCCGAATGAAAGCTATTGGTATGTATGAAGATATTTTAGTTTTATCTTTGCAAGGTTTTGGAATTGGAAGAACTGTTGCATCCTAGACTGAGGTACTATTGAATTCTCAAATACTGAATATAGTTTAAAACAAAGGTAGATGAATGTTATTTAAATTTTTTGAAAAGCATCTGTAATTTGATCACTACCTACCTGTTTTTGAAGGCTTGAATAGCCGTATTTGTTATTCAGAGATGTGGAATGGCTTATTAAATAAATTGTCTTCTTTGCTGAGAAAGTCCATAGATAGCTATTCATTTGGATTGCATTAAAGTGGGTGAAAATATTGGCCTAAATTTTAGGTTAGATGATATATCTATTATTTCCATGAAGATTATGCATACTCTAGATTTTTATGAATAGGGAATTCTTGAGGATGTTGTAAAAGACTCTTGGATTAGATGTATTGTTACATATTGTGTCCCAGTATATTCTCTTTGCCTTTTTTATGTGAATTCTAAGTTTGCTTATATTTATTCTGTAGTTGGGAAATATCACAAATGGTCTTTTTTCAGAAAAACTTTTTGAGTCTGAAGAAGTTATTATAAGTGCTGTTCTACCACAGTGGAAATAATCTTAGTCGAACTTTTTTATAGTGGATAGTCGAACTTTTTTAGCATTATTTTTAATTATTGTAGGTATAGTATCAGTGAGGTTTGCTTTATCAACACCTATGTTGTTGAATATAAATTGTGCTCGTAACTTTACTTCTTGTCAGTTTAGTCTTTTTACTTGCTTGTTTTGTTTAAGTAATGAAAATTCTATAATGAGGAGACAATGATTATTGTTAAATGAGTAGTCCAAAAATCTGCTTGTGAAAAGAGAGAAATATTTAACCAAAGGGATTTTTTTAAGTCTACAGTTCCTTTGCAAAAAGTCCATAAATGAAAGAGAAAAGAAATTTTGAAAAAAATTTCTTGTAATTTTTTTATCCTCCCCTTGATGATTAAAAGAAAAAAAAAGAATGTGAGCTACTTTATTTTTAAAACAAATTAAAAAAAAGTATATAATATTTACACAAACTCGGCCTTTTCTTCCATTTTTTTATCCTTTTTCTGTGTTATTGATGCATGCTTATTAAAGATCATACAAGGAATTTGGTTATCAGCATTTTTTATTGCCGGTAATGCTTTTTTTTCTCTTGTTTTTTTCTTTCGTGATGTGATATGACCCAAAAATTGCATAAATGTGTGAACATTGTTACTGTTGATTTTTAAAAAACTTTTGTTGGAAATACCATTTGCTTTTAAAATAATTTTTGAAAGGAATGTAACATTTTTTTCAAATTTTTGATCTGACAGCTCTTGCATATTGTCATCTTGTGTATCAGTTTTTAATATTATGGAATAATTCTCATTATTAGTATCACTCAGTATTAGCTTGAAATGTGATTATGTGTATATTTTATATCTGTAGAAGTTGCTAGATTATATCAATGTGAATTATCAAAAAGGACAAAGATCCTGTATTTTACACTCAAGAATTTTACTTGGCACCAAGTGAAATTCCATTATCAGAAAAGTACCAACTTATTTCATTTTTAAATTGGTTGCTGAATACAATTAAACCTATATAAATAATTTTTATTAATTTATTCTAGAAATGTTAAAGAAGTATATTGAATTTTATTTACAGATGATAATACACTTTGGGCTCCTTACAAAGAACTATTTAGTGTTGTGTATAATGCTATTGCTCAGAAAGACTCTAGTGCTGTACAAGATTTAGAAGTAGCGTTAAAGAGACACAAGCCTGATTTTATATGTTTGTTAAGAAACCCTGTAAGTAAGCAGCCTGAAGTTTTTCTATAAGTATTCCAATTTATTAGTATTTTTATACATCTATAATTATCTCAATTAAATCTCTGTTCCATTTTATTATTAATGTGTTTACTATTAATTACATAGTGATTAAAATTTTATGTTCTGATTAATTTTTAGCCTCGAAGTCCAATACACAGAGATGCTGTTAAACAAGCATCAACTACTGGCATTGCTGTTGTTGGCCGTGCAGGTCTTCAGATCTTACCTCAGTCACTGATAGATGAAGCACTTATTATCAGTGATATGTTTGATCTAAATGAACTAACATCCTTAGAACTTTTAGTTGCAGGTGTTGTATATTTATCCAATATATTTTTTTATAAGCTGGCTTTTAAAAATATTTTTGCATGTATATATTTTAAAATTTTAACTTTTTTTTTTTTTTTTTAATCTGAAGATCTTAAATTTTCTGCTTAAAAAAAGTATCTTAAATTTTTTTCTTATTGTAACAGTTAAGATAAAATATAAAGCACTATTAACGAGGTTGGCTTGTTAACTCAGCTAAGAAACCACATATGTTATATTTAATGTATTATGCATATATTTTCAATGTTAGTAGTACAAATAGCATTCTAAATTAGCGAAGTTAGTTCCTTAATCAATATCATTTTTAAAAAACTACTTGTGCTTATTTTCATCTGATCTGTAAGTAAAGTTTCTTTTCCCAGAAATAATTCCATTACATCTCTTTTGTTTATTAGATATTTAAAAGTTGCTAATTTTTTTTTGTATCCTGATTAATTTTTTGAAAATAACCATAATGGCTATTGAATCTTAACTTCATGTCAGAAATTTTGTTCCAGATTGAAATCAAAGCAGTAAGAACAATAAATACCCATTTAACCAGCCGTTATTGAAATAGATCTTTGATTGGATAATAAGGAACGGTGGCAACCAAGTGGTCATGGTTGAGGGTTTGAGTCTTGCTTCTATTTAAGACCTCTTGTATAGCTGAGATGATATCGCCAATTGGCTTTGTGTTGCTTTTACATGGTATATTAAGAATAAGTCAATCATTTGCCTAGGTAATAAAGTGGATGAACCTAGTCAGAAAAAAGTTTATTTGTATGCCTTTGCTTTAACTCAATGGTTCAACTTTGTCTGTAATATTCTTTTTCTTTGAATATATACTACTCAGTATTTTACTTTTACACTTATCTTGCTAATGAAAATTTGTTGATACAAATAAATTGCAATAATTTAATATGTATGTGGAGATTATGTATGGCTTAGAAATTACTAGACAATTTTTTTTTGAGAGAATCAATTGAAGTTAAATAGTGCTTATTAGCAAATGTTAAATATTCTCTCACTTAGCTGGTATGTTGTTTTTTCTTTTACCTGCCTTTGCATTCTTGGTGGAGGTGGGATTATTTCTGTGCTTCTGATCACCTGCATTATTGCACTTCCTGGTTGCTGGCATGTGGACGGGGAATTAAGGAAGGCAGCAATCATCACTTTATATTTATTAAAATTCTCCATGTGCATACAGCAATAACAATGTTTGTCTAAAATGTTTCATTGCTTAACTGAAAATATAATTTAACTAAGAAATTAGAAGCTGTGTGTACACACATCTTGACACATGCTTTGTGAGTTTTTTCTTCAGCTAAGTAGTAATTGATTGATCTAGGTCTGGGATCAATGAATCAATCAGAGGGCTCATTCGCTAATTTTAAACTGGAGCTAAAAATTAATGTGAAGGGTAGGTGGCAAAGTCTAAGTGTTATTCAGTTTATTTTTGAGGTAATTATATTCATATTAAGAATAAGTCAGTCACTTGCCAATCAGCTGTTATGAGAAAAATCCCTCTAATACTTCGAAGTGCATTTTATATCCTAAAGTCATTGTTCATAAACTGATATTTTTAGGTCAACAACAGCAACCACGTTTTCCTGGTTTGACCAGGGGATTAGTTGCCATGCTATTGTATTATGATGGACGTCGAAATTTGGTAAATGCTCTTCAACTTTTGGTGCAAGCCCGAGAAGGTCGAACCTGGACACTAGGAATTAGCTCTGAACTTTCTGCAATTATTATGAGATTCACCAATCAACTAAAAGATGAAGGAATTGTAATGAAAGTTATTGGTATGTGTTATTGGAATACAGAATTTTTTTTTGTTTAACCCGTATTAAAATATAGTGCAATGACTCAATATTGTAAAGTATAATGTGTAATGTTATAAAGCAAATTGTGTAATTACATCTATTTACCATAATTTTGGGTAAATAAGCCATCCTGGTGTACATGTTACTAACATAATTGACTAAAAAAGTAAGAAAAGTTCTATGTAACACATCAATCAATAACTCCCAAGACTAACATTGAAAACAACATTTTTTTTGCAAAATTTTTTTTATTCATCAACATAACACCTTTTGTTAATCACCTTTTAGGGGGATACAATCGTTCCAACACTTTTTCAAAAAACCCCCCCCCCCCCCCAATTTTTTTCTTTCTTTCTTTTTTTTTTTTCGCAAGAAATCTTTTTTGTTGCGAGTAAATAGCGATAAACAGCTTTCTGAATCATCGACTCGTTGCTGTTTTTGTTCCATCGAAAGCAATTGCGGCACCCACTTGGAAAAAACCTTTTTCATGCTCAATTTTTCATGAAGGATAGTAAATACACTTCCATATGATATCTGTGTCATCTCAGCAATCTCACGGAGCTTCACTTTATGATCTTTCATTATAATTTTTGTCACTTCACTCACATTTTCCGGTGTAACGGCTTCCACAGGTCTACCCGAGCATTCCGCGTCATTTGTGTCGGTACGACCACGTTTAAACTCGGCAAACCACCGACAAATCGTTGCTTTTGATGGACAAGAGTCCGGGTAACATTTTTCAATCCATTGTTTCGCTTGCACGGTGTTTTTACCCATTAAAAAACAATGTTTTATCAGAACACGAAACTCGGTTTTTTCCATTTTTTAAACAAACTACAAAACGACTTTACTCCAACCTCGATAACTCAGCTGTTTCTGGTCCGATCGACTTAAAATTTTGACACATTTCAAGCAAAGGTTAGTACTCTAGAAAGACCTGGTTACTGGTTTACTACGAGCGCCATCTCTGGGTTAGTCTCGGGAGTTATTGATTGATGTGTTAGGAAGAAAAATAGCATTGTAGGTATACTGAAAAAGAAAATACAAATTTATACATTGGGGGGGGGGCATTTGTTATCTTTTATATTTAGCTGTGGAAAAAAAAATAATTTCGTTACCAGAAATGATTGATGAGTACTTTATTGATATTTATTATTACTGTAAACAAAACTCTATAAAAAGAAAGGAAATTCAAGAATTTCTGAAGTTGCACAACAGTATGAAGTTAAGAAAATTTTGAAATGCATATGTACACGTTGGTTGTGATTTGAAAAAGGCTTAATAAGAATCCTTGACCAATGGAAACCATTCTTTAAATTTTTTATAGATAAAGTAAATAATCAAAACATTAAAATAATAGACTCTGTTATTTGTTATAAAGTATCTAAATTATACAAAGATGTTTCTAATATTACTGCTGAAAACAATTGTAATAACAAACAGTTTTTAAATCTGAGAGAGAGAGCAGTTCCACTGATAGTTCACAGAAGTCTATGAAACTTAAAGGCGATACAAATTTTTCCCGAAATAAGCAGCTTAAATTTAGTGAAAAATTAACACATTAGGAATAACTGTTTTTGTTTTTATCTTCAGAACTTTACAAAAAAATTTTGTGTTTCCAATTTTACCATCTTTTGTTACTCTGAAAACTATTCTGCAATCTAAGAATCTGTTAATTAATGTTTTCCAAAAAATAATTAATATATATTTAGAGGAAATGTTTCAAAAATTTATGAATCATGCCTTTGAATTTTGTTTCACGTTAATCATAATGAAACAGAAATTAAAAAAAAAATTATGAAAAGCTTTAGGAACTGCAATTAGAATATGGAAAAACTTTCGGTCGAATATTAACAAATTATTTACTTGCATGTTTGAATGTATTTTTTGTCAAGTACGTGATTACATACTTCATAAATTCCCATGTAATAATAAAGTCATTTTTGCATGCTTAAGTTGTAGATATTTCTGCTGTACCAAATGTATCTTTTTCCGATGTAAAGTTTTTTTTCTTTTTTCAAACAGCTTTTCTGTTTTAGTTAGCTCATGCATAAAGGATAACTATATTTATGTTGCATGTGGTAAACGGCAAGCACAGTTTTGCTCTTTGAAATTAGAAAACTTAGATGAAATTTTGATGTTTAAAAGGATTGACATTGAAAGGAATTTAAAAGAAAATTTGAAAAGTTGTGATGGGACCTTCAAAATATAGTGAATATGTAAGATAATGTTGGCAATTTTGAGAATTCTTCATAGCAATGTGAAGCATGACAGAATATTTAGCATTGTCACTAAAATAACTGAATCTAAGTCTAATATCTGTAGTAATAAGTTGGAAAATTCTTTTTTCACAAAAAAAAAAAAAAAGCCTTTGAAATTGTTGGAAACAAAATTTTGACGAAGTTTTTTTTTTCTTTTCTTAAAGGGAACAAAATTTGCCACTATAATTGGTAACTGCACAAATAACTGTTTAAAATTATATTTGTAATGAAAATTTTAATTCTGTCATTTTTAAAAAAAATTGTTTTTCAGTATTTTGTGTGATATGTATTTATGTATTATGTGTCAAATGTGAATAAGGCTCTATTTAAATTTCTTGATGGTTTATAAATGTTTTATTTTGCTGTCTCTATTTAATTGCTTAAACATAAGTCTTTTTTTTTTTTTTTGCGAGAAAAGTCTTGTGATTATGAGTTTTAATAGGTTGTCAAGGTTATTCTATTCATGTATAAAGATAAGCAAGTTTTCTAGTTTTTCTCCCTCTGTTTTTGTGCATGAGATACAATGTAAGTTTTTTTTCTTCCATAGAGTTAATTGAGAAAACTGATGTCACAAAAGAACTGGAACTTTTACATAGAAATCGTGCCCTGGGTGGTCCTAGATATAGAAAACAGGTGATGATTTCATTCCATATTTTGTGCATCTTTCTTTTCATTACATAATTTTTAATGTAAGAAAATAGTTTTTTGGTATATATACATATATGCACAAGAGCAGCTCAAAAAGTACTTTTCACTGACAAAAAATGCATTGCTAAACAAATCAGGGTTGTCATTGTGTGCTGCCATCTATTAAATGACACTAAAGTAATTCTGACATTTATTCATAGATTAGTTTTGATTTGATAGTCATAATTTTTCATTGAGTTGTCACTGTCAGTGAGATCTAGATTCCTAATTATACACCAGAAACCAAGCAACAATCAGAGCAGTAGGCTATTTCTGGTGAATATGTTGCAAAGAAAGTGAAAATCAACCAGAAAAGACATGGTGATGATTTTTTGGAATGTAGAGGGTGTCATAAAATGTGTCCTAAAAAAACAAAAAGCAAAAATGATCACTGGACAACTACAATTAGTTAATGGACATCTACAACAAGAAATTGAAGGAAACATGGGCCCATTTCCTGATCTGACAATAGGTACTTTCTGAAACAACCTCGTGTATATATATTGGAACAAATTATTTCCTATTTGCTTTGTTTAAATTTATATGACTTTAAAGATTTCCCCCTTTTTAAATTGGAATTGGATTGAATTATTATTTCTTATTTTGTTGTCCAATTGAGGAACATTAGTTTTCATTTTTGAATGATTTATAAAAATAAATTTTAAATAATTTCAATGACATGAAAATGTTGTTTCAGTGTTAAGATTGCTTGAAAGATTATTTTACTAAGCCATTTTTTTTTAGCTTAGTTAACATGTTTTTCATTTCATGATTATTCATTCAGTCCCCCCCCCCTTGTTTAAAAGATGCAACTAGTCAGTAATATTTATTTTTTATATGTATTATATAATGATCAATTTTAGCTGTTTTTTATTCTATGAACTTTTAAACTCACTTTTAAAAAGCATGCAAAAACTAATTATCTCAATGCACTGCAGCTACTTATATATTTGTTACTTTGGCTGCTAGTTTGAATGTATGTCTACTGCTGCAAATACTGCATTGTATGCCATAATGCTCTGATTCCATAATCAACTCTTGCTAAATGCTTTTTTATACTTCATGAAAATTAGACATTAAGCAAAAATGCTTCAAAGTGATGAAATTGTTTTTTTTTTTATATTAAAATTACTGTTATTTTGAGTGTGGGAATTTGTTATGTCTTTGAAGATTGTGTTAAATATTCATTTTATTTATTCAGATGAAATTTAATATCCTGTTATAAATAGTATGGAGTTTTTTCCTGATGTAGTTAGCATTTATTTGATTTTGTAAAATTGTATACAAATATTTTGAGATTGTTAGATTAAATTTTCTGTCATTACATTTAATATAGTTTATAATCATTCTATTAAATAAATATAAAAATCACATACACATATATATTTAGTTATGTTGCATATTTATAATAATTTGCATGTTAATTTTAATTAAAATTTTAGTACAGTATGAAATTTCTACAGTATAACTAAACATTATTATAGCAGTATTTATAATTATCTGGATTTTGTAAGAAATATAAACTATTCATAGTTGTTAGTTTTATTATACATAGTCATATTTAAAAAATGGAAATTCAACACTTTATAAGTATTTCTTAATCCTTGAAAAATAATAAGACGAATATTCATTTAATTTAGAACTGTGTACATATAAGTTAAATTTATTAATATGATATTATTGGACATGATTACTGCTACTATCTTTAAAAATGGTGCAAAATTAATTGTTTACTATTTGTTATTGCAAACAAAGAATAATTTAAAATTGGTAGTGTTTATTGTAAGCTTAAATGTATTACAAATAATTTCTTTATGCTTAATTCTTTCGTGATGGATATCTTAGGCACAGAACCTCTTTCTGGGAATTTCACTTTTTCAGGATGAACTGTCTTGTGGGGATAGGCAATAAGAGCACTTCTTAGCCTAACTTAGGAAAAAAAATCTACATAAATTAAATTTGTGATCCAATTGTTCCAATGTTTTCTAAATTATAAGAGGAGCACTCAGGTAATTATCAGGATTAATTTTAAATTTTATCATATTTTCCTTAAAAATTGTATAAAATAGTTAATTCTTGAGATATATATTAATATTCTTGACTTACCTCATATAAATCTGCATGGAAAGTATCCAAACAATTACAGATTTTATTTAATGCTAAAATATTAATAAAAATTATTAAAATTTTTTTAAACCTGCTTATAATCAATAGAAAGGGAGTAATATTTCAAAAAGGAGACAACATATGACATCCCCATACTTATTATTTTCCAATTCTGCAAAAATATTAGTGTCAAAAAAATACTTTTATCATTTGTGTAAACTCTTCTGTTAAATGTTTTTTTTTTTCGGTGTAAAAAAATATTTTGCTTATGATACAAAATATGCATCTTAACATTAAAATAAAAATCTAAGAGGAATAAATAAAACTTCTAAAAGGATAGAACATCTACCCAGCTATATTGCCAAAAAGAAAGAAAAAGTGTTTTGAAGCTTCAAGAACACATGTATGTGTTTATACAAATGAGGCAGCCAACTCTTCATTTACATTGCTAATCACCCACGAATCTCACTTTCATTAAAAAACAAAATACCAAAAATAAAAAAAATTGCAAAGGAATGAAGTGATTATACTTCACTTTTGATAAATTTCACTTTAACAGGTGTACAGCTACATCTAGTGTGTGTTAGGGAAGGAAACCTATTTCAAATGTTTCTTCACAAAATTCAAATATGATACACTTCATTACAGAGTCACTTTAAATGGTGATTCATATTATGACATACCCAGGCATGAGATAGCATTCACAGCCAGTGCATATATGACATGCTTGTTGCGTGAGAAAATAATAAATGAGTATCCCAGCATATAATTTTAAGACACTAGTTCTTCAAATGCATATATTCATTGTTTCCCCCCCTTTTGAATTAAAAAACTATATTCAGTACAAAAAGTTACAATAAAAATTATTAATCTTTGTTTATATAATGCAATGAATAATTTAATTTTTATGCAATTTTCCTTGAATTTTATTTGTGTCCATGGCAGTTAGTGATCATTGATGATTCACTCAATGGTTATCCTCATACAGTATAATCTTGCTACAACGATATCTTCTATAACGATAATTCTCTCTATTACGATATTTTTAGAAGTCTGACTTAATTTCCTCTAGATTAATGTAAAACAGTTATCTGCATTTCAATATTCTTTACAACGATAATTCTCACTACAAAGATGGTAATATTTTCCTTTCTGTCGCAATAATTCTCTCTCTTACGATATTTTTTTTTTTTCAAAATCCAACTGATGTCTACGAATAAAACGCTACACAAAGAATGTCTTGATTAGATGTGGCTGGACCAATAGTTTGGATTTTCAAGTTATACTCTGTTGAAAAACTTCATCGAAGTTTTGCATTGTTCTTGCTGATGTAACTAGTTTTCGATAATATAATGTTCTAATTGATTTTAACAAATGTTTGGTGCAGCATAGTCTACTCTGGCTCTTGCTCCATAAAATCTTACAGTCACTCACTTGATGATATGATGAAAAAAAGAAAGATGGACATGAATTTCTGCACGCCTACATCTCATGACAATGATATGATGTACTAGGATAACATGAAAGTGCATTTCTTGTAAGGAGGAAATAGATTTGACATTTTCTGGAAAACACAATCTTGAACTTATTTTTATTTCTCTCTTTGAATAATAATGTAGGATTCCTTTCACTGAAAGTGATAGGCAAAACCTCGAAACGTCTGGAAGTAAACTTGGCGATATGTTTTTTTGTCTGCACATGAGTATCATAAGAATTTCAACCTCCGATAAATTGTGTCAATTATGGTAATTCGAATTGGGAATTATTCTCACACTATGCTATAAGATTTCATTACTTTATTTGTGAGTTTTGTTTATTTTGAAGTTAGTATAGTGGGAAAACAATAAACAAGGAAACAAATATCCATCGAAAATGTTATAAAAGATATTGATAGAGGTATGAAGCAAGCTGAGAATTGCAAAAATATACAGATTTTCACAACTGTCTTTTGTAACATTTTTAAAGAAATGGTAAGAAATTGAAAACATTTTCAACTGTAATGATATCTGTCCACAAAGAAAGAAGATAAAGACAGATTAAATGATGAAATAGATGCTGCTATATTGAAATGGTTTAGAGGATTGTATTCATCATTTTACATTTTAGGGAACCCTTTGAGCTTAGGATTTTTTTGAAGGAAACTCTTGATTACAGAGCAGAAAAAATAGAATATCAAAGCTTTATCCTACTCAATTTTACAAAATCATTATTGCATCTTTATTTATCACAATACAAACATCTTAATAAGATAATCTCTCTTCCTTTATGATAAAGCCTTTATGATTAATTCTCTCTTCTTTTATGATAAAGCCAAACTTATCTTCTGGAGAAGCAGTATATTCAAATGATGATCTTTAACAGGTCAATTGAAAAGTCCCCGGCCTGACACATAGATGGCACTACTAGAATTAAATCCATATGTTTTTTAGTTAGTGCTAACCCTCAAAAGATGCGTGCGACAGCTGTCGGATCATTAGTTTGTGAATTATAGTATTTTGAGTGAAGCAACTTTTGTTATTGTGAAAAAAATGGATAAAAAGGAATTTCGCGTGTTGATAGAATATTGCTTTTTGAAGGGAAGAAATACAGTTGAAGCAAAAACTTGGCATGATGCCGAGTTTCCGGACACTGCCCCAGGAGAATCAAACATCAAGGATTGGTATGCTAAGTTTAGAAGTGGTGAAATGAGCACCGAAGACGGTGAACGCAGTGGACGCCCAAAAGAGGTTGTTACCGATGAAAACATTAAGAAAATACACAAAATGATTTTGAATGAACGTAAATTGAAATTGAATGAAATAGCAGACACTCTAAAGATATCAACTGAACATGTACATCATATCATTCACGAATATTTGGGTATGAGAAAGCTCTGTGCAAAGTGGGTGCCGTGCGAGCTCACTGTTGACCAAAAACAACAACAATTTGATGATTCGGAGCAGTGTTTGAAGATGATCAAGCGTAATAAACCCGAGTTTTTGCTTCGATATGTGACAATGGATGAAACATGGCTCCATCATTTCACTCCGAAGTCCAATCGACAGTCATCCGAGTGGACTGCACACGATGAACCCGCTCCAAAGCGTGGGAAACGCAACAGTCGGTTGGCAAGGTTATGGCGTCTGTATATTGGGATGCGCATGGAATAATTTTCATTGACTACCTTGAAAAAGGAAGGACCATCAACAGCGACTATTACATATCGTTATTGGACCATTCGAAGGATGAAATCGCCGAAAAAAGACCGCATTTGAAGAAAAAGAAAGTGCTGCTTCAGCAAGACAGTGCACCGTGTCACAAGTCAGTGAAAACGATGGCAAAAATCCATGAATTGGGCTTCGAATTGCTTCCTCATCCACCTTATTCTCCAGATCTGCCCCCCAGCGACTATTTCCTGTTCTCAGATCTCAAAAGAATGCTCGCTGGGAAGAAATTTTCGTCGAATGAAGAGGTGATCGCCGAAACTGAGGCCTGTTTTGAAGCAAAGGACAAATCGTACTACAAAAATGGTATCGAAAAGTTGGAGGGTCGCTATAATCAGTGTATCACCCTTGAAGGGAATTATGTTGAATAAAAAAAAACTAATTTAGCCAAAAAAAAAATGTGTTTTACTGTAGTAGGCTGGGGGCTTTTCAATTGGCCTATTATAACTTTATTTCTAGTTTACCCAGTGTACCAGAGGAGCATCTAAATTCTTTAGATGCACCTCATTCTTTTTGCATGATTGTCTCTGGATAATACAAAAAAAAAAAAAAAAAAAAAAAAAAAAAAAAA
>BMAW01043121.1:132812-205548 GCA_019974015.1 Nephila pilipes | reverse complement strand
AAAAAAAAAAAAAAAAAAAAAAAAAAACACTTGATTTCTTTTTGCAGAATTCCAAATAAATAAGGATTAATTAATAAGTATGTATTTTTATTTACTTATATTATCTAAAACATTTTGCAGAAAACTTTTTGGGGTTTTATTATTTATATATTAAAAATTTATTATTTAAATATGTTATAAACATTTATAGGCTATGGCATGGCCAGAATCCTGGGCATGGGTGCTTCACTAAAATTTCGGAGTTGTAAAAATAACTCAACACTGCAAACATGCTAATCTCCCTCCATTAAAAATATATTTTTTGCATGAACATGAGGAGGTACTGAATGACAGCAGAGCATCCCTGGTGACGCCACTGGATATGAAGAACAAAGTTCTTTTCGTTCCATTATTGATTCCCCGTATAACCATAATTCTATTTAAAACGATAAATTATTTTGACCTCCAAAATATCGTTATAGAGGGATTTCACTGTACCACTAAAGATCCTTTGTGTAATGGGGCTGATATGTGTTAAATTTGTAAAAGCTCAATTGGGACATTGAGGAAGTTGGGGTGGGGAAAGGAGTGCCTGTTATATTTGTCACTTGATTGAAGCTCAAAACAAGGCTCAAATGTCTAGATCACACTTACAAGTTGTTTGGTGCAACATAGTCATTTATCACTCTTGTGCCATTAAAATCCACCATCACTCACTCAAAATAATCTACATTGCCAATAGCCCTCATATTGCTCTCAAGTGTAATGTAATAATTGATCAATCTTTCAATTCTCCTCCTTCCCCTCAATTTGGTTTCAATCTTTTACAAAAGGGACTATATGGCAATCTTTTGAAAATAATTGATAAAAATTAGCTCAAAATTAAGTTTACAAATGATAGCTCATTAAAATTAAATTAATTCATTGAACTATATATTTACTATTTATTAAATGTTTCCCTTATGTATTTGTTTCAATTTTTACTAAAATTAAACAGGGGAGAAATTATACAAATTAACTTATTGTAGCTTAAGATAAGTTTATGTATTTAAAGGAATTTTTTATAAGTATCTTAGAGATACTTTTAATATTTTTAAATTCTTGGAAGATTAATTTTTATTCGCTTTATTCCTTTTATACTTTCTTACTGACATTTCGTATTTAAATGTATTAATAAAGTACATTTTATCTCATTTTTGCCATGAAATAATGAGCATGTATTAATATTTACGTCGTTTATTTTGTAACTTTGTTTGCAGAAAATAGATGTTCATTATTTTTCCACTTTTTTTTTAACATGGAACTTTGAAATCGGTGCTCATATTTTATATATATATATAAAAGAAAAAAACAACATTAAATGATTTATATTTACAATGTTTTCAAATTCTCCATTTAAGTTGTATAAAACACTTCAGAAATCAAGTCAAGTAATTCTTTAGGATATTCAGTATAGGATGTGTTCTGATATACAATTTTTAAGTATTCTAGAAATAATACCCCTCTATGAACATGTACAGATAGATCTGCTTTTTCTCCTGTTCTTGTATCTTGACATTAAAATATGTCATTTTCCTTCCTTTTCTAAGAAAATTCTAGTCATTGGTTATTTTGCTCAAGAATTGTGAATTTATTTTGTTCTGTGATTTGCACCCCCTCATATGTGTAATTTTTGTATTTTCATTACGATGTTGCATAAAGTTTTCTCATTAGTCTAGTTAAAAATCCATTTTTGTGTGTCAACAATTAAAACTTTAAAAAAGTTTTATTTATCAGAAAACCATCTTCACCCCCCCCCTTCCGAATTTTTCAGCTTTGGATTATTTTTTTAGAATGTTGAACTTTTTTGTTAGTATATGAAAATGTCTTATATAGCTCTCTTTTCTGAAAATATACATTTATCATCTGTGATAATTTTCCATCCATATTTAAATTTCCTTATTTTATAAGGCTTCCTCTGTAATCTAATTAAAAATCTTTTTGCTTCTGCACATACTGAGTTTTTTGTTGTTGTTGAAAACCTTTATTTGAAGGAAACACATTAACCCATACTATTTTTTTTTCTGAATTTTTCAGCCTTGTATTGTTTTTTAAGAGTATAACGTCTTTTTGTTTGTTTTGTGAAAAGGGCAGATATAATTCCTTCTGAGAATACACATATATTTGTGATAATTTAACAGCTTTATCAAAAATTCCAATTCATATAAAAGTAAACATGTACACATATTAAATCTCATGCATTTCTCCCTAAATAGGTCACAGATTTAATTTGTGAAATCAAACAAACACTTGCTGAGATATTGTTTGGTTGGGCTTCTCAAGGTTCTTTCACAGAGGAAGAAGTATCACGACTTTTATCATATCTCTCTAAGCAGACTGGTGTCAGCAGTGATGGTAGTATGGATGATGCTGCACTCACTTCTGCCATGGCCTTTTTGTATGTAATTGATGTTAGCATTCTACAAACTTCTGATGAAATGGATGGTAAGATTTTTGAATTTTATAATTAATGTGCTCATTTAAGATGTATTTTTTAAGTATAAAATTTCCTAAATCTTTTTCATTATTATTAATTCTGATTGTTGATTTAAGAAATGTATGTACCATTTAGCTGGTTTAATTTTAGTCTTTAATAAGTATTGGAATAAAAGTTGTTGGAAAAAGCACCAAGTTATGGGAAGGGCTACTAGCAATCTTGTAATTTGAAAATAAAACTTGGATAAGTGGAATTTAAAGAAAACTTTACTGCAAAATATGAAACATATTTCAACTGTTCTATAATAAATTATAAAAGTATGATTGATAGTAGACTGAATTTGTAGACTGAAAAGACTGCATGCAAAATCTCTCTTTAATAAATACTAAAATAATTAAGTTTTCTAAAACTTTTTATTATGTGATTTTATTTCTTTCCCTGAATTTTACATATGATCTTTAGTTTTATGAAATTTTTTATTTTTACTAATTCTTGGATACAATTTTAGCTGTTGCATGAAGCTCAATTTTTTATTAAAATTTATGTTTTGTATGTGGCAGCCGCTTGCCATAACTTCAAATGAGCAACAGCAGGAATAAAAGGGCCTACTAACTGACCTAGAGGAAAATTCACTTTCTGCATGTTTGAATTTTCAATCACAAAATTCCTTGTTTTGTTAAGTGTTCTGAGCACTCAATGAATTTCTCCCTTAGAGGGGAGTATGTGACAGTTCCTCTCATGCTTGAGGAAATTAACAATGACAGAAATAAAAGCGCCTATTGACTGGTCCAAATGATAATACTTTTTTGGCCCAATTGGTTAGAATGCAAATACTTGGGCCCATAAATAGACAGTTCAAGTCAGCCTCCAAATTTATAAAAACCTATGATTAAAAAAATATACTTAAAATTTTATTGGTTTTTTTTTTTTTTTTTTATTGTGAAGTGTTAACTAAATTGAATATTTTCTTTATATTACAGTATAAGATATGATGTTCCACTTTTTTTTTTATAGCTATCATCCAGAAATTAAATCTTGTTTGCGTGCCAGAACTAGGCTCTTCTATTCACAGGCAACTAGTTCTATCAGCTGACAGTTGGCAAATGCCAGGATTAAAATCTATTTTTCAGTTAGCTTGGGGAGTCACATTGAGAACTATGTCACAATTTCCTGTCACTACTATTGGTAAGAAATATTCAAATATGCTACTGAAATGTAACTTTACATAGTTTTTGCTAATTTTGATTTTTTTCAGTTAATCCTCTTTTTCGAAATGTGTGTTAATGAATTTACTGTGAAAAATTTGAAATATGATCATAGAGATAACCATAATATTTGTAATTTGATATATTTGAAAGATGTTATGGTCTGTCATTTTCAGTTTTTAAATGTCACAATACTTTTGTTTCAATTTTCTTATATAGTTATTATTTATGTTGATGAAACTAGTTATACACCAACATTTATTAAGTTTTTATGAATAATTGACTCTTTTAAGATTCCAATTTGTGTTTGCTATTGATAATGCTGTCTATTTGTAAAAAAATAAACCAAAATAGTATTTAACAGTAACTTAACTCAAAAGAGAAAATTCTATATCTTGCTATATATATAAATATATGTATACACTGACATGTGTGCTCAGAGTGTCTTATTACTGATTGGACGAGCTTTTAGAGATGGCAGAATAAATAACAAATATTTTTGTCTAAATATATTGTGATTCAAGTGGTAGGTTGAACTGTAAACACATGAAATAAACTTGAAAGGAAACATAAATTGTTTACTTGCAATATTGTTGACAAGTTCAAGCAATGTTTACAATAATGACTTAAAATTGCATCCATTAACTGTATTACATGCTTAGTAACATCAATTGAATGTTTGGTTATAATTTTCATGGATGCCAAGTATTTCTTGCTCTTGTACAGCTTTAATAGATTTTCTACTACCAATTACTCCAGTGCTATCGAGAATAAAGTATTGTTCATTATTGCAATTCTGTGCAGTTGTGAGCATTGCTGTAATGCATCAGTTGTCAATGATGTTGCATAATCATTTCAATCATTTTTATTTCCTTGTTTGTTTATCAAACACTTTTCCAACTGCTTATTTCTATCTGACCCTTAGGTCTACTAACCATAACCAGCATATCTTTCGATTTTGAACCATAATCAAGTAACGATGTTGACAACTGAGTTGGCGCCCCACTTCTCTAATATCTGCCCTGTTAGAAGCTTACCTTCTTTTGGTAGGTACAGGAATCATGACCTCTCTCTTGAGGTACTCTAGCGATCTTTTTCTTTCCAATGGGGTTTATCGTCTTTGGTAAATATGGGTGATAAGCCCCTACTATACCATAGCAATCCTTTTCTATTTTTGATCTTTTTTCTTATCAAGAAATTTTCCTCTTTTTTTTTTCCATTCTTTTCTCCGATGTGTAGATCATAGATATACATTGCAGCAACATAACCAGACATGGCTCTTGCATAATAAACCTCAAATTTCACTCACTCCAGGTCTTCACTTGTCAACATAAGAACATAAAGTTCGACATATTTAACATGCATCATCTCTTCTTCTCATTAGGTCTTTAGGGGAATCAGAATTGGAATATGCAGTTCTACTGAAACATTGATGGCCATAAGATCATAATTATGACTATTTGTCTCTCTACTGCAGTCTTATATTTTTTTCCCCCCTTCTTTTTTTTTTTTTTTTTTTTTTTTTGTGTGTGTCTTAATGAGTCTCTTGCATTTATACATTTCCATGCAAAAAAATGCTTGCTATATATATATAGAGAGAGAGAGGAAGACTCATGCCCTGACTCTTCACAATTAAAGAATTTCTGTAAAAGTATTGCTTAAAGTGCAAATATTTCTGACACATATTTTTGAGCCTTCCCCCAAAAAACATCTTGCCCCCCCCCTTGTTGTATTTGTATAGTTGAAAATAATTTTTAAAAAATTAGATTTGAAGAATTCTGTCAGGCAGAGAGGTGTGATTAATTAAATCAACATTTGTTTTCATTTATTACAGGTGGAAATATAGGAGAATGTTTAGAGGATGATGAAAAAACTATTGATACTGCGATTGAAGATAATGCTTTCCAAGCATATAGGAACCTTATTGTTAAAAATTCTGCCTTCCATGAGCAAGTAAGATCTATTTTTAATTCTTTAAAGAAACTTTTATTATTAAGGATATTTTTTCTACCATATTTTAAAGTATGTATTTGTTTTATTTTAAACCAATCTTTTAAACTGATACAAAAGGTGTTTTTAAAATCTTTTACTTACCACAATTAATTGTTGATGTAAATGTGAATGCAAAAATTATTTAAAAGAATTAGAATTTAATGGAGAATTGTCTTTATCATCATCTTCTATTTCTAAAGTTAAACAGATAAATTTAATTGATAGTTTTAAGTAAATAATGAAATTATCTGTAATTTTTTTTTTGTTTTTAAGCATATTATTGTTGGGAATATTTTAATGAGTGGTATTCAAAAATAACACACATATATAATGTATGAAACATATATTTAACATAGTGAAATTTGTATAACATACTTTGAAGAGAAAAGAAATTATTATTTTTATTTTTACAACATTGAAAGGCTTCAGATTTTCTGTCTATCTGTCAGCTATAGAACATTCTTCTATGATTGAACTTTACTGAGACTTGGTTTTATTTTAGTATCTCATTTGCGTAGTTGATTTTTCCATATATTTTTATCTACTGAAATTAAAAACGTATAGAATGATTCTGTTCAGAAGTATTTTCTCCTTTGACCAAATGTAGTTATAATTTAATTTTTCTTTTTCTCATTTTGCATTCCGGTGAGAGAAATAGAGTACTCATTGAATAAAGTTGTTCCCCCTCCCCCAGCTATTTTTGTGAATATTTATTTAAGGCATAATTTTCAATACTTAAATATTTTGTGATGAAGATATAAATAGATTTGTATTTGTTGGAAATAATTTATTGGAATACCGTGAAAATAAAAAAGACTGCATGTTTCATCTAAAGTATGAGAGTGCATGGAATCATGGGAAAGGTATTCAGATTATATATTACTGTTTGACTTTGAAAGGCAGGTTTTTCATGTCTCTAATGTAATTTGTTTTCCTGACCACTAAAGCAGGATAGTGATTGTATGGGCTGTTTGGAGGTCCAGTTTAGTGGTAAATAATTTTTAAATAATAATTTATGTACATAATTGGCAAGTAGAAATTACAATTAATTTAATAGAAAGACACCGCTTTCCCACGCTTCTTGAACCTTTGGATTAATATTCACTACAGTATTGAAATTGTTCCTCAGGGTTATACCTTTTGGTAACTCACCTGAGCACTCCAGTGTTCCTTTTCTCCTACCACTTAGTTTACTGTCTTTTATAAAAAGGGGTGATTTGTCCTCTGGATATGCTAGAAATCTTTATCTATTTTTGACCCTCCTTGTCGACCAATTTTTTTTTCTAGATCACAATTACACGTTGTTAAGAGCATCCTAGTCATATCTGGTTCTTGCATCATTAAACTTCATCATTACACATTCATTGAAATACAGAAATGTGTTAAAATAAAGTGAAATAAGTACAACTGAGCTTTTTTACATAATCCAGGTATTCTTTCCTTTATAAAGTATGTTCATACTTATTTGAAGTTGGAAATGAAATTGATAAAAAAAATACTGTATTACTCATTATAACACAATTAAATCTGTATATGGCCATTTCCAAGTTTATTGGTAATGAAAATACCAAATATTTTATGCAGGGATTAATATCTTTGGATAAATTTGTGTTGTATAAAAACAGAGATCGGGAAAGGATCCCTGTGTAGTGATGAAAGTTAAAAATATTAATTGATAGGTATTGTTTTGTTGTAATTAAAGGTTTTACAAAATCTCAAATCTTTGTGTATATTTTGTGATATTTTTAAATGTAAAAGATAGAATTGTGATTTTTTTTTTGTACAGGAATTCTTCTTGAAACGTATCCATAATGTGATTACAGATTTTATAGTATTAATGCCAATAAAAGTAAGTTTTATAGTTGTTAATCTATTTTTTATTTAGTGGTTTGAAAATTTCACAACTTTATGTTGAGTTGTAAAGTTTTAAATTTTTATGCTAATAGTTTTATTATTTAATAGATATGTGAGGTTTGTAGCATTCTGTATTGAAGCAAATACTTTACATTTACAATAGGTAAAAGAGCTTAGAAATCGAGGAGATGAAGCTGCTAGAATTATAGCATCACATTCACAAGAAGGTTTGGAACCTCCTACAAATTTACCTTTACATTTTGAACATTTATTGAACTTGGTATGTATTGTTTGCTCCAATATTTTTCAGTTTATTCTGTTAGTTGTCTTATTTGTAAAGTTTCGTGGGTGTTTAAAAAGGTTTTACATTGTCTAAATCGCTTTCATATAAATTTATTCTGGGTGAAAATTATTAAAATTGAATTTTCTTTCTAAAATTCTTATATAAGAGTATGCTGAAGAAAAAATAATGCAATAAAATAGTTGGTAGTATATGTTTCTATTCTGTACATTTTGTATCAGCCGAACTATTTATCAATTCTTTTTATGAATTTATTTGTTAGAATTTATGAACATAATGGAATAAACTTTTTTTTCCATATGCATTTTTACATCAGCTCATTTACATGCAACACGTAACAAGTTGATCATATGTATCCTGATTTTATACTTTTAAATATAATGGTTGCATATAACTTATAATAAATGTTTAATTATAATTATACATGGTGGATAACTTTCAAACTAAATTTGACAGTTTTTTTGTGTGTAATATGTATAATTAAATAATAAATGTATTAGAAGTACTGCTGTTTTTTTATGAAAATTTTTGACTGCAGTCTTTTTTTTTAACCTATTGTAGAATTAAATTCGAAGATTCCATAATCACATCAAAAGATATTCAATTTGTTATTATATTCTTTCATATATGCATTGTAATGTACATATAAGCTCTTGATAATTGCAATGTGAATGAATAAAGGAATATATGTTATTTTTTAATTTTATATCTTAAAATATTTCATTGTAAAAAAATTCTTGCATACCAAATTTTCTTGTTTTGATATTGGAATTTTTTTTTTTTATTTATTTCAAAGTTGAAATTTTATTTATATTTAAATTAAAGCATTGTTTTACATCTCTCTAAATGAAATTTTTTTAAAATTTGTATAGATAAATTAAATAATGTTTTTACTTGTATTTCAGATAACAAGTGTATATTGTAAAGATCCCTTAAATTTAAAATTAGCTGCTGAGTACTGGTGCCCATCTGAAAGTCTGATGGAACAGTCTTATTTACAAAGACCATCACAAAGACAGGTGAACCCATTTTTCTTTCAGTTACTTTTCTTTACATTATTTTCTTTTTTATTATTTTGTGCTTTCATTATGCATTATATTTCATGTTTAAAAGTTCTATTTGTTGAATGTTTTTTTAATCATAAAATACTGGTAAAATTCCTTTTTTTTTTAATTAAAATTTTTTTTTTTATACATATTCTTTATTTAATAAATAACCCTTTGCCTTGATTTTTAAATAAATAACAACTATTAGTTAATCATATATGGCAGTAGTTCCCAAACTTTTTCAACTCACACTAGTCTTTTTGAACTTAAAATTTTCCACGATGTCTTGCCCTTTGTAAGAGCGTGATTAATCATAAGTAAGAGATTGGAATTCTGAGGTGCCCTTGGAAGACTGCCATTGTGCTGAGGTATTGATTGTGAAACACAATGTTTTATTTCTACCATATGTCTCAGCCATTTAAAAAATGTTTCCGAATTTCAATGAGATAGCAATCTCTTAAAATTCAGAATTTTAAGTTTGAAACTGAATTTTAAGTCTGCCTTTTTAGTATTTCATAACAGGCATATTTTCTCTTATATCATCGAAAGAATTATTTCATTTTCTTATTATTCAAAAAGATAATAATGAAATAGTTCCTTCATATCAAATATCAATAATAAGATATGCCTAAAATAGATCAGGCATATCTTATTATTCTATTTTTATTTTAATAAATCTCTTAATTCTGAATAATTGGAATTTCTTGATTAATTTATTTCAAATTGTGTAGTTTTAAGATGCATAGCAATAGTTAAGAGATTAAAAATTTTGACAAATAATAAGTAAATGTATAATTTAAATTCCATATTCAGAAATGTCTTCCGTAAAAATTTTTACTTTTTATTATCAGTGGGAAGTATTTTTTGAATAAGTTTTTTTTAATTACTAAGCACAATTTTCAGAAGTTAGATTTAGAAAACAAAGTTAATTTTGAAATAAAAATGTGATAAAAGTTGAAAGAAAAAGATTATTGGATAATTTTTTTTTTAAATTTCAGATTGCTTTATATAAATTTATTCGTGTTGCTGGTGATTTATTGCCACCTCCATTGTTTGTGCCATATCATCAGATGCTGACAAGTTTATCTAGTTCACCAAGTTGTGCGCATAATTGTTTTACTATGTTGAAAATGAATGGCAGGAATGGTAAATTAATTATCTTTAATTCAAATACACGTATTTCTGTATCAATGCTTTAAATTTGTATATAGAATCAACTTATCTGGAATTTCTGCATACCTTAAATTGGTGTTTTATCATATATTGCTATTGTTAAGACAAGATTAAATGTTTCATTGTTAAATGTTTAGAATCCACTTTAAAAAGTATAAAAAACAGTTATTTTGAAAAGTTTTATATGTTGAATGGTTTACAAAAAGTATTATCTTCATTCATTATTTATTCTGAGCCTTGTATTGTATTTCATATTTATGAAAGGTGACATTTTTGTCTTCCTCTCTTATGTGGTTTAATGAAAAATGATATCAAGCGATAATAAATTCAGTTCATATTTGACAAAAATATATGATCATAAATTTCTTAACTGATAAGTTTGAAATAAATTAGTTGCAGTTTGTAAATTATTTTCAGTTTAAAAACTGTTTAATATTAAATTTGAAATTAATATATTGTGATGATTTGTGTTGTATGAATGATTAAAGCATAGTTTTCTAACACGATTCTTTAACCTTTAAATGACGAACATTATATTTTATATATACTCAAGTTACTTGGATGGATATTTGATGTATTTTATGTGCAACTTATGATTTTAAGTTGATCATCACAAGCTGTCCCCGATAAAAAAAAAGTTATGAGCACTCATTCAACACTTAAACATATTCAGAAGTTTATTCTAAGCAATGGTGTTTATGACATCATTAATTCATAGTGCTATACTGTTTAGAAAAGAAAGGGAGAAAAAATATTTTCTTTCACCAACTATTGGAACTCAGTTGCACGAGTAATATGATGTTTTACATTTCTGTCGAGAAAGTGAAGTCCCAGGTTTCAGACTGTTCAATTCTAAACATTACCAAGAGGTAATATGATGTCAACAACTTACATAATTAGAAATAGTTTATAATTAGATAGTTTTCAACAGAGTTGCAATTCCATTGAGAAAATTCATTCTTGTTCTGTATTAGGAATTGATAAAGTAGTGTCGACTTACAAATATTATAATTTTATTTACACCTCGTCTTGGAAGCTGAGTGACTTGAATGTAGGGAAATAGAAAAGATATTGATCTTTGCATAGTGTACTGTTGTAAGAAATGGCACGCATGCTTGCAATTGTGAATAATGTAGTGATGTGTTTAAACTGGACTTGTGCTAAAAAAAAATTTTTTTTTTTGTAAAAATTTAGTGAAAATATGTAATGCATACATAGAACAAAGCTTCACGATATTACCACTTCTCCAGTTTTTAGATTTTTACTGGGTTTTTAAATCCATTCAATTACTTAACTTTAGACATAAAGAATGTATTTTTTCATTTTATTACAAATTACCATAAATTATTTTCATTCCCAAGAATTTAGATATATTTTCGTAGTATAGAAAGTTTAAATGCTTTTCAGTCAGTTTTTATTTTATTTTTCTATCATCAGTAGAACAAAAGATATGTGTATTATTGCTTATGCTTATTATTTTAAACATGCATGTCCATTTAAAGTCTGGCTATTAGGAAGTGTGGTTGGGTGAAAAGTCAGTACATTTACTGTTAATTAGTATAAATTTATTTATTAGGATTATTTTGATTAATTTATGTATTTGTTTCTTAATTTTTGTTTTAACACATCTTTCCTTTCTTAGAAAAAACCATATTTTTTTAAAAATAGGGTGTTGGGAAATTTATTTATTTTCTCTCCCTCTGTCAATAGTGTTTGTGTCGATGAAAAAGTTTAATGCTGAATAGGATTATCTGATTTGATTCAATAGAAAATAAATTGTATTTGAATCATATAAATTTAACTTCATGTATATGGTAATGTGCTTTAATTTCTATGAAAATAAAAACATTTTATTTAGCTTGTGATGTTCAACCAAAGTTATACTGGAATGACAGTTCGTAGCATGTGATAAAATAAAACTATATATGATTGCAATAATGATTTTAAATTAAATTAAATTTTATCATTTAAATATTTTGATTTAGTAATATTTTAGAGAAGACGTAAATTCATAAAAATTAAAATTGATTTGAATATGCTTAAAATATGAACTCACTAAACTCAGAGTGTATTCTTATATTTTGCCTGTAAAATTTTCACACAGTTTTATCTTTTATCAATTTAATGAGCGGAAAAAAACTTCTATTAAATCTATTGTGATAGATAAAAATATTTAGGTATGATGGTATGTATGTGTGTGTTTAAAGACTGTGTATTTTTAAAAAAAATAGGTAGCTTTTGTTTTAAAATTTTTGACATTACAATATCTTTTGCAATATATTGTAAACTTATTTTTAAAAATTTGTAATCTTTAAATTTTAAGGGAATCTTATCATTAATATTTTGTTTGCTAGTGCTGCTGACATTTCTTCAAATAAATTACTTTCAGGCTCACAAGGAAGTATTGTGTCATGGGATCATTTCTTCGCAACTTTGCACCGCTATTACAATAGCCTGCATGAAGAAGTACCTCCTACACTTGATAGACAATACTCCTATCCTCAGAGAATGCATTTAAAGGGCATTACCCCTCAAGAAGTTCAGGGACTTATTGCTGTTCTTCAACTTATTGCACAAGTTGTTCGTCTTGTATGTATCAAACTCCTTTCCTTGAACATTTTATTTCTTGATAATTTTTTTCTGGAATTTAATAATTAAATGTTTTATGTTTTCTAGGATGAAATAGCACGAATTACGTTAACTGAAAATCCTCAATATGTACCTACAGTTGTTATATTGGGTTTAGTAACTTGTAGCATTCCAGCAACACTTAAAGCTGCTCTCATTAATTGCTTGGCTGCGTTTGCTGAATCACCAGAAGTTGCTTCAAATATTTGGCAAGGTCTAGAAATGGCTCAGGTATTATTCATTATATTGTGTATTTTTTTGCAGTGATAAGTATTAATGTTTGATATTGTGTTCAATATTGTTTGAATGTCTTGCAGAAATAAAATTCTTTGCTTAGTTAAATTAATGATAATTTACCATATATAAATCCATTCAATTATTACATATCAGCTTTTGGTATTTTATAAATTAAAAATGGTGTATATATTGTTTATTTAAGTGTACATTTTGTTGATTAATGTAAGCAGTTTTGAATGCTTTATCAATGTAAAATAAATAACAAGCTTTTTTCAGAAATACACTTTGTATCAATTTATTGGAGATGAAAAATAGAGAGATAGTGTATTTAGAACCATGAGGAAACACTGTTGTCAATGTCAAAAGCGTTTCCTCTAAAGGTTTTGTTGTTGGTTGGAGCCCAGAGGGGTTTACTATTATGAATTATTGAGAGAAGGTGTTGGGGAAATCATTATTGCTGATTGTTTTTGTTTGCAGTCCGACTTTAATTCAACATATACATCTGTCTGGCAAATAGGAAAGTTGTCCTCTTTCAGTAAGGCACTGTTAGACTATATGTGGCTAGGAAGACCATTAAAAACGTATCAGAGATGAATTGGGAAATTTTGCCTTTCTGCTATATTTAACAGCATATTACACCATCAAACTATCATTAATTCAGGTATCTGCAAAACATTTTTTTGGGGAAAGGAATGTTAAATTTTGAATGTGTTAAAATTGTGGTAGAAATATTCTATACATCAACAAGCATTTTGTATTCAAAATTTGATTTAATAAAGTTCTTTAAAACTAAATGTATTTTAATATAATTTTTTCATTCATTTAAAAAATGTAGTCGAATTTTTATATATTGAACTTAAGGATCTTGGTAAAAAATTTAAAATGTAGAAATTTTGATATTCAGAAATACACTTTGAAAAAAAAAAAATCTTTTTTTTTTTTTTTTTACTAGTAGCAATAGTGTGAAGCTTATTTTTTCAGGGATAAAGACCAAAATTTTAAACTATCAAAGAAATGTATTTTAAAAATGTAACTTACAAATTTGCTAACACATGCTTTATTCTTAGCAGATCATTCACAGGCATGTTCTTGTTATTCTAGAACAATAATTCTCCGAGCAAATTAGGGAGAGCAATTATTTTAAACTTATTTATTTACAGTCTCTATGCACCAATTATTCATAAACTAATAATTACACAATTTGCAAATCATACAAGGCTTTCAAACAACCCATATTTTAACTTAACCTGCTTTTGCAGTCAGGAAAAATTACATAAAACAAGAAATAACCCATCTTACACGGTCAAGATCCTAATGTAATCTGAAATATTATCCATGAAATCCTGTGCTCTCACTTGCACGAGACAAGGTGCCTCCTAGTGGTATCCATATAATTTATTTCCAACTCTTGTCTTAAATCATCCCCCCCCCCATTTCAATATTGCTTCATTGATCTTGTCAAATTTTAAGGATTTTGATCATTTACAAACTCATCAAATGTTTTTATAAGCAAATCACAATTTTTCAAAATATTTGGTACTGTACTTGTTAAAATTTCATAATTTTGCCACATCTGTATTTTTCACTCCCCTTTTTATTACTTATTAATTTAAACTTCTCATCCACATTAAAAAAAAATTTCCATTTAGGGTCCATGCTTACTATATGAAATCTAAAACTAAACTGAATTTAAAGTAAAAATCTAGTACCAAGTTAGGAAAAGTAATTTGTAGAATAGAAGCTAAAAGTAGTATTTCTCTCTGGCAAATGTTATGCCCAGTGAGAAACTTCTGTGAATTTCCATTGCTTTAAGAATATGTTACAGAGGTTTTTTTTTTCATATTTAAATCCCTTCATATGAATAAATCCATGGGCACTCTGTACTGCAATAGGTAAACATAATTTATTGAATGTAAAAATGTTTGATACTTGGCAGTTTTGTGTGATATACAGAAACCAAAAATGTTTTTATAGTAAAAATTCAAGGTTCCTGAAAAATATTTGAAATATAGAGATTTGACGATTAGCATACCTTATTATGATGCTGTCTTGGAGCATATTTTGAAGAAATTTTTAAACTAATGAATTCTATTTTGCTTTTTAGATTATACCTACTGTGAAATCTCTTAATGTATACCATCCATCTGGAATACTGGTAAGTTAGAAGACAATTATATTACTTAAACTTCATGTATAATTGACAGTTATTTCAAAGAAACTAGGGAATGCGGATCTCAAATTTTTATTTTCCGTTAAACAGAATGTAATAAAAATTGACAATGCATGTTTTAAATTGTTTTCAGATGGAATTGGAAGAAGTAGAAACACGAATGGAAGAATATCCAGTGACACGTGCTATGCTTTCTTTATTGGATTCTTTGTTGAATCATCCTTATCCATCTAATCTTGGATCTGGTTCACGTCAGCCAGGTATTGAACCCTATTTGCAATTTGTTAGGGACTCAGTATTACTCAGGTGTAATTCTCGTGCCTACAAAGCTGAAGGAGAAAAGGTAGGAATTTATATAACTTTAATTATAATAATTCATTAACATGCTAATTATTTTAATTTGATTTTCTGAGTGCAGTTTTTAAATTGTACAACACATTAATGGTATAATATATTCATGAAGATAGAATGTTATTTTTAATTTTTAACGTGGTTGTTCTGCCTGAATAATTTGCACCTGAAAAACATGCAGTAATTAATATATTAACATAAATAAAATGTGTTAACTTCTATTTAGGATAGATACTCTGTATAATAAATTAAAATATTGTAAACTTGTTTTTTAATGTATTTATTTGCATCAATACATTTTTAAACAAAAATTTATTGAAATGCAATAATTTTCAACTAATGTGTTGTGGCTCACAAATGTTCTGTAAAAATTGTAAATTATCATTAATTCATTTATAAATCATTTTTAGAAGTAATTTTTTTCAAAAGTGTGTCCCTTTATGTTTAAATTTATTTAAATATACCATTGTTATATAAAGAAGCTTGTGTGATATTGTAAAGAAATATATATGCAATAGTAATGTACATTACTAAATGTGCCTGCTGAGTTATTTTTTATTTATAATTTCATTATTACTTAGCCTTGATAGCCTTTGAAATATTTAATTTTTATTGGTATTTTTAAAGCAATTTTTTTTGTTTATATTAACAAGTAAATCATAAAAGAATTTTTTTTTTGACATTTTAAATGTCGTTTCAAATGCACTGCCCAGATAAAGAAATAAAATTGAAAAATAATCGTTTTTGTGTGCATGAATTGTGAAATTTGAATAACAATAAATATAATTGTTATTTTCATGAATAATGTGTAACTTTTATAATACTAGTTTATTTTCTTTTTATTTAGTGGAAAATCATGGCTTTGTGTTTCAAAGTCTTAGAAAAAGTTTTGAAAAATAGTAATTTTCAGTCTCCCCTTGCTGCTTCTAAATCTAATGTTGGAATGTCAATATTATCTCAAATGCTTCAAGATAGTGGATTATTGAGAGTTGTTCTTTTTAATTTGGATGAAGGGATGCGAGTCTTGGACCAATATGCTTCTGTTCCAGGTAAAATATACTAATATTTATGTTTATCGGGTGTCAAAAAAACTATCAACCATTGGTTTTTTTTTTTTTTTTTTTTTTTTTTTTTTTTTTTTAAAAAAAAAAAAAAAGTTTATTTTGTTTAAAAGTATTTAAACTGTTAATTCTTATTTTCATAGAAACTTATACCATCTGAAGAAGGGGGGGGGAAAATCATTATATTTTTATATATGAGAGGAGTGGTAATATAATAATCATACAATTAATCTCATTTTTTAAAAATAGTTACTAAGAAAAGTTATTCAAAAGATTTTGCTTTTAATAAATATATTTCATTGAAATGAATATTTATTTATTATTATCTTGCTTTTTTTTTTTAATGAAACCATTCATAATTATATTTATTATTATTATTTTTATTTTACCAATCATATTTAATTTGGTTACCGATCATATTTATTTGCTTTGTATTTGTTCTAAAATAATTTTCTGTCTTTTTGCTTGTAGGTCAATCTAATTTGGAAGAATGCACACTGCTAGCTCTGAAACTAGTTCAAGCAACTTTAATCAAGCAGGGGCCTTTCTTGCAGCAAATCAGAGACAGTGGTTTTGATCTGCTTGTCACTTCTCTGGAGAATTTATTAATGAATATTAATCCTAGAAGTGGACAGGCTGATCATTTGCTAGTGATTGCAAAGTAATTCCTTTTATTAGCAATTATCACTAAATTAATTTATTATGAAAAAAAATGTAGTGTTTCTTTATGTTCTACTTAAAAAAAATCATAAACAAGGTAACAAAATGTGAAATGGAAATTTTTCAAAGATTTTTGGAGAAATGAATTTTTTTTTTTTTTTTATGTTATTTGCAATATGAGTAATCATCTCTAAAAATAAAGCTAAATGACTGAATTAGACATCAATATAAATTTTATGGTAGAGTTTTATTTGTATTATCAACTTCACATTACTGACAGTCCATAATGTCAATTAAATATATTAGAAAATAAATGCCAGTAATTTTGAATTTGAAAAAACAAAATTCTCAATTTTTGTTTGTTTGATGCCGTGGTGTGTCTTACAAGAATTTTCAAAAAGTAGAAATATAAGTAAAAGAGGAAAGGCAAAGTTTTGATGATAGCAAAGGCAACAGTGACTAACTTTGAGCTTTTTGCTTAATTTATTTTTTATTTTCATGTGATATTCCTGTTCTGGTTTGAGTAAAAGACCTTTATAATGGGTGTTCTAATTCAGAATCCCACCAAATGTGAAGTGTGCTTTCTCATATGTTTCCTAAATACAAAATATGAGCAGTCAGTGGATATTCACAAAGAATTGTATCTACAATAGAAACATTATGGATTGTCAAATTGTAACTAAATTTTGCTGTGATTTCTCTGAAAGTAGGACTGATGTTCATGACCAACACAAAACATGTAAGCTATTTGCAATTTCTGATAGCTGCAACTATGTAGATAAATAGAGTATTTACTAGCAGCTGTGTAGAGAATAAAGCATTAATTAATTAAAAGTTTTTAAATGAGGCATTATATCTTCACTTTTTTTTAAAAATCTCTTGTATATACCTTTAAAAAAAATTTTTTTTTTTTTTTTTTTTTTTAACTCTAAACCAGTCTTTAAGTATTTGTTCCTCATTATACATAATAGTAAGAGAGTTTAGTGATTTTTTTTTAGTTTCTTTTGTAAGAAATTTTAAAGTTGAGGCTCTGCATCATACTATTTAAACAATATTTTCATATGTACATCTTTTCTTTTTACATGATTTAAAAGTACATTATTTCTAAGTGTACTTATTTCTAATTAAATTTTCTTTTTTACAGATATGTTACATATAATGCTTTTATAGTTAAACACAGTTTGTATTCTATAAGCATTCTCCATGCTTTGTGTACCTCCATTCAGATATCTCAGCATTTGGTTGGAGTGTTGGATAGTGATGCTGTAAGTTTGAAATTTTGATTCAATTATTCATGTAAAAATCTCTGTTGCTCATAAAACTCAATTGTCACTTGTTTGATAATAATTATTTTGGTAAGGTATTATTTATTCTTGTTAGTAATAAAATTTAAAAATATACATGCATATATACCAGTGGTTTTCAATGTGTAGTATGTGATCTTTTGAGAGGAAAAAAACTCAAAAAGAAAGACATGTCTCTCTCTCTCTCTCTCACACACACACACAAAAAAAAAAAAAAAAACTGTAATGATCCTTCTTATTTGTTTAGTAATGACAACTGCAGTATGAAAATATCTAGATGAAATCAATTCTACTATGGTTTATGTAAGAAAATATGATTTTTAAAAAAAATTAAGAGAAACATGTAAAACCAAATGTGATGCCCTCAACTCAGATGAAGATTGATGTACTTTAAGAGCAAGTATTGCTTGTTAAATATAATGACTTATAAGGTTTCTCCATGGTATGGGAGCTGCTGTCTTTCTTTCAACTGATCAATGCTAAACCTTCTGATTCCATATTTGAACCACTGAGCATAATTAAAATGCTCTTCTAAGCTTGCTTAATAATAGGTGTTTGAATGGTGCTCTTAACAATGTGAACAAGCTTTTTTTTATCCTGCAATATTCTTATTATCAAATAAGATTATAAATTCAGAAAAATGTAAAATATCTGATTTTGATATTTTTCTTTTTTTTTTTAAATTTTGCACATTATCTTTTCAAACATTTCTGCAGATCATAAGATTTCAATCCCCCCTCTCCCAAAAAGTTTTTCTGCTATTTTTGTGAAATTTGCAATGCCTTCTGAGCTCTGCATTCTTAAATTGTTCTTGCAATATCATGAATTCAAAATTATTTTTTGTTTAAATGGCATAAAAATATATCCTGGGAGGCAGGATTGCATTTTCCAATGTCTTTATAATTGGGCTATTGGAACTTCTTTAAAACTACAGAATGTAAAGTAAATAAGAAATCATGAGACTTTAATTGTTATTTTCTCAAGAGTATCAAAAAAGTTGCTTCATTTTATGCAATATGGTATTCATGATCCTTTATCAATGTGTCAAGTTTAAAAAGAATTGGTGACACAGATGTTTAAGCTACACTTGGAATTGATTGATATTTTATAATATATTTTAAATTACATAAATAGTTTAAGTATGTTAACTGCATAATTTAATTTATTTTTTATATAGGTTTTTTTTTTATATATAGTGACTAATTTTAAATTCTGTATAGTTTTTAAAAATATTTTTCTAAAGTTATTGTAGAAACATTACTTTGATCTGCATATGTGTTGAATTTTTCAAATATTCGCCAGATCATTTATATCTTATTCTTTGTATTTTTAGAATGAAAGTGAGATTTTATTGAAAGGATTTGTTGAAATACTTGAAGTAGATACATCAGGAGAGGATAGCGATGGTACGATATGCCAAAATACATTTTCAGCCTAAATTGTAATCTGACTATCTTTATGTTGTAATATTTCATTTAATTATTAGCTAGGATATGACATCTGTCATTCATTGAGTCATTTTTTTGCATTTTAGTTATATTGCATTATCCCATTTTTTTTTTTTTTTTTTTTTTTTTTTTTTTAAATTTTTTTAAAAGATTATTTTGCACAAATCTACCCATTTGTATTAGAAATGTATAGTAAATTTTTTTAAAAAAAGCGCTATACCAAGATAATTCTTTTAAAATGTTTATAACTTTACCTTTTATTGAATAAAAAATTTAAAAGCTTGTGAAAATATAACAAATTTTATAGTGCATTGAATACTTCAAACTTAAGTATACATTTATGTATGTTGCATGCTTTTTTTTTATTGATTTTTGATTTATTGCATGTTTTTTTTTTTTTAAATGTGAATATTAATATGTTGTTGTTGATTAGTCTGGAAATTATATTCTACAATTTAACTTATTCAAAGCAAATTAATCAAGTAAAACCTATGTTATTCATTTTGAATGTGCAGTATTGTAGTATTTCCTATTCATAATTAGCTGTATTTTTAACATAGTTTAATTTCATCATATCCATAATACTTACCTTTGTCTTGTAACATTTATAGAAGACTCGTTATTTCAAATAAGAAATAAAGCACGTGAACAGCTTCTTCAGCTATTATTGAAATGCTTGAGGCAACCAGGTCCTAATTTGGCTCATTACCTGTTAGGATTTAATTTGAGGAAACCCATAGCACAAACAGAAATACAAGAACCTGGTAAGTTGCAATTGGTTTTAAAAATTTGTGTGTTTTGAAATGATCTTTGTTTGGTTATATGAATATTTTGTTAAAATTTCTTCATGTTGTAAACTCAAATTCTGTGAAGATGATTTCAGTTTTTATTTAGAATAGGTTTTTAGTTAAAATTTTTATAATTCTTATAAACTTTTAATTTTTTTTTTAAAAAAAAATTGTTTTTCTGATTGTTAATCAAAGTGAAGAATATTAAATTTGTTGTATTTAAATTAAAAATTGAAACATTTTTATAGCTATCATATAATTTTTAAACCTTTCATGTGTCTGTATTCTTTTGCTAAAGAATTATTGGTTTTAAAAATAATAACTATATATTTAATCATTTTGGGATGGCACACCTTTGCATAGGACGTTTCCTGGGAACGGAGGAAAATCGAAAGAAACTGTCACACAGGCCGGGGGGTTTCGTGTCACTAAGCCTAACTTTAGGGGGGGGGGGAAGAATCACACACACAAAAAGTTTTCATCCTAATGTTATAATTTTTAGTAAAATTTTAGATTACTAATTAAGCTGTTACATATTTTAAAATTAGCATTTTTAATTATCTTTTTCCTAAAATTTACAGAAAAATATATATAAGGAAGTGCTTACTTTGAGAAATAATTTTCAGAATTGCCACTAAAGTTATTTCAAAGTTTTATTGACAAAATCATCAATAAACCTTAATTTTTTTAAAAAAAATATACAATTTAGACTATTTACAAAAATTAATGTGAAAACCGAGTGTAGTAATTCGAGGTGTGGATAAACGCAAAGTCCTGTTTCATTTGTGTCTTGACAAAATGTCCGCATCAGAATCACTAGAAGTATTCTTTTCCAACTTTCTCGAAAATTAATCACGCTCATTCTTAATTGGCTCGTGGACCACACGAGTATATACTTCAGATAAACAACGCTTTCTCGCCATTATGAACAGGAGTCAAGGCCTTCCAGAGTAAAAAAGGGAAGTAAGCCAAATACATCCAAAAGCAACGCAAGGTCAAACAGTACTGACAGTACAACTCTAAAAAGAAAGAAAGAAAAAAATTCATTGCAAAAACCAATACAAAAATATTTGGTGAAAAATCAGAGACATGAATGTACATCACATGGAAGTTTAAAGAGCTGAGTTCAGTATGTTTACATTACTCTTTCCTTCCTCCCAAACAACAGCTGGTGAGCAAAATGCTGAATTAACACAGACTGTGATCAAAGTGAAGGTCAAGATCTTAAAACTACTATTCATTTCAAAAGTTATGGACACAGCGCCATCTAGAGATATTTAGAAAATGTTCCACCTTAGAATGCGAATACACATCGTTCAGCCCAAGCTCATTATTTAGTGATGTGCATTTGGTACGTTCGGCCGTGAATGACGATCACGAGTAATGCGTGTATGGTACGTTTGTCCCGAAAGAATTAAATAACTTTTGTAATATTTAGGTTTTTGAAATTAATATGATTGTTGAAATAAATATCTGTGTTTAATACCTAATATTGAAATATTGTTTGTGTGTAGGTGTTATGGGATCTAAACGAACTTGTCTGCATGCTGTTTTATCTTTTTTGGACTTTGGTAGTTATTCTGGTATATGCCCTTCTAATGTCTACAATGCACCTCGTTCAGCTGAACTTTCTTATCAATTAATTTATGTGCTGTGCACTAATAATGATACATCTGGCCCTACCCTACGATACCTGAGATCTACTCATGATTTTCTATTTCGTCATTTGCAGTTCTTGCCTTTTAAATTTGCTGGTAAGTGAATTTTCAGAAAATTTGAAATGGATATTTTTTTAAGTGAATTAAAAACATGTAAAAATTTTGGAAATTAAATAGGAAATATATTTATTGTGTTAAGTTTTAAAGAAAAATGTTTGTATGTAATAAAATTTTGTTTTATGCATTACACGAAATTTAATTTAGTCTGTAGTGAAACATTGTACAATTTAAAAAAAATTAATTTGTTTTTAACATGTGAAGGGTGAAAAACTTTTTATGTTTATTTTTTTTTTAAGTGAAACATTTTATTTTATTCTGTATGTTGTATTATTTTTTGTGTATTATATCATTTTTACCTAGAATGCTATCTCTTCTTAGAATTTTCTAATTTTTTTTAAAATTTTTTACGTGATTTTAACTGTTCTCAAAATGATAAAATGATGCCTGAAATTTTCATTTTGAAAGCCATTTCTTAAATTTTCTTCATCTTTTCAAAGTATATTCTTTTAAAAATTTGATATAATTTCAATTTATACTGAATATTTTTGAATTAAATATTGACACACACACAAATTAATAAAATAAATGCCTAAAATTTATTACAATAAATAGTTACTCTTTTTCTATTATTTTTACTCATTGCCATAGTTGTCGAGTTGTCATGATCTCATGGTCAACATTGTTTTCATTGATTCAAACCCTGATGCCACTAAAGACCTGCTGCATAGGAGGTTGATGCATGTTAAATCTATTAAAGCTCTAAATCCTATGCCTGGGCGAGGAAATTTGGAGTGGGAGATGCCCACTCTAGTTTCATCCTCATTACTTATGTGATGTTAATAAACAATAATTTATTCATTTAATTTGAAATATTTCCTTAAAATTAATTTTTAAAAAGTTGTTTAACTTCTAAAATATTATCAGTAAAAAGAACATTGAAAGTCATAATATTATACAGCATTTAAAGAAATTATGTTAATTTACATTTAACAAATGAAAAAAAAAAATGTTAATGAAAATTTGTGTCATTAAGATGTTGAACAAAACATTTGATGATTTAGTAATAGTAAGAAATAATTTTTAAATAAACAAGAAGTGCTGTTACCCGGTATTGTTACTTTTTTTTTTTTTAAACAAAATGCTTTTATGATGTTTGTGTCGATTTCATAATTTATGATAGATTTCAGAATCCATTTGAGTTAGTTTTCTAGAATTAAATCAACACCACATGCATAATATGACATGACATATCACAATTTAATGATCTGATATAAATTTTAAATATGAAACATTTTTAGCTTTTGTTTTGTTGCAGTAACAAATAACTGCATAAATAACTTATGCTTTGATTTTGTGTGTTTGATTACTTTATGTAAATTTATTAACATTCTAATATCAGAATGTTATGAATATAATTTTCCTAGATGTAAGTGTAATCAGGGCATAGGTAAAATGTCATTTAGTGAATTTTAAATTATTGTTGATATGCATACTTTATTATTTTTTCTGTATATACACTATATCAAATATTTCAAATTTAATTTAACAGTCTCAAATGACATCAAAATACTTCGTCAGCAGTCATGGCTATTGCGAACACTTGCCGTAGAACTGCGAGTAACTTCTGCTCATCACCAGCGTTCACATGTACAACGACTTCTTAGCAGTCTTCTTGATGATAAACCTCCTATAGAAAGTGGTTGGTTTCTTTTACATCTTTAATTAATTTTTAGTTCAACATGTATTTATTGTTCTTATATTTATTATTTCTTATTTTTAATTATGAATGGACAGTTTAATAAATGCATGCAATTGCTATCACAGTTTTTTAAACATAAAGTTTTTTTCCAAATATTTTATTTATATTATTATCTTCTGATACATTTAATGACTTTCTAAATATTTCTCAAGCCTTCTGAAATAACATTGAGTTTTAATAACTGAAAAGAGAAGGAAAAAAATTGATATTTTTTATATATATGCAAGGATTGTACTTGTTTCAATTTTCTGATAAAAGTATAAACACATGAAATAGAACTGTGTTGAAATTCCTGAAATTTATATGATTTCAATAATTTGAAACTTGAAAAGTATCATTCTGTTGACTGAGTTTCGAGCTTTAATAGGGGGGAGGGAAAAAAAAAATAATGAATATGGCAACTATCATGAAACAAAAGCTTTTTGGTTTCAGAATAAAAAAAAAAAATTCATGTTAAAGAAAAAATATTTCTCATGTAAAGGATTTTTCTATTGTAAATATAATAATTGTAAATATAATCCTCTTTGCCATTTTCCCATTGCTATATGCACAATTTTAGGAGATAAAATTTTTCACATTCTTCTATTGTAAGTTCTTTGATCTTACAAGGGAAATGAATGTTTGTTTCATACTTTTTTGTAATGCTGGGTTGAAGCAAACTGCTGATCTTGAATCAGAAATTATTGTTCTAAAATAGTTTTATTACAATACATAACTATTTTATTTACTTAGATTTTGCCTGCCTATGAGTAAATTAAAAACAGTTTTTTTTTTTTTTATATTTAGAAATGCAAACTTTCTGAAATTTCATTTGCAAAGGTGAATCTATGATACTAGCCAAATTATTAGACTTAAGAGTGAATGAATTAAAATGTATATATACATTATTTCAGTCAGAAACTAGTTTTATTAATGAATGGAAATGCAACAAAAATACATGTTTTATGTGTATTGCTTTAAGTATATAAAAGTGTTCATATTGCTTCAACGTTTGTTCTTTTTTGATACATATTGTTCTATTAGTGTTTGGTGTGACCATCTTTAGCCTTAATGTGTACCAAAATTCTTTGAGGGGTTGCACTTAAATGCAACTTGATCAGTTCTGGTATTTCATTGTCATGATGCCACATTTTAATATGGCTTTCAATTCATGCATATTTTTGATGTTGGTAGCCACTGTTTCAGGAGTTTTATTTTTGAGAGAAATTATACCAGATTTCAAATTATCCCGAAAGGACCCATATATCATTAAAAAAGTTTTTCCACACTGTTGTTAATATGACTTGAAGCTTCATTTAGATTAACCATCAAAATATCTTTCCCCCAAGATATACTTATTTGACTCAGAACTTCCTGATATTGGACTTGTTGTGGATGTTTATCATTTCAAACCATTCATTATAGAAGAAATTTCCACCCCTCTCTCTTTTTTTTTTCTGGGGAAAATTTAGTTCTCTCGTACATTTCCATTGTTGACTCATCTCAGAAGCAAACTTGAAGGCATTTAATCTAATTCAGTTTTTACAATAGATATGAATAAATCATAATTATTTTAATGAGATAACTGTAAATGTGATGAAAATGACATGTTTGTACATTTAATTAACACATTTCCTCTCCTTTGCTGTACCATCTTGATTCCGGTTATTTATTATTTTTATTAAATCTTGGAGACAGTTTTTAGTAACCCAAAAAATACGCTAATAATTTTAATTTGTTGTGAACTTGAACTATAGGGGAAAAAACTCACAATAAGTTTTGTTACATTCATTTCAAAGTCTTAAAAATATATATATTATGTTCTGAATTGTAAATTTTATTGACTTCTGTAAATAGATATATGAGGTGTGGGTATTAAACAAGCAGACTGACGTTGCTACAGAAGTACGGCAGTGACTGACAGCTTATTAGCATGAAGCCTTCTCTTTCGTCATAGCATAGTCATAGCATTCGTTTGCATTAGAGTTATTTTTTTTTTTGTTTTGCCAGAAAAATGATAATGTAACAATAGAGCAACAAATTGCTGTCAAATTTCACATGAAAACTTGGAAAAACAGCTACTGAAACTTATAAATTATTGAAAGAAGTGTATGTCATTGAATGTTTATCATATACACATATATTTGAATGGCTTAAGTGTTTTTAAGATGGCAGAGAAGACGTCAAAGATGATTCACACCTGGGTTGCCCTTCCACATCAAAAATGGGTGACAATATTGAGCAAATTGGCAATCTAATTCAATTTGACCACTGGTTAAGTAATTGTGCGATTGCTGAGACTGGGAATTGACGAAGAATCGGTGTAACAAATTTTACATAACAGTTTTAACATGCAAAAAGTGTGTGCTGAAATGATGCCAAAAATTCTCACATTTTAACAAAAAGGAGCTTACAAAATGTTTGTACTGACCCTTTGAAAGCCATGAAAATGACCCAAACTTATGGGAAAGGATAATATGTGCGAATTGTGGTTTTTATGCTTATGTCCTGAAACAAAGCCCCAACCCATGTGCTGGAAGGCCCATCTTCACTAAGAGCCAAAAAAGCTCAAATGAGCAAATCCAAATTTAAAGTCATGATGATTGTTTTTTATGACATTCATGGGATTTTGTACCTTCACTGGATTCCAGAAGATCAAATTATTAATCAGCAGTACTACTTTTACATTCTTGCTGCACTCTGTAAAAGAATAAGGAAAAAATAGCCCAAATTATGGAAGGACTAAGTCATTCTCTATTGTCTGTCCAGAGGTTTCTAGGCCAAGTACAGTTTGCCAACGTTAGACCATCCATTTCATTTGCTGAATCTTGCATCATACGACTTGTATCTGAATCTACATTGAAATGTAATATGATTTGAGGCTGTTGAAATTGTGAAAGATAAAGCGGCAGGCGTCCTGAATGAGCTGATCGAATAAACTTCCAGCATTGTTTTGAACAATGGAAGATTCGCATGGAGCATTGTAGGATAGAGGAGGGGGTGTATATTGAAGGTGATAATAAATAAATATGTATGACTTCAAAATAAATGGTTAACAGCATCAGTCTTGTTATTTAGTAGCTACATCTTGTATGAAAATATTTATTAATATGTGATACTATTTTTGAAATCTACATAAAAAAAAATTTTAAAAAAAGGAAAAAAAAGTGCAGCTTAGTTATATATTTCTTTTATTTTTGCAGGTGTTGTAGATGCTAGTTTAGAACCATCTTTTGGAATTTCCAATATTTCTTCTTATTCTTTTATGAAACCTACTTCAGGTGAATATGAAAGTTCCTTCTTTTAATTGTGCGATCTGATTTGTTACTGCTAATGTTTTTATGTATATTTGACAAATTTCTTATGATTGAACATTTTATTATCTATCATTTTCAGGTACATTTCGAAGAAAATTGATGCAAATTCTTGATCGCATAAGTTTTCAACATTTGGTACCTGTAATACCAGGTTGGGAGTATTTTGAGAATGTAGAGGTTGAGCGAGTTTTGAAAGAATGTGAAGTTCAAGAACCAGATTGTCCACGCTTGATAGATGTGGAGGATTTGCATAGCAGACTTTCGGAAGAAACTATGGGATTACAAAGTGCTTCATTTCTAGGGCAAAGACCTGTCATGATGCAGGTAAGTTATAAGGCAAAAATGAAAATAGTATATATGTATGATAGAAGTGATTTAACCTAGATTAAAAATGTCCATCTATTTATACAGTTTTATAAATAAATAACAGGTCTATATGAAATTATCACTTCTGTTTAGAATATGTAAATATGCTTATTCGAAGATTCTCGTTTGAAGACATTTGAATTACATTTAACAAGCATATTTGTGATTCGAGAATTTTTTTCAAAAAAGCTATAAATGCAGAATCAGCAGAAAAAAGTTTTGAAATAGGTTGGAAATGATCAATTATAAGTAATTTTGTGATATTTGTGTTTTGTTATTTAGGAAATTTCAAAGGTTTTGGAATATGCTGTGAGTTGTAATGAAGCCCGTGAGTCTGTATTTGCTAAAAGATTGTTATTTGAAGCTTGGAGACAAGTAACTGAAGTTCTCCTCATTGCATGTCCTCTTGAAATGCTGGGTAGTGAAAAAAAAGATCAAATGGTTCTTGAGGTATCACAGGAGCTATTGGCAAAAGTGAGTTATTTGTTGTATAATGTTTCATTGTTTATACTTAAGTTATATTTAGATTACGGTTTTACTGTCTTTTTTTTTTCTTTTTCTTTTGTTATAACTTTTTACAAAATTCTTTATTTATTTGTAAATATTTTTATTGAAGTTGAGTAATTTCTCTTATAATGTTGTAATTTCAATAATCTTTGCTTTTGTGTTTTTTCCTTTGTCATTTTTAACTGATTGCAAAATCTGTTTAAAATCTTGTTTTTTAATAAAAATTATCACCATTTGTTCTATTCCTTTGCTTATTAATTACCCCCTGTCTTACCATAAAAATAATTATAAAACTATTTAATATATTCATTTAATACAGTTCAATATTATATGCAACCTTTGAATATGCTTTAATATTATTTAAATTATTTATTTTATTTTAAATAAAGTATTGATTTATAGAAAGTAAAAATAAATTTTTATTATAATTTTCTAAATTTTTTTTGCATAGTTCCCTACCAAAAAAAAGTTATTCTGATTTATTAGATGTTGATTTTATTTCATTATTTAATTATTTCCCTCAATAAATAAATGACGGGTTGAATAGTCACAATAATATGTTAAAATATATGAAAATACAAATAAAATGTCCAATCAGAATACTTGTCAGTGTTAAAAAGGGATTCAAGAAAGGAATATTTTGATTGTGTCACTTACTACTCGCCACCACATAAAACTATACAATGGTATAAAAAGGGATTTTTTCATTTATGCATCTATGTGTTTGGAATCCTCTCTTTATATACTAGGAACTGCACCAGTAAAAGGAAGAAGAGAAGGAAAAATAATAGTTAGAAGTGAAAATAAAAGGAAAAAGTAGAAACATTTTTAAGTTTCAGTCATAGCCTTATGGGAAGTTTGATTCAAGTTCCAGTTAAAATGAAAATCGGCAAAGATTTAGGTATAAACAGTAAAGGAGGTCTTCCATGATGGGTCTTATGAGCCCTTCAGTTATTAGTGAACTAAGTCAAGCCAAAAAAACCAACCAGTCAAACGTTTCTGAATTTCAAAACTTCTTTTGAAAAACTCCAGCTACTGCAGACTATTATTTAAAAAAAAAATTAAACATTGCTAAGAATGTTGAGGAAAAAATATAACAAAAGAAACATCATTCACATGCAAGGGATGTAGAGTAATGGGATGCTTCTTAATAAACCTCTCCATATTTCTGAATTAAACAGAGCCATAAAATAAGCTAAAAATACTACCCCAGGAGCAGATCAGATTAACGCAACTTTACGAAAGAATTTGAACAATAACCAACGAATTGTCGTTCTAAACTATTTTCAGCATTTATTTCAGAATTCCATTGTACCTCAGTCATGGAAACATGCAATTATTCTCCCAATTCTGAAACCGGGCAAAGACAAAACTAAAATTTCGTCCTACAGACCAATAGCTTTAACTTCCATATTTTCTAAAACATTTGAAAGAATTTTGACTGGACGCATATCTTACTTTCTGACAACAGAACGAAAACTACACACTCATCATTACGAATTTGTACCATTTAGAGATAGAACAGCCACATACCTGATTCATAAAGCTATCGCAGATGTCAAACGAGATTTTGTGTGTGTGTGTGTAGGAATTAGCTTGGATATAAAAGGAGCTTATGATTCAGTTTACTTATATGGTCTCTTATACATGTCTTCAAATTGGAATTACTGAGAAAAGGAATCTATGGATCCACGAATTTCTAACTTTACAATCTCTACAGATTCGATGGAGGGGCAGTAATTCATCAAAAAAATCTGTTCTAAAAGAAATCCCCCAGGGCAATGTCCTCTCGCCCATGTTATTTACTATTTATATGCATGATCACTTTGGAAATAGGAGTGGAATGCTCAATTTATGCAGACGATATTTTTATTTATTATTCTCATCAGTCCCTGGATATAATCAGAAGAAAATTGCAAAGTACAATAGTAGAATTATCTAATATAAGAATAAAATTGTTTCCTAATATTATGTTAGCAGGATTCCCTCTCACTTGGCAATCTTTCATTAAATATCTCGGAGTATATTTTTCCAAGCAGAATCAAAATATCACAACAATGAAACAAATGTAAAACAAAGCTTTGAAAAAAATCATTGGCCTTAAAGGAGTAGCATATAAGCACTACGGTCCAAGTGCAAAAGACTTGATCAAATTAACCAACAATAGTATTTGCAGCTCCTTTTACTACACATGTCATATCATAAACAAATGGTTAGATAATCAGTTCAAACCTATTGATACCATTCAAACCATAGCACTCAGAATCATATTGGGTTTCCCACAATGGACTCCAAATATTGTTCTTCTACAAATAGCTGATCAGGAAATGCTGTCGGAGAAAATCAAAAGATTAGCGAATAAATTTTTTATCTTCCAAATTTCGAATGGTGAATTTTCTCCTCTGCATCTCAATAGCCCTGGTTCTATAGATTTAAAAATTCTGGAAGACAAAAATAATATCTCAAATTTTTTTTATATTTCAAATATTAATGGGCAGCAAATAATATCTATCCCTAGATTACTGTATTTTACAGAACTTCCTTGCAAAATTTACACCAATCAATTTGAATTTCAGAATAAAAACCTTCCTATTTTTGTTATTAGAGGATTATTCGAAGAAACGGTGAGTAATAACGACTTCTATTGCAGGCATAACGAAAAATTTCTCCTTTGCGTACAATTTAAATTCCATTAACACTATTTTTACAGCAGGAGCTCTGGCCATATGCCAAGCTTTAGATGACCTTATAGAATTAAACAAAACATTATTAATTTTATCAGTCACTCTGTTCTAGCTGCACTAAAAAATTACAATGTAAAATCTCCAAAAGTTATTCATAGATTAATCAGAAAAATCTTCATCTTATCATAATTTCAAATCCTAATGATACTACTTTGGACTCCGGGACACTCAAAAATTAATTGGAATGAACAGGCGGACCAAATTGCAAAATCAGTTATGGAGTCCAACCTTTACATCGACTGGATTGCTCCAGAGGATATCCATAGTAACATTTACGGAAAACGAATGACTAAAACCAGTGGAAATTTTTATTCAAGTAAATATTTCCAAGATTTGGGAAATATTCCGACTGTAGACAAAATATTCAAGTGGACAAAAAGCAGAAGAGAGAAAATCCTAATTACTCGAATCATTTGCAAAATGATAATAACTCCTGGGCTTTTACACAGATTCCATCTACAGGATACTGCAACATATAGCACATGTAACCATATCAAAGATTTGGATCATATCCTCTAAAATTGTAATAAATATACCTCCCAAAGAAATCATGCCTGGAATACACTTAAGATAAACCAACAACACAATATTGCCTTCAAAGAGCTTTTGGAAACAATAATAGCTAGTAAACAAGTGTTCAGAATATTCCTACAGAAACTTAAGTACTTTGACATCTACTGAATGAAATGCATCTATTAAACAGGATTATAACCTTTGTTGCTCTGTATCCCACAAAAATTGCACTCCCGGAATACCGTAGCGATCTTTCTCTATTTTCGACCCTCCTTCTTGTCAACCACTTTTACCTTTTTTCACCTTCACGTCTAGACCACAGTTTAATCTTGTTTGGCGCAGCATAGCCATATCTGGCTCTTGCGCCAGTAAACTTTACATTCACTCACTCACTCAATCCCACAAAAATCAAATTGATCAAAATATTGAAAAAATACAATTCTTGCTTCATCGGGTGCATTTATTAGCTTATTTTTTTGCAAAGTTTTGAAAATACTTCTATGTTGGCAAAGTTTTGAAAATACTTCTATATAGCATCAATTTCAGTTTTTTAAAGATATTTTGAAATGGCTCTGTCTAAAATTTTATTTATCCAAATGAAACATTAACCATACAGTAAACGGAATGAACATATAGTCACATTAAAAATAAACAGGGGAAAGTATTAATTAGTGAGATTTTAAATAAATTTATGATTGCACAACCAGTATGTGAATTTGTATTTCTCCCTCTTTGCTCTTGCTTAAGATTTCTACTAGGTTAAGCATAGTGTGGCTACGATAGCCTAGCGTTCATGGTTGTGAACATTTGACTAGTATTGTTCTATGGAGTCATTGATTTGAGTCCTGATGCCACTAAAGGCCCACCATATAGCGGGGCTAATGTATCTTAGATATGTTGAGCTCCAAATCCTCTCATTGGTGTGGTGGAAGCTTAGAGAGGGAGATGCCAGTTCAAGTGTTGTCCTTGTCACTTGGCTGAGATTCAAAATTATGAAGCCTGTTATCAATAATCCTCATGTTGTTTATCAAATCGGCATAGATAAAAAGTAAACAAAAATCAATCTCTAAGCATAGTTCTGGCACATATTACTTGTATGTCATTTCCATTGTTTTTCTGTGATAATTTATTATTCTTCACAGATTCTTTTGGTGGTTTATTTATTCATTGGTTTGTTCCTCATTACAAAATCATAGTTCAATACTTTTCTAAAATTTTAATTGTTACTGATATATATATTATGTACTTTTGTTAAGTATTATTACTTATTAAACTATCTTATGCTTTGTAATTGGATTATTAAGTTTTCTATTTCTGTTAAGCTTAATTTATCATTTCATCATCACTTACAATTTCATTAAAAGAAATTTAGCAATGATTGCTTTATAAATTCCAATTTCTTTTTTGAAAAAAATTAAATTTTTATAATTTTGAAAGCTATAAAAAATTCTTTAGTTAATGAACTACAGACTTAACCCTCTATGGTTTTAAATTTATATATTGCACATTGCTAATTTATTTACTAAATCTTTCTTTCCGTGGAGGCTAATTTCGGTTTACATGTATTTTCTTAAAATATTACATAAAAATTGTTCCATATTAAAAAATTTTTTCCTCCTTCCTCCAGAATTGGTATTTGTTATACTTTTCAATTTACTTGTGTGAAGAACAGTTATACCAGTTAGTACGTTTATATATAAATGTACATGTGGAATTTCTTGATATTTTACTGGTTTTAGTAATGTTTTCCTATCTAAAAGAAACTTGAATTATTTCTTCGAAATTCGAGCTTCAAAATTTGTAAAATAATTACCAAATTAAAATTATTTTAATGAATAATTCATTAATTCTTTGTATTTTTCTCAGTGGAAAATGAAAGTTTGCTTTTCTAAGGATGTTGATATTCAGTTATTCAGTGTTTTAAAATTGTTTGCGGACTTTTGCTAAATGAGCATATTTTGATTGTATTATTTTTTCATCATGTATTTTATTAAACTTAAACAGATGATGCTGTCAGATGTCTTGCCAGAACTGATGCCGCCTGCTTCTGGTGTCATTCTTACATTGATGTCAACTCTCCGCCACAGCATGGTTGCATCATTGCTGAAGCCAGTCTCACATTCATTGTCATCCAGCAACAATACTTTTGATTCTCATGTTGCTGAAGCTTCCATGATACCACTAACACACCATTCTTCACTGTTAGCTGTATTGAAGGCAGTTATTGACTGTCTGTTAAGAACAGGTTAGTTATTTAATGCATAATCAAGTTTCTGTCAATTTAAAAATTCCTTGTTTTCAAAGAAAAGTTATTAAATAAGTACTCTTTTTTTTCTTCTTGCCCCTTCGACTTTACTAAAAGTTTTTGTTTCTCTCTCTCTCTCTCTCTTTTTTTTTAAAAAATCTTTTAAGGAATTGAAAATACAAATATAAAAGCACAGTTTTTTAAACAGTAGCATAAAGTTACTACTGTTTTTTGTATATTATGTTTTTATTTGTATACTTTTTAAAATTTCTTTATTTTCTATGAGTTTGAGAATTAATAATATGGTCTTATTTGTGTTACTTTTAATTTGGATTTTGCTTTTTGAAATTTTTTTTCACTTTTATCAATTATTATATTTTTTGTTGTCTTCTTTGGCATAAACTTCTATAGATAGATTTATGTATTCTGTTTATATTAAAAAGTAAAATTCACACATTGTCATGGTTACATTAGCTTTTTTTTTAATCTCAAAGATACATATTGTAGTAATTTTTGTTCATACTATTATTCTAGGTTTTATATTAAATTTAACATGAATATATTCAGATTATTTTGAATAATTTCTTTTATTTTTAACAGGAACTGGTTTCCAGAGAGTTAGAGCCAATTTTTACAGTGCTTTCTTAAATCTTCTTTGTATTGTACAGAAACCTTATGATATTCAATGTAAGTGTTTATCTGTATCATTTTAAATATGCATAATATTTTACACGAATAAATTGCTTCTAATATTTGCACTAAATGTATTTTCATTGGGAAAAACAATTTCATGAATTATATACATGTTTGAAATTGAAATATGTCCATAGAACAAAATTTCTATGTATTGAACAAACATTTTCTCATTAACAAATTATGCTTGCCTTTTGCTGTAAAAAAATGCCCATGGATTTTGTCCATAAGAAGGAATATAAATTGAATGAGAAGAAAAAACATTTTTTTTTTTTTTTTTTTTTGTTTTTGTTTTTTCAAATTCTTAAAGCAATAGAAATTCTTAGGAAACCAAAAGTTATTTATTAGATGTAACATTTGTTAGTGTGTAGCATGTTATTCTTAGCTTCTTTTTACAAATCCCTTTTCTAAATTGGAGTAAAATTTTTATTTTAAATTAAGCTTTATTCTTAAAAGGAACATGACCCCTACCTGGAAATTTTTAAGTGTCGAAAGGAAATTCTACTTAATGAAGGACATAGAAAGTGGGATGAAAAATAAAGTGGAAAAAAGGGCATGAAATTTCGACAAATACGATGTCAACAATTTTGAAAAATCTGGAGATTTGAAAATTTTTTGGAATTTTTAAGGCAATGAAAAATGATTTAAATCCTTAGCATTTGATAAGATTGATGAAGTACTGATATATATATTTATAATTGATTGCTTATGAAGAATAAAGCAACTGAACAGGCTACATTCATTGCAAATTTGTAATTAAATTCATATTTGTAATTTTTTAAAATAAAATTTCTTTGGTAGTTTAATTTTTTAGGGTATTCTTTCTCCCTAAGAAATAAACTACTTTATTGTTTTTAGTAAGTAAGTGAAAGATTTTCAGTATGTATTTCTGTACATCGAAATTTCTCTTTTTCTCTCTATATATATTTGCGGGAACTTTTAAAATTTAATATAAAAATATTTATGCAAGTGTATATATATACACAGTTGAATCTCAATAATCCTGATGATATGGGGTTAAAACACTGCTAAATTACTGGAAAATCACTTATAACATACTGAGTCAGCAAAGTTGCACATTATTGCATAAAATAAATACAGTACACACAAATAAAAGTTTTAAATTCATGGAATAACTAAAACTGCATAAAAAGTACTGTTTTGTATTGATATCTTACATTATTTCATTAAAGTAGGAAACATAAAATAATTTTCTATTACTTGTCTGCTGTGTAAAATTACCAGATTACTCATTGGGCGGCAAAATTAAGTACTTCATTATAGAGGGAGTACTGTATATCTATACAGTAATAAAATTTCATAATTACGGTGTGTGTTTTTTGTCTTATATTTCACTTTTCTTTAGATAAAAACTTATGGGATTCAACAGTATATGTGCGTGTATATATACACACACACATAAAACATAAAAGTATTTTAACTTAAAATTATTTTCTAAATAAGATATTAAAGAAAACAAAGGTAAAAATTGAATTTAAAAATTTCACACATATTCTTAGGTTTACACATTCTTTCATTTTCTTCGCATCATATCTGGATATTATGATTTTTCTGTAGTAAGTAAAGTCATAACAAATCTGTGTAATTTTATAGCATCACAATCTCAAGGAGTTGCATCTTCAATCTTAGACCAAGAATCAGAAGCTAAAAAGCTTCGAACAGAATACATGGAGATAATTCTCAGTTTTGGAGAAACCATTATGGAAATTATTTGCAGGGATGCATGTACTGGACATGATATTACAAAAGTAAGCAGTTCTTTAGTTTTTATTTGTTATCAAATGTTTCATTGTTTCCTAGTTAGTTGGACAGTTATAATTACTATTAAGAGAAACAAGAAACAGTCAGCAGTAGTAAATTTTTAATAAGTAAAATAGATAATGAATTAACTTGGAATTTTGCTTATAAGTCATTTTTTAAAATCTCTACATATCTAACAAAATTTTCAAACATGAATAGTAGTTTTTATTATGGAATGATCTTCATAAATATATTTAAAATTTTGTATATTTCTGTGTTAAAATTTCAATACCAATTTTTTAATCTTTATTTCAATGCTAATTAATATATTTTCATATTCATCTTATAATTATGAAACTATATAGAAGTTGATTAATATATAAATCTAGAAAGAACTTGTGAAAATTCGTTCCTTATTTTTTATGAATCAAGATTAAAGTAGATACATATTTATGAATTGCATAGTTATTTATTTTGATTTACTAATTTTAGAACCTAATGAATTAATATGAAACCATGCATATATCCATTGTTAATTATAAAACGGGGAAAAAATCATTTCTAGGTTAGCAATTTTACTGAGTGAGAAGGGTTTCTGCCCTTCAATTGTGGTTTTTTAGCTGAATTAAAATATTTATTGTACAAAACGTGAAATGCAGAATTTTAATTCCAAAGTTATATAATTGAGACTTTTAAATAAGATAATTTCCTTCTTTTGTTTCTTATAAAGTAAAACTTTTAATAAGCATTAAAAAAGGCACATTTTGCTTTTTCATAACTTAAACGGCTTAAGTAGTGCTTTATGAATTTTCTTAAGCAGTTAGACATTTTTGTTTGCCCATTTTCTTTGTTTATTTAAAAACATTTTTTTCACAAATTATTTAAATGGATTTTTTTTTTAAAACTATAGATGCTATCGTTAGCCGTTCTTGATGTCATTGTTTCATTAGACACTCAGCAACAATGGTTGGCATTTTTAGTTTCTAAAGGTTATTTGAGACATATTCTGGATAGTTTATCTAAAGATGATGAAGAATTGCAAAACCTTTTCAACAAAAATTCAAATACATTCAGGATTTTTTATGTATTTGAATCTAAAATGGTAAGTAATAGAATTAGAATTTTTTAAAAATTAAAATAGCATTTTAAATGTGTTTTTAAATCTTATTATGAAATAATTTGAAAAATTTCTGCTTAAAAAGAGTGAGGAACTTGTTCCGAGGGGAAAAAATTAAAGTGGGGCTGTATTAAACTACTTAAAATATTTAAATTTAAGAAATAACCCCAGCTTAATCTTAATAATTTTGTTTAAAATATTAAGTTGTAACAGTCACCATGGCTGTAACTTTAACGGGACTGCTAATGCCACCTGTGGTGATGTTTAAATTCTGTCCAACTTCTTTTTGTTGTTGTGTGGGAAAATGTCCTATATGTATTTCTTATAAGTATTACTGTGATGTATCAGTGTGCTGTAAACCAACAAAGAAATTAATAAAATGCTTTTCATCAAATAATCTTCATTCAAAATGCCAAAAAGGCATCTCACTCACGCATGCCATGCTGCAAATTGGCGCCCCAAATGTTGGGCTAAATAATAAGTAAAGTAATTTTTACTTATTAGTTTCAAAGATATTTAGAATAGATTGCCTTGATCTTTTGAATTACATTCATAAATAATATAATTTTAACAATTCTTTGAATCTATACTATCTGAAAGACAGTATTTCCTATTTCAAAACCATTGTGTGACTCATCTTGAATCGAAAGTATATCTTGATTTCGAAAATTAACAATTCTGTATCGCATATGTAGAATTGTAATTTTAATTATTCATCTTGAATTGAAAGTATATCTGGATTTTGAAAGTTAACAATTTTGTATCTCATAAATAGAGTTGTAATTTTAATGATTCATCTCGAATTGAAAGTATATTTTGATTTCGATAATCAACCATTCTTTTATTCTTAACTGTCCAAATGACAAAATTTCTTGTTTTGAAAAGTTATTTTATTCTTAATTAAATTATTGTTTTATTCTTGTATTAAATATATATAAATATTCTGCATATATTCATATATTTTCCTTTATTTTTTGTGTCCCAATCAATCCATTGCTTAATTATTATCATTTCTAAAACGAAACTGTGTTAAAACTTTTATTTGAATGTTTATCATATGTTAGAGTGTACCCAATACAAAACTTTTGAAAACTTCATTATTAATTTCTTGTGTATGTTAATACCTACTCTATTTAAATACTTAGCAGTCTGGTCTGGTATTCTGAAAACATATTAATATTTTGTGAATTATTAAAACATTATTCTGTTATCATTAAGAGCTAAATAAAAGGAATTCCAATCTAATGTTCTAAAATAGAGTTCCTTCTAATTTAATTCGGTCATATCAAGAATTTTTCTTAATACGAAATGAAATTCTATCTCTTTACTTCATTGAGATAGAACATGTATGTGTAATTTTTATTTAAATCGAAACTTATTTTATTAGTTTTTTCCTTTTGCTAGAATAAGCTGTTATTTCTCCTCCCCCCCCTCTTTTCACGAAATTTATTCTCATTCAAGTGTAGGTCAATGAGTCATAACATCCTCTGTGTATTTTGTTACTTTCCTTTTGTTTTGATGACTAATGTATACTTTTAGCTTGAATATAAATGTGATAGAAAAGTGTTTTTTCATTATATGTATAATATATATATTTATTTATCAAATCAGGCAGAGAGAATATATATATATATTTTCTCTGTCTGAGTTGCTGGGCCGCGATAGCCTAATGGGGTTTTCGTTCAGTCATGGGTTTGATCCTTGGCTGCCAAAGACCCACCGTGTAGTCGGGGCTGATGCACGCTAAATCTGTTCGGGGCCCAAACTCCTCCCGTTGGCGTGGTGTGGATGTTAGGAGAGGGGGTGCCAGCTCAGGTGTCGTCCTCGTCACTTGACCATGGTTCAAAATTACGAGGTCCTTCGCCAGTAGTCCTCGTGTTGCTTCTAATGCGATGTTAATAATAAAAAACTAAACTTGTCTGAGTTGCTCTGTTGAGTGTTGCATTCATTTTTTTTTTTTTATGAATTGAATATTCTGTTTTGCAGGAAACGTGTATGTAAGAAATTTATTATTCATTGAATGCTTTAATTGATTTCATAACTCATATTTTTTTGATATTTTCTTTATCAAATGGTTTCTGTGTTTTGATTTTCAGTTTCGTTAAAAAAATTAATTTTTATCAAAAAAAAAAAAGATTTTTTTTTTCTTTTTATCACAAATTGAACTCCAATAACAGAAAGCAGTTGCCTTTCTCACAAAAGGAAATAAAGAGGATTTGAGGAGATTGGCTTGGGAAATGGGACTTGTTGTGGTAGAAGATTAAAGAATTTTAGATATAAAAAGAACTGATCTTAAATTCCGAAAAAATATGAAAAAAATTCAATAAGAATTTGCTCATGAATATAATTGAGGAGCGGCTTGAGAAAAATAATTAAGCTGAATAGATTGCAGAACAGGAAAGAAGAAAAGTTGAAATGAATTTTGAGTTACAGAAGTTGAAACTACAACTTGAAGCTAAAAAAACTGGAGTTCTGTAAGGTAATGACACTGACATCTCTGAGAAGCTGAAATTAGAATCGGAAAAAGCTGATACCCAGTTTTAACTCAAAAGAAAATGATATGGCGATATTTCTCAAACTATTTGAGAAACAGCTGACATTTTTAAAAGTACCTGATAGCCAATGGGTTGATAATTGGAGCCTTACCGAGTGACATAGCTATACCCATTGCTAGGGAAATGGAAGAAGAAGCACAAGGCTATGTTTATGTCAAAGAAATGCTTTTGAGGAGATTCAAGCTCTCTGCTGAAAAATTCAGACAATTCTTTTATCAACATAAGAAATTTTTAGAGAGCACTAGCAGAGATTATTATTTTGAAATAAAAAGCTATTTCAAAGGATGGCTAAATGAACTGAAAATTGTAAACTGCAACCAATTAAAGGACTTAATCATATCTGATAAAATTAAAGGACATGTACCTCCCGAAGTGAGAGACCGACTAGTCTGAGTGGGTGTCACCTTCTGAAGAAATCAGATGTCTATTGCACCTTTCGAAATACTACTCCTTCAGTAAAGAAGACTGCCCATTCAAGAGAATACCTTTCTAAACCTTATGCTCCAAAAAGAAGCTTTCCTGATAGATTTGACAAAAGAGAGAGTATTGTTTTATGAATGCAGTAAGCCAGGTGTTACGAAACCCAGATGTTCAAATTGCAAACCAACCATGAATAAGGACTTGGCAAATTTTAGCAACTTCAGTTTGCATTCATGCTCCAACTCCAAATCAAAATGCATTGCTGAAGTTAGCTGTAAATGGCACATGGAGAACTGCATGCACCGATACTGGAGCTATTCACACCATTGCTGGAAAACCTTATACCTCTTTTTACAGAGAAGGGGAGCCAACTTTCAGAAGACTCAACTCTCTGTATCACTTTGCCTTCGGCCAAAAGTCTTAGGTGGAAGTCTATACAACCAGTTGCAGTTTTCAGATTTGAAGGACGTGTCATCCGTACACCACTAATAGCTTTGCCTTATGTTGAAGGAAACCAAATACTTTTGGGGATGGACTTTTTACAAAAAGCTAGCATTGTTCTGAACCTCAAACACCGCAACTGGTTTTTTAGTGACTCACTCCATCAAACATATGATTTTGTTCAGGAAGTAATTATCTAAGAAGTCCAAAGCTGACCCAACCATGAGGAAAATACATGCTTACTGCGCGATGATGAATTTAAATGTCTGATGCCTGAGCAGAAAAATGAATTTAGTACATTGCTAAAGATGTACAAAACTGTCTTTGAACCAAGAGGAGAGCCCACTCCCTTCATGGAACATTGTATCAGCACTGGAGACAGTTCTCTTGTTTCAGTGCCTTCCTATAGGTTGCCACGCTGAGATGGTCCCTATGTTATTCTCAGCGAACAATTTCCTACTACATTTGAAATGGCGAATCTTGAGGTACTGATGTTCCTATTGGGGTCTATCATACCTCAGCATTACATCGTCATCAAGATCCATCAATTAATCCTTTAACTTCTCTTTGTAAAAAGGGCAGGCCAAGAAAAACTTTTCCTGGATCCTTGCCGAGACGGCATCAGGGCCAGCGGGGGAGACTGTAACAGTCTTCATGACTGTAACTTTTACAGGACTGCTAACGTCACCTGTGGTGATGTTGAAATAGGGAGACTTCTTCCCAACCTCTAGTTGTTGTGCGTGTGAATGCATGTGTGAAAATGTTTTATATGTATTTATAAGTATTACTGTGATATATCTGTGTGTTGTGAACCAGCAACGAAATGAATTAAATGCTTTTCCTCAACTACATTCAAAATGCCAAAAAGGCATCTCTCTCACGCATACCATTATACAAAGATGAGCTTTATTAATTGTAGTGCTAATTTGAAAATTTAATAATCCATCTCTTCCAACAATAATTATTCATCTTTTAAAAGTGCTTACTTATAATTAGGTAATTCAAAATGTACTGCTGATAATTGTTTTTAATGTACAAATGGGTAAATTATAACAAAAAATCACATTTGAGTAAAAATATATTAATTTAACCAAAATGTGGCTGAATTGCTTAATTCCTCCCTTCCCCTCATTTTTTATTTTTTTCAACTCGCAATTTATGGAGGTTTTAATTTCAATATACTAATATCCAAAATATCCAATTCTGTGTAGATTCATGTATTATGAAAGATTTTTACAATTTTAAAGATATTGTCATTTTAAAAATCATACATAAAATGTGTTTACATTTTTTTTTCCCAATAATAACTTGCATCTCATAATGATTAAACTATTTTTAAGCAATTTTTTTTTTCAAGCTTGTGAAATATCATTTCAGATAAGATTATTTCTGAATAAATTTTATGTTTACTGTATTGGTTTGTAAAAATGTTTATTCATAGGCTGATTATTGTTATTTTTTGTTACTGTAAGAACTCTGTTGTGGGAGGTTCAGTGGTTTCTCTTTCAGATTTTTTTAAATGTATTATTTTTATATAAATAATTCTCCCCCCCCCCCCAAAAAAAAAAAAAAAAAAAAAAGGTTATAAATATTATTGTAAATCCAGTTAAAAATATGTAGTTAAAAACTGATAAGTTTTGTTATAATAGGAAACACAAATAAGAATTAAATTTATTTGTTGATCATCTAATTTGTGCTTAGTTTATTAAATCTTGTACTTTTCTTTATATTGTAAATTATGAAAACATTTAATAATTATTGCAATTAATTATCATGATGTGGATTTTTTTTTTTTTTAAATGTGTTATTTTGCATGTGCTGATCAATTTAAACCAAAGAAAGTTAAGTTTACACATAATTATTAAAAATTTTTTTTTTTCCCCACATGATTTAAGTTTGGTATTACATGTTCTTATTTTTAAACCATGTTCCATCTTCTTCTTTCTAATATGGATGATGTATTATTTTTTTTATGAAAATTCTGTGTTTTATTTTCCAGGCACTACTAACTAGAATCAGTTCATCTACAGGTGGTGCATTAGCATTGCTTAGAAATGGTGCCATTCATAGACTTGCTGAATGTAGAGCATTGGATTTAAGACCTGATTTGTAAGTAAATCCTTTATAATTTATGAGAAAAAAAGTTGTTTATTTTAATTATAATCATGTATGTAAGTGATGGAATTTCTTTTTTATTTATTTGTTTTTATATTATTTTAGACCTAATGAATTCAAACAAGATAGCAGCAACTGGATTCTTCCTGATCTTTTAAAATGTTATCGCCAGATGTTTATGGCTATCATGAAATTAATTTTATCTATAGCTATGACATTAGGGTCTGGTCATAGAGAAGCTACTTTACAGGTAAAATAAAGTTATATTGAATTTTTTTTATTTCCTGCTCTCATTCCTAAGATTTAATTCTTCAAAACATTTCTTGAAAATTAGACTGGAAAAGGAATGCTAAACTTCTTTTGCAGCCAATAATATTTATTCAATTTCTTTAAGTTTAAGTAATAAAATCTGGTTATTTTCATTTAAATCTTTAATTGATATTGAATATTACAATACAGCATTTTAGATTTAAAATTGCAGCTACGTCTTTTCCATCTGTTCTACATTTTATTTAATAGAGATTGCCCATTGAGATTCTTTTGTGTGTGTGTGTTTATTTTGTTTTTAGATTTTCTAATTATTGAAGGCTAAATTATTGTTTGGAATTTGAAATATTGTATTGGTGAATGAAGGAAATATATAATTTAAATTGGTAAAATTTAAGTTTAATTATCTAACTAGAATTTAATTTATATTGTTTTTATGTGATAATATCATGGAATATTAATATATATATTGAGATATCTGCAGCTAGATTTTAATTGAATTTGACTTCTTTTCAGCTATTAGAATTTGTTGTTTGTAATGGGGAGCTATTCTCCCATGTTATCCGTGATCCGTCTAATTTATATAGTCTTGAAGCATTGGAGGAACTTAGTGTAATATCTGCAGTTTTGTCCCGTGCAAGCTTTGATGGTATGTATCAAATTCTTTTGATTGATTAGTTTTATGGGATATAAAGCAAAAAAAGGCTGTTATCTCCATTAAATTTCTTTAATACATAAATTAAAAGTACAAAAACATCATTTGTGTAATATTGTTTAATTTTCTAACACATCAATCAATAAGTTCCGAGACTAACCCAGAGATGGCGCTCGTAGTAAACCAGTAACCAGGTCTTTCTAGAGTACTAACCTTTGCTTGAAACGTGTCAAAATTTTATGTCGATCGGACCAGAAACAGCTGAGTTATCGAGGTTGGAGTAAAGTTGTTTTGTAGTTTGTTTAAAAAATGGAAAAAACCGAGTTTCTCGTGTTCTGATAAAACATTGTTTTTTAATGGGTAAAAACACCGTGCAAGCGAAACAATGGATTGAAAAATGTTACCCGGACTCTTGTCCATCAAAAGCAACGATTTGTCGGTGGTTTGCCGAGTTTAAACGTGGTCGTACCGACACAAATGACGCGGAATGCTCGGGTAGACCTGTGGAAGCCGTTACACCGGAAAATGTGAGTGAAGTGACAAAAATTATAATGAAAGATCGTAAAGTGAAGCCCGTGAGATTGCTGAGATGACACAGATATCATATGGAAGTGTATTTACTATCCTTCAGGAAAAATTGAGCATGAAAAAGGTTTTTTCCAAGTGGGTGCCGCAATTGCTTTCGATGGAACAAAAACAGCAACGAGTCGATGATTCAGAAAGCTGTTTATTGCTATTTACTCGCAACAAAAAAGATTTCTTGCGAAAAAAAAGAAAAAAAAAGAAGAATTTTTTTTGAACAAAAAAAAAAAAAGATTTGGAAAAGCATTGGAACGATTGTATCACCCTAAAAGGTGATTAACAAAAGGTGTTATGTTGATGAATAAAAAAAAATTTTGCTGAAAAAAATGTTGTTTTCAATGTTAGTCTTGGGAGTTATTGATTGATGTGTTATATAGATTTATTTTAATTATTATTTCTTATATTGTTGTGTTATTCCTATTTTATAATTTTGGATGTAAAAATTAGCTTTTCATTGATGCATCAATTGCAGAAATATTCAAGTTTTTTTTATAGTAAAATGTAAAAGTTTATTAAATGAATAAATTATTAAAAAAAGTATAATTTATTTTTTTCAGATCCTAACACCTTAACAGGTGATACCTTTTTAAGTGAACAAAGAGGTCATCTTCTTTTATTGCGTCAGCACATGATGATGTTGATACCTAGGCTCATGGCTGTTGAAAGTAGTGAAGCTTCTAATCAGAACATTGGAACTAATAATAACCCCGAAGTTTTGGCTCGCTTGAAGATAAGCAGACTTCAAATTGCTTCTCATGTTCTTGGTTCATGTTGCAATGTCATAACAAAATCAGGTGATTTTATTGTGTATTTTAGAAAAAGATTTTAATTTGTTTATGAAGTAATGTAAATTGTAAACCAATTCCATTTTAAATAATAAATTTTGACATGTATTTTTTTATGTAGTGACAAAATTGGGAATTCTAAAGTTTGCTTTTAGAATTAATACAAAATTATTCAGATATTAGAATTAAATCTGATAAAAAAAAAAATTGAAAATGTTGTCAATTTCTTATATATTTGTGTGTAATAATTTGATTTTCATCAATGAATTAAATAAAAAAAAATAGTAAATAGTTTGTTAAACTTAAATTGTTTTACTTCTTAAATTGAAATAATTGTACATAAAATTTTTGTTTTTTAGTCTGTTCTACATTTATATTGTCGTGTGTAATTAATATACTGTTACTGTTGGTCCTAAGCTTGTATTCAAGAAATGAAATTTTAAATCAAGTGTATATCTATTTCCAATTTTTGGATATATTTATGTATATAAGATCTAATTTTAAGCAAAATTAAACAGATTTTTTTTTTAAAAGGAATTGACATGCAGAATTCTACTATTCTCTTTGGACCATATATTTGTGAAGTTTCAACTTTAGATTCATTTAATTTAGCTCCTGCAAGTAAGAAATTATACATCTGTTATAAAATTCTGTATGTAATTAAAATCTTGATAGGATTGGTTTTTACTGATAACATGTAATTCATATTCTTTTTCTGGTGTTACTTTTCTAAATAATATAAATTTTTAATTAATGTTTTTATATGATTTCATATGCAAGTTTACTCATTTTTATTTAGAAAGTTCTTTTATATGTCATGTTTGCAAGCTTCCAATATATCACAGTAAATCTTTGCCAGTGTTTTAAAAGATTTAAATTGTCTGGTTATTTCATTATAATATTTCTCTGTGGGACTTAAAATCATTATGGACATGCAATTTATTGAAAATTTAATGTATGTCATTCATGATTATGTTAATGAAGTAATCTTCATTCACGTACTGTTTACAAGTTATTTCTTTTGTAAATAAAATGTAATGGAATATGTGTAAGAAATGAAAGCACAGCATTATATATAGAAATGTAGAAATTGTTTATTTCCAATATGGGGAGAAAAATGTCTGTTGTATGTATAGGAATAGGTTCTTGTAATTCTTAGTAAAAGCTTATGTTTATAATTTATACATAGGTGTTTATATTCCAGAAATAGATTTGCTAAATCGGAGAAAACATAGAATTTACTTTAAAAATATTTATTTTCTTTTTACTGCATTCTATTTTCAGGTTTTCAAAAAAGATTACCTATAAGTATTGGGCGGTCACCGGATTTGGGTCTGTTGATTACTCTTCTATATCGATCAGCATCAGAGTTACAGATTAGTACTGATGAACAGAAAGTACTTACTCATAGACTTCAATCTATATCTACTCTGACAAGTGATGAACTTGCTGAGGTATTTAAAATAAAATTTTATATACATAAATATATACACACTAATGTGTTAAACTTTTCAGTCAGTGCAATAATTCCAAAAAAAGTCAACTTGTTGACAAGAAAATCACACTACGGAGGCATAACATAGCATTAAAAGGTTAATGAATTGTACACGTACATTATGTAACAAAGCAGAAAAAGGCTTTATTGACAGAATGGTGTTAGTAAAAACATCGTATGGCCAGAAAAAAACTACGAATTAAAGTCTTAGTAAGGGATATGACCTCCCCTAACTGAAATGGTTAGTAACACCATCTATTCATACTCAATACCAAATTATCCTGCAGTTCTTGAGGTAAGAGTTGCCTTATCTTCAAGGAGTACCTATTTCATCAGTCTGGTGTTCTCTGGAGGATATGATCTTGCTGCCAGGGCATCTCTCCAAAACGCCCTTAGCCATGTTCAATTGGATTTAAATCAGGGGAGCACACTGACCAATCCATTCTATGGATATCCTTATTTTCTAGAAGCTCCTCTACAGCAAAGGTCTTTTTATGGATGTGCACTGCTTCCAGGAAAATAAAGTCTGGATCAGTGGCACTTCAGAACACATGCTTGTGTAGGAGGATAATTTCATTGCAGTAACAATCTGTGGTAAGTGAATCACTGTCAAAAATTTGGAGCTCTGTTTGTCTCACACAAGCACTCCAGAACTATCCCAACAGTTTCCTTCCCTGATATAATTGGGATGAAACTGAATCCCTTCCCTTTTTCCATATCAACTGACGCTCAGAATTGTTGTTCAGACAGCACATGATTCTATTGATAATATGTCTTGTTTTTGTACTTTTGACACCACTATAAATGGTGCTGCCTATGGGCTGCTGTTAATGGTATGTAGCGTTCAGAATGATGGATGAATATGCCACCTTTATGCTGACATCTAACCACAGTAAACCTGTCATTTGGTTGTCGTATGCAGCTGCTGAGCAATGTTGCGTGATGTTTGGTTCCGGTCTTTTTTGCCTACAGTACAATATACTTATCTTTGTTTTCCTTGGCTGTCTTCTACAAACCTTACTTACAGCTGCACTTATCATTTGGAAGGCTTTCCAAGCTCTTGAAATTACACTTTTGTCAATTCCAAACTCTTGTGCAACACTCATCAAAGTAACCCCCTATCTAAGCTGCTGTTCATTCTACCATGTACATATTAAAACATACTAATGGTTTCTTGTAGCCATTATTGAATGTGATTTTGAAATGTGATTTTTTTAAACCTTCCTTTGAAATGTTGAGTTGCAGTATTTTCTGCCTTTTTTAAAATAATATATTACCATACTTTTGTAAATGTCTTCTCACAGATGTCTTCACAATCTTGAATTTGTGGTAAGATATCTTCATTTTTGAAGGCAAATTGCATGTATTAGTCAACTGCTTTGTTAAAATAACAAATAAGTTTGGTGACTTTTCATGGATAATATTTTTTTTTTTAATTTAAAATTGTACTTAATAGTAATCCAGTATTTTTAAAAGCCTGATACAATTGTTCCTGAAATTGAATATTATATTAATAATTTCTTTTGTGTATTTTAATGTTCAAAAAATAATTTTACTTTTGTAGTATCTCTCCCCTATTTCTCAAGAAGACCAACCAACTGTTCAACATCAACGAGAATTTGTTAGAGCATCACTTCAGAAGTTAATTAAATATAAAGCTAAAGAAATATCTGCATTATCATGTATCCTTTGAAATCAAGCATTTTTTATTTGTTTAATTTTTTAAATGCTTGAACTATAAAATTGTGAAGAGTATAGTATATTTTCTACAAGAATTAATGAAAATTCAATTTTCTGACATGACATTTTTTTAGTGACTTTATTGTATTTTATATAAAGCGAATTAGAGGGGGGGGGGAAATATTTTTCAAAGACTGGCATGATTTTATATAATTGTGATGGGGACTTTTAATTTTAAATATTAAATTAAAATAATATTGGATAGATATTTCATTATTTATTTATCATATTTTCAAGTTTTTATTAAGAACTCTTTTCTCAATATATAATTTTATAATTGAAAAATCAAAAATAAAAAAACAATTTTTAATTTTAAAAAATTTAATACATAAGTTAACATAAATGATAACATTTCTTATTTTTATAAAAATTGATGATTGTTTTGAAAACTTGTGAAGTTAAATGTTTTAATCTTAGCACATATATATTTGTTGAACTACTCTTTGCCGTTTGGATTTATAATTTTATTTTTAAATATAAATATATTTGTATGTTAAATGAATACATTCAAACTGTTTTCTTTAACTTGTATATAGATATGATTGAAACATCTGCTTTTATTCTTTTAAAATATTTAGAATTCTTTTTTCTCACTTGTAAAAAGGAAAATCTTCCTTTTTCTGTTCCAGAAAAATCACATCAACAGATTCGTCGTTTACAAGGTAACAAATGTGAACTTCATTAAAATTTTATTTTTTCAGAATCTTAAATTTACAATGTATGTATTTTCACAAAAAAGAAACAATTTTGGTGGTCAGAAATAATGTGTCATGTGACTCACTCCCACAAGCTGCAACTAACAACAACAGGGGTAAAAGAGGATTATAACTAATCAGGCAGGAAATTCCATTCTGACTCAGTTGCAAGGGGATGTGCAACAACCCTTTCCTGCTTGTCGCTATTAACAATGAAAGAGTTTAAAGTACCTAATAACTGGCAAAGCAATTTCTGAAGGAAATTGGTCATCAAAGACTTTGTTAGCATAAGGCTCCAAACAAAAGTGTTAGGATTGGTAGATATCCAGATAAAATATCCTCTTCATTGGCATGAAGCAAAATATACTACCGATATTTTATGTTAATTTGCATCTTTATGTATTGAAAATGCAGGTGGGAAAAGAAAAAAATCATGTTCAAGTAAAACATTTAATTAGTTGTTAATCTTTGTGTGTGTTGAAGCATATTATATTTTTTAGACTCTGGCAATTTTTTATTTTCATAAAATTAATTGTGTTTAGAGAATTAAAAATTAAACATTCAAGATTAAAAAATAAGGAGTGTAAGATTGGAACATAGCAAGAGTAATTTTTTAAAAATGCAGATATCCTTTGCTATTTTTATTTCTCTGAAGTTTTTATAAGTGCCTATTTATTAATTATTTGTGAGGCTGTACAAAACTATATCGAGTATGTAATAAGTGGTCCTATTTTTTCTTTACTTGCCTCTTGAAATAATTTCAAATTGCTCACAAAAATAACTAAACTGGTATTAAAAACTGTTTATCTGAAACATTTAAGCATATTTTAGCAACTATAGAAATAAATGTTTAATAATCAATTTTATTCCAGATCCCACTTCAAGTCCTCTAAGTCCACAAAATATAACAAGAAATAAATTTCTTGAACAGCCAAAATCTGTTCCTGCTCAATTTGACTTTGAAAGCTTCAAAAATGATGTCAAAACAACATTAGGTGAAGCCTTTTTCAGGAAACTGAAATCTGTTGAACAGGTAAAATATTAAGCAGTTGTGTATTGTATTTTTTTGTTAAGGGTCATTTTGGCAATTTATTATCCACTTCTTCAAAGTAAAATTTTGACCCTTGTGTTGAGTTATGTTGATTTATTTTTAAACTACTATGTAAAGTTTCTTTTAAAGTGGTAACATTTTAAAATTCTTACATATGTATACACACAGTACTCCTTCTGCATAATCTGGTGTTTTTGCATAGGTAGATAAGTCTTAACGGATATTATTTTATGCCTTGTTATTGCAGTGAATAATGTAGGCTATTAATTCAAAGCAATCCCTTTTTTTTTTTTTTTGTGATTATTTCTTGTGTTTGATACTTTATTTAAGTGTGCTGTATTAAATTTTATGTAATAATATATTGCTTTTGCTGTTTAAATGTATTATTAGTGATTTTCTTATAACCTAGCATTTTTGATAATCTGGTGGTGATGTTCTGGACCAATAACTTCCTGATTACTTAAGAGAGTTCTGTATATATATATACAGTATATATAAGTATAATGTAAAGTATATAAAAAAGTATATATGTATTTGTGTGTGTGTATAACAAAGTCATACTAAATGACAAATTATAGCCATTAAAACCTTTTTTAAAAAATGTATTATAATTTAAAAAAATTAAAATATTACAGAATGAATTGAACAAATCAGTAACTTATCAAATGAACCTAAAATCAAATTTAAAAATAAACAAGATATGAAAATATGTCAAAAAATTATTTAACTACTATCATAAATAATAATAATTCAATACAAATATAAAAAATTAAAAAATTCAACCAATTTAAATACAAAAAAACCTTATATAGCATAGCAAAGCAAAAATCATGAGAAAAGAAATATAAAAAAATTAAAGTGGAGATGATGTGATTTATTACCATCTCACACTTAGAAATGGGAAGAGTGTGTTTAAATTAATTTCGCGGATCCAACCATCACATCTGTAGTAATTACATTATCGTTAAAGTTATAAACCAAGAAAATAAAAAATGTAAATGAAAAGATTTAACAATAAAAAAAAGGGGGGGGGGAGACCAATACATTTCAGTCAAAGCAAATAAAATTAACCTTACAGATTTTTTATACCGTTAAAACACACTCATAAAAAGCTTTTACCTTCACAACAAATTTGTTGTTCACTTCCAATCCAACGTAGTGCAATACCACCCCCATGCTAAAATTGCCAAACTGCTGATTGATTGATAATAAATATTTACTGAAAAGTAATTACAAAACCAAAATTTAAAAAAACAATACTAAGGAATCTTTTACAATGCCAAAACTGCTGATTGATTGACCATACATAAATAAATATTTTCTGAAAAATAATTACAAAACCAAAATTAAAAAAAACCCTACTAAGTAACCATTTTTGAAGTATATAAGCCTATTAAATTCCAGTAAATCTAAGGCAATAAAACCAAGGAAAAAAATTACACTTAAAATATGTGTCTATGTCTGTTGGCTAAGTTTAAAATTAATATAAAAAATCATATTAAAAAGTTATTGTATATGAAAACATAATAAAAAATAGGCAACAACTATTCAAAAATGTGATTGAAATGATATTTTTAAGTAAATAATTGTTTTATATAATACAATTATTTACTTAAATATTTAAGCTTAAATTGGTATCAAAGAATATAAAGGTAAGGAATATAATAATTGGTAAAAGAATATTAATAAGGAAATACTAATTATCTTTTTTGTCAAATGTATTACAAATAATCCTATTATTAAGTATCTTTAAGTTAATATCTAAAATATCTGTTTCATTTGAATTTACATTAGTTTTAACCAGATTTAAATGAGATGGATAAAAAGATAAAACTGGTTGAAATTAATTTGAAAAACTATAAGATCATCAATATATTTAAATAACTTCAAATTATTACTTTTAAAATTATGTTCATATTTAATAATAGGTCAGTGTACACTGCTTAATGTTAATGCTTTTGTAAGAATTAATATATCTCTAAATTCTTTATTTATATGTTGCAAATGTAATAAGTGTTTCGGATATCTTTTTAAGCATTTCAAATTCAGATTTACAACTGTACTTTTTGCATGAATTTGTTGCTCATTGCATTCAGTTCTCATAACTGCATTAAAATTAAATTTGTGAATATTTATGAACTTTCAGAATTAAGTTTAATGAATTCTTATAAACCAGTAAACTGCTTTTACAATTTATTACTTATTAATTTTTTAAAAAATTGAGCGTTATTCATTATTTTAATTTTTTCTTTCATTCCAGCTGTTAGGCCAAGGTAGAAGTCAAACAAGTTTCTTAGAAGCTATTGTGAATCGTTTGAAAAGATTAGTGAAAATTCAAATTAGATGATGTGTTATAAAAGACATATTTGAAGTGTGTTGAAATGATAGTTTTAAAAGAAAATTTGGTATTTATTTTGGACTATGAAATGCATTCTTTTTGTCCTTGTCATTTATTGTATAAAATAATTTTGAAATGTTGTATCTGAGAACGGTTTTAATATAAAATAAATATTTTTACACTCTGTGTGTTACTTTATTTGTTACACCATATCCAGATATGCTACTATACTGATAAGACAAAAGGGATTTGATGCCTATATGTAACTTTATTCCTAAATTTATTGTTCAGCCAATAACTAATTCTGTATTTTCATTGGAAAAACCAGGTAGATAAGTCATTTATAATCCTCAAACTGTAATTAACACTTTAACTAATTCCTTTTTTTAGCAAATTGGATCAAAAAAAATTCTCATTTTCTTACTGTCTGTTTTTGTTCATTTTACATTTGTAAAAAGGGACATTATGGAAACATTACTAATAACTGTAAGCTTTTAGAGCAAACTTTTCTGCAAATGAAATATTTTCTCTGGAAGTTGTCTATTATTTTTATGAGTGTCTCACTGGGAAGTTGAATTTATTGGTTTGGAAGGAAAAAAAATACAAAAGATATGGGATTAAACAGTAAAAGCACAAAAACAGTGCTCATATGGTGTGCAGACAAAGAGTTAATAAATCAAACTGATTGTTAAATTACTTGAAACTCACCATTGTTTCAAGGTATTGCAAATTAATTATTTTTTTAATGATATCAGGTATTATCAATTATGCTCAAAAGCATATTTTCAACTGCATAATATCTGCTTTTGAGGAAATATTAAAAATATATGAATTCTTAGAAATATAAGTTAATTCTTTGAAAGTCTAATCATTTTATCAGCCATGTTGCTAATTGATCCACTCATTTAGATATGAAAGTTTTGTGTTTAAGCATTAACCAGACACATTTTTTTTGAAATAATTTTTGCATTTTATTAGAGTTATCGACATTTCCAGAAGAAAGAAATCCATGAAATGAACCCTGTTATTTTTTTAAAGAGTGGAATTTCTCATAAATAAGTTGCACAAAATGGGGAAAATAAAATTTATTTAGCAAATATCAATTCCATGCTCACTATTTTTTTTATGTATTGACTGGAAGAATTTTAATGACTGAAAGTTTATCATGAAAACAATGAAATTACCTTAATAAAGACCAAATGGAAAAGTGTATTTGTAATATGTGTATTAATAGCTACATAATACTAAATATTACCAACTCTTATGCTGTGGGTATAAAATTTTCACTTATCAATCATTCATTATGCTTTTATGTGTAAATTGTTTATTTTTATACATTTTCGGAAACCTTCTGCTATCCGCCATAATTTTTCCCTCTACAACTCATTTATCCTTCTCACAAATGTGGGAAAATAAGCGAATGAAAGCTAAAGTTATTCATTTTCTAGTAAGTTCAAAAAATAATTGTTCTATTCTGCATATTGTAATTGCAGTAGAAATTGGTCCTTGTCTGATACATATGTGCAATATCATTAGGCAGAGGAATTAACCTTTATTTTTTCCCAATGTGTTTTTATTTTATTAACAACTCTCTGTAACTTGTCTCTTAACTTGCAGTGCATGTGTTTACTTTGCCAAACAGTTTTTCATTCAGTGTTTTGTTTCGCACAATGCCTAATAAAGGCAAAATATACCTGAATATTAGTAGATACTGTTATTAAACAGAATTTTACTGTATAAACAAATCCCAAAAGGCTGACAGGCATGCATGATGTAATATTTGATTACTGATATGATGCTAGCTGAAATATTTTTCTACCAAAGTATGTCACAAATATAAAACCAATTAACATATTGCTCCGAATTGGATAGTTTTTGCAAGGATGTTGTTCAGTTGATATAATTAGGACCGAAGTACTATTGACTTATTTTCTTGAACATTGTACAATTAGCTGTAGTCTATTGTCTTTTTTGAAGATGTTCTCATGGTGTAAAATTTCCAGTCTATACTAATGTGCTGAGATAGCAAGCCTAACAAAAAGTGACGTAAAAATTAGTAGTATAAATATTTCATTGTTTTATTTAGTTCCATGCTGATAGTTGTCAATGAAAATAAAGTATATTGTTCTCTGAAAGAATGAAGTTATAAATTAGCTCTGTTCTTTATAAATGGATTATCTGTTTGCTGTTTTAGGAAATAAGCACAGTAGGTTTATGTTGAAAATATTAAGAGATACCAATGAGTTTAATTATAAAATTTTATCACAAGAAATGTTATCTATTTTGATTATTCCTCAAAATAATGCTAAAGGATACTTAGTATTGTGAAAAAAAAATAAGAAATGAGTTCAAGTGTAAGTCAAATAAAACTCAAGAAAATCTTGATTTTCAAATCTAATAAAGTTATAATGAAATTATAATTTTATTAGATTTTATTAGAAGTTATAATTCTTGATTGAAAAATCAAGAAAAGCATGAAGTCTAGTTATAAATAAAATTTTAGATCAGATTCTCATTAAAAAGCTCTTTTTGTATTTTTAAAATTAGCTTCTCAATCGCAATATATTAATTGTATTTCTCTCAATGCATTTTTCTTATCAAAACGTCAAATTTTTGTGAGTTTTTCTCCAAACAAATTTTTAGAAATATAAATTTCAACTTTTATTCTTAAAAAAACAGGTAGCTTAAAAATAATTCACAGAATTGCTTCAATATCTTTCAGTTCAGCTATGGTTAATTTAGAAAGACAGATTTTTTAAAAATTATACTGCACTGAATGTGAATATAATTTTAAAAAATATAAAGCTAATGAAATGTTTCACTGTTTTCTTTTTTATGAAAATATCTTTGTTGGGAAGCCATTACTTTCTTGTGTGGATTTTTCAAAGATGACTTCAAAAAAGCCGCCAATGTTCAATATAAATAACAAGAATTAATACTATAAACAAATTTTTGGACCATATCCCCTTTAAATATGTGTGACCGCAGTATCCTAGTGGCAGTGGGGTTTTCGTTGAGTTGTGGGTTCAAGCCTTGATGCCATTAAAGACCCACCGAGGCTAATGAATGTAAAATCTGTCGGGTCCCAAAGTCCTGTGGAAGTTGGGAGAGGGGGTGCCAGCTCAGGCATCTTCGCCGATTGACAGAGGTTCAAAATTACAAGGTCCATTACCAATAGCCTTTGTGCAATGTTAATAAAACCAAACCTTTAAATATGAAGATCCTGCTTTCCTTAAATGATGTATACATTTCGGTTTATAAATGATTTAAGAATACTTGGTGAATAATTTTCTCAAAATATCTATTATGAACTTCCCCCTGCATTATTTAAAAAAATATATATGTATATCATATGCTGTTGAGTTAAATTGTTCAAAATGTTGCTTACACTTTTTAAAAATGTACTTGAAATATTGTTCACACATTTTTACACTTGGTCATTTTCAAAATTTGACAGGTATGATAATATTCTTTGTACCAGGAAATGTTAAGGTAATGATTTTTCTACCTATAACTTAAAAATTGATATGCCCTTACATTTATAATTACATGAGTGATAAATTGAATAAGATGTTATCAATTATTGTTTGAAGGGGTCTAATTTTTTTTTTTTATCTAGCAAAATAAAAGATGTTATTGACTGTAGATTTACTGATACAAAATAACTTGGAATCACTAAAATTTCTTTACATGCTTTGAGATTTTTTTTGTCATAAAAATTAAAATAATTTAAAACTGGAGATTCAATAATTTAATAATAAGTATCAAGTCAATAATTAAAACTGCAAGAAAATATTTATTTTCAAAATATTTGCACTAATATTCAAACAAAAAGAAAAATACATTAAAGACATCTAATAACACTTCTGGAATGTTCATACCCACATTTCTTCCAATCAAAATTTATATAACGTAAATTTCATCAGAAAAAAATAATTAAACATTGAATATGAGTCCAGGATTTTGCACATCCAATTATATCTTTGAATGTTCCTTCTGAAAATAAAAAATAAATAAATTCGGATATAAATTATATGAAAAATATTTTAAAGATTGCATTACAACAAAAATTTTTATAGCGGCTTAGCCAACTATTTTTATATATAAATCATTATAACTTTATTAGTCAAAAATTCAGTTGAAACTTTTCCACTTTTTTGATGTTCCAGTACTTAAATGTTCTATAATAACTATTAATGCTACCTATCTATTTTAAATCAAAATTTATCGTCCATAGCTTTTTATATCAACAAGTAACATAAAAAGCAATACCTTACTTCATTACTTTTTGTAGGAGCAAAAAAATATGGTTTATACAAAAGTTGTTAACATTTTTCTAGAACAAAATATATAGAATTGCTTGCATAAATACTGCACTGAATAATTTCCAAACTAAATTATAATGCATATGAAGTTCATAAAAATAACTCCTTGCATTTTATCAAAATTTTTTAATCATGTCAAACACATCAGAAACTGCATATAATCAGATGATCATCTTGAACAAAATCATAATGATTTCATTTACATTTCTTCCACACAACAAGTATACTTTGTTCTTTTTAATTAATGTGACTGGCGGTTTTCGTTTAGTCGTGGGTTAGATCCTTGGCCACTAAAGACCCGCCATGTAAATGGGGTTAATGCACGTTAAATCTGTCGGGGCCCAAAGTTCTTTGGTTGACATGGAAGTTGGGAGAGGGGGTGACAGCTCAGGTGTCGTCCTCGTCACTTGACCGAGGTTCAAAATTATGAGGTCCGTCGCCGATAGCCCTCGTGTTGATTCTAGTGCGCCGTTAATAAAAACCAAACTAAAAACTTATTCTTTTTAATATTAGTTTATAAAGAAATGTATTAAAAAATTTCTGCTGCTTAATTAATGTGAGGATAACTTTATTATTATTATCAATATTATTTTCTCTAACTATATAAGTCTTGAAATTATTCTAAATCTTTAATCAGAAGAATCTTAATGGTAAATTATATCCCATTTAAATTTTTATAAGAGCAAATTTAAAATTTATTCTAACAGTTTACTAAACTTACCCTCAGTTTAACAAGACCTTCCTTGATTCTTCTTCCATAGTCAGGATCAGCCTGAGAAAAGTTTTTCACTGCTCTTTCTTGGATGAACTCTTTAGCACCCACAAGGTGACCCACAATGTTGCTCACAAGCCTGGTCCTTTCTTCTTCATTCAATACCTGTTATGAAAATAGAAGCATAGCTAATTCAGTTTTAAAAGGGGCAAAACATTTTTTAAAAAAATTCTTTATAACAATTTTTTGTTCAAAAAACTCTTTGAATTATAAATTAAATATAGTAAAATATTCATTATGTAGTCTAAAGGGTATAAAGAATTGTAAATTTTTTTCCCCCTCTTAACTCCATATGTATTATACAATATTTAATATCACATAAAACTGTAAATAACGATAATTATTTTGAATCAATTTTATTTAAAATATGTATTTTAAATTAGTTTTTTTTAAATGTAACATGGAAACCTGTTATACGTAAATATTTTTGTAGTTTACTTGAAAGTTTTCAAAATTAGCCCCCCCCCTCTTTCAATTTCAGTTATTCTGTTAGTAGAAAGATATGTTAAATTAGAAGTACAAACTATGTATAAATTCTATAAATTTTGTATTAATATTTATGAATATATGATATAAAAAGAAGGGAAGATAAAGTTTAAAAAGTAATTTTAAAATTAATAAAATTTATTCCAATAGCTTAATAAATTCAATGTTTTTCAAGAAATATTCTACACTAAAATATTGAAAACTAATTTTTAAAAATTATGTTTAATAGCTCTAACAGAAGTATGAGTTAATGCTTAATCAATTAATTACTTCTCTGTAGAATAATCCAGCTTGAGTAAAGTTGTCTTCATCAGCACTATTGTATCTGTCCACATCACCGCTAAACTTGCATCTAGTTTCTTTACATTTTTTATCTTCCACTGGACCACTGAAACTGTTGGGGTGGTAGTTCGGTGCTCCATCTATCAAATAGTATAATTTATGTAATACAATACAAATTAATTTTCATGACATTTTATATTTCAGCTGAAGTATATGTTTGGCTTTCTTAAAAAGATCCAAGATTTCATAATTATATTCTTTAGGGAAAATTACATTTATAATCATTTTTTTAAATTTAATATACAATTATTGTCTTATATAATTATAAAACATATTGATCCCAGTTTTTATCATTAAAATAATTAAAAATTGAACACAAGATATAAACACTCATTATTCTGTAGTTTTCAATTTTATATGATTATCTAAAGATGTTCGAATAATATCTAAAGAATTTTTTAAATAACTAAGAAAAAAAATTGAATGTTTTTTATTTCAAACTGAACAATTGATAAACACAACTTGACAAAATTTTCTGTAATCCTTACTTGGCAATTTTGCTTGCTCAAGAAAGATCCATGCCTATCAAACAATGTCAATCTAACAATTCAATTTTGAACTTAGCTATTTTATCAAACATACTAGCATATCAGTTTTGAACTCTTTATTTTGCTACATCATCAACTTATGGTAAGAAATAATCTAAATGCAGCTTTTGATAATGTTTTAATGAAAAAATATATGATAAGTTATTTTTATAAATGCTTACAATTGAAGGTCTTTAATTTTAAAGTATATTGTAATTAATAAAACAATAAAATAACTAAATTTTACTAAAATATCACAGATTTTATTTTAAATACATTACAGCAGCTGAAGGGGCTTGCAATTTTTTTTTTATCCATGATTAAATGTAAGGAAAATCCCAGAACTGTTCATATATTTCCATGAGGATTTTAAGTACCAGTAGAGTTATACACAAAATAGTCTTTATATAATTTTTAATATTATGAAATATCCTCTATGATTCCTTCAGCACCAACTACATTCATTAAGTATTGAAGGAAATAACACTAAAATTATAATTTTTAAAAATAATTTTGTTATGAAAGAATTCATTAATGGACTTACTTTGATTTTCATCTACACACTGAGGTCCATCTCTTTGATAGTTTCTAGCACGAGCACGATATGGGCAATTGACAGGAATTTGTAAGAAATTTGTTCCCAGCCTGTGTCGGTGAGTATCAGTGTAAGCAAATAATCGACCCTAAAAATTGAGTAAATTACACATGAAATTTTTTTTAAAGCAAAATGCAAGTAATTGGTATTATTGAAAGTTGTTTGATCTAAAGAAAGATCTTTGACTTACCTGAAGCATTTTATCAGGGCTGGGTTCAATTCCAGGCACCATGTGTGCAGGAGAAAAGGCAACCTGTTCAACTTCAGCAAAGTAGTTTTTGGGATTCCTGTTCAGCACAATTTTACCCACTTTAATCAAGGGGAATTCTTTGTGGGGCCACACCTAAATAGATGAGCAGGGTTTAAGGTACATCCAAAGATTTTTCAGGTGAAGAATAGGTACAATATAAAAAGGAACAACAGCAGAAATAACATTGCTACAGCAAAATATGAACAAGTTGTCAAACCCATAGAAATATGTCATGTTCATGTGTAATTTTATAAGTTTAAAAACTGTTCATGGTTTATTTTTAATAGTTTCAGTATTAATAGCATACAAGTGGTAACGAGAATAAAAATTAACTACTGTTTTAGTTTCGAAAATGTAATAGTTAAGATCAGAAATTTGATTCACAATTAAAAAAAATGTTTCATCAATATTGACTTCTAGATATATTATTTTGCAAGTAACACTAGAATATCATATTCTAAGAATGTTTATAAACACACACACACACGTATAAATTAGAGAAACAATGTTTTTCGTCTAAGATCCAGCTCTACAGAAATCAATATGATTGATTCAAAACTTTATACTAACAGAACAAAAAATTCTCTGTTTTATTTTAATTTTGATCAGTAATCTTCAGCTTTATTTTAATTTTTATGAAAATTATATATCTGGGAATATATTAGGAAAAGGGTTTTATATATCCACAATAATAAATTCAAAAGTTAATGTTTTTTTGAAGTTTTGTCTCAAACTATTATTTTTAAAGAAAAGAATGTAAATGAAAAATATATCTTAAGCATATTAAAATTAAGTTGAAAACTCTCTAACATTAAATAATCTAATAACATGCACAAGCCAAATTTGGAAATCGAAATTTTAAAATTGCACATACAGGAAAAATTATTTCTGAGATATGATGCTCAATTATACTGATATAGACTGAAAGATTGTTTAACAGTGCATTAAGAAGTAACACGAGGGCTATTGGTGATGAGTCTCATAATTGTATAATATAAGGCCAATAAATAAAGCCACTACATGCACTATTTATGTTAGTAAACTCTATGTAAATATTTCTTATCAACTGTCACAGAAATGAACATAAACAGTCATTTGAGAAATTAATTTTCCCATTCTCCATAAAAATTTTTATATTTTTTTTGTTTGATGAAAATCATCTGTTTTATTTTATTGTATAAATAACTGTATCTTAGTAAAAAGTTTTTTTTTTTTTTTTGGTTAAAAAAGAAAAATTGTGTTAAATTCTCACTGAAATTCGAAAGTCTTCTATTTTTAATTCAAATTCTGTTTAAATTCCCAGTGCTTATAATTTCATAGTCCAGTGGCATGCAGAAGCTAGATGGTCCAGCTCAGACACCACTTAATTTGAATGACATCTGAACTGGCATTCCCACTTTCCAAATTTTCACACCATGCCAATATGATGAAATTGAACCTCCAATTTCATATATACAGCTGCAAACTGAGCATTTAATAGAATCAATACTTGAACCAGCAATTCAATTGAAACAATGTTGGCTATGAGAGCCCAGACATGACAACTCAGTTACAATGACCACATATACTAAGGCAGAATAATATGTTATGATTCTAATAACTTTATAGCAAAGTAATTTATCATAGTTTATCATGGGTCACATACCTTTGTAAGGTCAAATGGATTGAATTTCCAGGTCTCGGCTTGCTTGAATGTCATAATTTGTACATAGAAAGTATATGATGGATAGTTACCAGCTTCAATAGCATTATATAAATCTCTAATGGAATAGTCAGGATCAGATCCAGACAATTCATTGGCTTTCTCAACCGGCAAACATTTGATTCCTTGATCAGTCTGTAGAGAGAAATATAATGTTAAAGAATAACAAGAATTAATAAATTTAAGAGAAATATGTTACATATTATCAAATATACCATTATAGGTATATTTGAAAATGATTAGCCATATTAATTCATTTTCAATAAAAAGAAATCATATAGAAGTTTTTGGCAAGTTTTTAAAAATATATAAAGACAATTTCTGTACAATATTGGATTATTGTAATAGTTTCCAACCTACAGCAATTCTAAAATTTGAGTTGTATTTTTCAATTTCTTTTCCCAAAAGAAGTAAAAAAAAATTGAGGGGAAACTTCATAAGCTTCATCCAATGAAAAAAAAAAAGAAGATATTACTTAGTCAAAAAGCAGCACAATAAAAAATTTTTTTTTTTTTTTTTAAATAAAATATTTATGTTACCTTATTATAAAAACAAAAATTAAGATCTTGATACTAAAAAAGCACAGAAAATAAGAAAATTCTGCAAAAATTGAAGCAAAAATATACTTTCAATTCATGGTAATTAGTTTTATGATTAATCAAATATACAATATTAATCTCTGCAGCACTTTTGATCACTTTATTGTTTTATTTAACATATTTTGCTTAGTTATAAAATGAAATAACATAGTTTTCAAGAGAAAAATTATCTTGCTTTTTTTTTTTTATATATAACACAAGTTACAAATGCAAACTATATTACAAAGCAATTGGTAATGAATATATTATTCATCTAATGACAGTGTTGTTTCCATTTCAATAAGCAAAATAATATATTACTTTGTAATGGAATTTACAATAGACAGGTTCTCCTTGAGCATTGACTAATTTGAAAGTGTGGGATCCATATCCATTCATGTGCCTGTATCCATCGGGAATACCACGGTCAGAAAACAAGAAGGACACTTGGTGAGTGGTTTCTGGTCTCAGAGTAATAAAATCCCAAAACATATCAATATCCTAGACAACAATAAAAAGTTCAAAAACATCAATACCCTAAACAAAAAAAGTTATTAGTAAAATAATGAAATTTCTGATAGCATCAATAGTTTGATAAATATTTCATATATAACTAAAATCAATCATAATCTTTCAGCAAGTAATAAAATATGCACATATTTAAATTTACAAACATATTTTCATAGATTTTAGAGCAGTTGAATACATGGAGTCTGCTGTCATGTTTAATTAATACCAATAAGTGCAACATTTATCAACATTACAAGCAGTTCAAAATAAATTCAAATAAAGGGGAAGGAAGATTTTCTAAATACATATGAAAAAAATATATTTGGAGTAACTTATTTATAAATGTTGTATATTGTTTCCTCTCCTACATTACTGAATATGTCTGCATTCATTGAAAGCTAGCTTCCTTCAGTTTCTATATTTATTATTATTTTTTACATTACAAGAAGTAAAAAAGATAAAAATTCCTAAAGAAAAAAGTTATACAAATTCTTATCATCCATATCTGCTACTTAACATAATTATTAGAAATTTGATGTGTTTATGTCTTATTTTTGATAATGAACATGACTGTATATATATCCCTAAGAATTCATGAAAATTCTGAAAAGATACACTTTATATTGCCAAGCATGAAAATGAATATTAAATATTTGGGTAAACTATGTAGTAGATAAGTTATTTAACTGAATCATAAGTCATAAGCAATAAGATATGCAATTGCAAGTTTTCTAGTAATAAAACAGATACTATCCTGAAGTGAACTTTCAGAAAAAATATTGGCAAAAATAATAATTAAATGAAGCTTGATATCATTAGCATTGCCTTTATCTTCAGATTAAAAGAATGATTTATAATTGCATTTATTACTCCTAAAAAACACCCAGATCATGTATTAAGACATGACATGAATGATTCAGATACTGAATTAACAGAAATAATATTGGAATAAATCTAATGTCCAGACAAATAAAATCATTTACAATAAAATTACTTTTAAAAATGGTAACATAAGTTTAGATTAAAAGGAATACATTGGATATGAGAATTTAAAATTAAAAAAAAAAAAAATGACAAAGACAGAACAATTAGAAAACTATGGAGAAATCTAATAAAATAAGTACATAATGCAAACTGTCAAAATATAAAATTCTTTTTCACCTTCAAATGAGTTACAGGGTTTCGTTTTTGTGTATGAATGAAGCTAGGGAACAGCAGAGGATCTCGAATGAAAAAGATGGGGGTGTTGTTGCCAACTATATCCCAGTTTCCTTCTTCAGTGTAAAATTTTACAGCATAACCTCGTGGATCTCTGACTGTATCAGCAGAGCCAGATTCACCTCCTGTAGAGGAAGGGGAAAAAATTAATATAATATCGTTTTTAGAGTGAGATTTGCTTTTTATTGAATTACATAAGAAATACATCAGTTCTGTTTCCCAATTATAATTATTTTCAGAGATTTTTTGTGTGCTAGTACACAGATTTTATTTTTGTAGGTCAAACTGCATTCCCAAAATTGTAAGTTACACACAGCAGTTAGTATTATTTTTGAAAGTTTTCAAGTTCATAATGTGCTGAAGAATGAAGTTCAGTAATTTTTGTTTGAAATAAAACATTTTGAAGTTTATATATGCTATTAATTTTTTACAGAAAAAATTTAATGCACAAAGATATGCTTTGCAAGTAAAATCATTATGATAATAAATAAATTTATCTGTACATTAATGATGAATACTAAGTTAAAATATGTTATGTCTCAATGTATTTTAAATTAAAGAGACATGAAGTGGAGAAAAACATTCAACTGCAGACAAAGTTAAACATAAATGAAAAATTTTGTTAATTGAATGCTTCTCATTTGGGAGGAGGGAACAGTATTATAAGTTATTTCTTAAGAAATGGATAATAAATAAAAAAAAAAAAATAAACTCCACCAACAGTGTTATGAATTATTTCATAAGAAATGCTTTTACTTCTTTTAATTTAACATTTCAAAGAATTCTAAAAGCAGCTTTGCTGTGTAGTTAAGATCTGAAGTACAGATTATTTAAATTTGACTAATTATTTTTTCATCTTTAAATTTAAAAATAAAAAGTAGTATAAAAATCACCAAATCTGATGTATAGATTTAAAATGGAATAAAAACATTTTTTTTTTAGTATTCTAACTACTAAATTTGATAAACTTATACACATTGTACTAATTTTAAATCAATAACTTACCAACAGTTGAAAATCTCACAACTAGAGGAGTCCTCTTTCCAATTTCACTGAAAATCTTGGCTTTACAATATTTGGTGATGTCATCAGTTACTTCAAAATACCCAAATGCTCCAGCCCCTTTGGCATGAACAACTCTCTCAGGAATTCTCTCTCTGGAAATGAAAATAGCAGTTTATTCAAAATTATTACTTATATTTGAAAAGTCAAATACAAAATTCTTATTACAATTATAAAATAGTTGCATGATTTATTAAGAAAAACAAATCTATATATTTGTTAATCTTTTTTATACCAGTATTTTATATTCTTTAATAGTAATTGATGCACCATAAATAAATAACTAGCATCACTAATCACAAAGTGATACATTTGCCCAACATAATAATTGCACATTCATTGATCGTCATATTTTAACTATATGGACAGTAAAATATATTTAAAATTCACCAAAAATCTCTAAATTTCTTTACTTTTAAAAATATGAAATGTTAATAAATATGAAAGTTAAAAATTAAAAAAATATCAAACTATACAAAGAGATTTAATCTTTAGGAGATATGTTAAAATGATGTTAATTTTCTTCTCAATATGAGTTTATTCAATAATTTTAATTTAAAGGACTGAACATTTTATTTAAGTTAACAACATTTTTGCAGCCCAAACTCAAAACCCTGTAAGATTACAATTGCTCATTTCTACAGTAAGTCTATATGATAGGAGATTCAAAACACCTTTTTTACTCCTTGGTTCTGCATTAATAATCACAATGCATTTGAAGATTAAAGAAACTAAATGGCAGATATTTTTCAACACAATGATAAAATAAAATCTTTGATTTTGATGCAAAATTATTCACACAAGAGAAATTATTATAAAAGTAGCAATCTTAATACAAGAAATATTTATTCAAAATTACACACATTCGGTAATTGAAATACAATACATAATTCATATTTAGCTATAAATTTCATCCTTATATACATTTTCAAGAAATATCAGAAACTGAATATACACACACATATATATGTATGTATGTGAGTATTAAGTTTTAGCTCCTCAATTGTTAATTGATTTTTGGCATAAAATTTAAATTCCTATGCAAAAAAAATACTGTTTATTATTGTTGAATAATAATAATAAATCATGCTTCAAGTTATAGAATACTGAATAAATACATGTAAAAATTCTTTTAGAATTTAATGATATTTATTTTTTTAAAAAAAATACTTAATAATTTTAAATTCCTAAAATTTAAAACAATAGCTTCTGCTTATTAAAAATTTATCAATACAAGAATTAATATAATTGTATTGATAAATTTTTAATTACCTGTCAAAGTGTGCCATTTCTTCCAAGTAAACAACATCTTGAAGCAGTAGAGGGCCCCTTTCTCCAATAGTAATAGAATTTAATTTATCACCAATTGGGCATCCTGCAGCAGTTGTTAGGGTTTCACTTTTGTTCTGAAATAGAGAAATACAAATTAAACTATCATACATTAATAAGAAACATAAAGAGAAAAAAAACAAGTTTCAATTTCACACATCAATCCATGGATAAGTTTTAGAGGAATTTAAACAGTCTCTTTGAGAGTGAGAATAACTAATACTTATTAAAAGTTTACTATAATAGAATAATAACATATTAGAAATCCCTAAAATGTCATAACCATTAATTAATCCGGCAAATATATCTTAAATAAAATTCCTTTAAATTTTTCATTTACTAATTTAAAAAAAAACTGTAGTAAAAATATGAAAATGAAACAAAACATACATATACAAAAAAAAAATTGATTTAACAATACGGAGCAATAGTTTTAAAAAAGATTCATTCATCATAAAATTATTTTCTGAAATAATCTCATATTACACATATCATTGAATAATAATAATAAGATTTGGGAAAATTCAATAAACATGGGAGAATCCTATCCTAATATTTATTTTTTGAGAGTAACGCATTTCACATAGATAACAGCTCTCGTGCTTTCTGTTTTTCAAATCAGAAAATGTATAAAATACATTACGATAATTTAGAACATTATATTTCAAACACTATAGAATAAAAAATAATTTTTATATAGGAAAGAAGAAACAATGAAACAGTTGTTTACCTGCCTCTTGTTTTTTCGTAATTCCTTATAGCAGCAAAAATAGTAACAATTAAAATAAGTTTAAAACAAATATAAACAATTATAAAACAATATGATTGTAAAAACAATTTAAAATTTAATATGTTATCATTAAAACACACTACAATTTAACATGAAAATGAATATCAGTTTGTAATGATTGGTTATTGTTTAAATCGAAAGACTTTTTTTTGTCGAAAATAATTATATAGAACGATAGATACTTAAACAGGAAAAATATTCAAAGGTAAAAAGAGTAAAATTTCACAACATAATAAAGTTCATAATTTTCCATCTTTAGTTACAAAACATAACGTAAATAAAAAAATTTAACACAACATGAAAGTCCGGGTTTTTTTTTTTTGATCAAAAGATATGTTATCATCAGAATAAGAAAGTATAAACAAGGAAAACTAATTTTCAAAGCATTAAATTTCGCTAAGAATTTACCTTTAGTGCCTCCTTATAATCGGAGAGCTGTTCAGCAGCTTTATCTCTAGACATTTTCGAACAATGTTATAAGCACTTTTCAGTCGTTTTTCAGAATAACAATAACATACACTAAATCCTGTCAACGAGAGCAGAGAGATAATCTTCCGTAACCCGCCAGCAGGGAGGACTCTCAATAGCCGGTAGTGGGAAAAGATTGTTTATTATTAACCTCACAAAGAATAGGGTTGCTGTATAGCTTTCAAAGTCGCCAAAAACTCGCCTTTGCGCCAATTTTTCGCAAACGTTTTCCTTGTCAAAAGGTGATTAGATATTTTTACCTCATGATATTTTTTTCATCTCCAAAACGAATATCCGGTCATAGAATAATTATTTATCTCATTTGAGTGTAGAGTACGCTTTCTTATATAGATTGTAAACATTCGTTATGATTTCGTGCGGCGTATTTATCTAGAAACACGTTACATCACATAATTTAAACGCAGTTTTGATGTATTGCTATAGTTTATTGCTACGCTTACATTTCTTTCAAAAAATGTGATATGATTTTCGGTATTATGCCGCATATTCTATGTTATGCTGTTTAATTTCATGTTGTTCTCCTCATATATATATATATATATATATATATATATATATATATATATATATATATATATATATTAAAGATTCCGAAATCACAAAACTACTTTAAGATTAAATTAGCGCGTATTTTAAGAGAAACACATATCGAACATTTTCAATTACATCTCTTTCAAACAAAAAAAAAAAAAAAAAAAAAATTATGTATTTCATCTTACTTTTCAGAAACTATTTAAATGTTATTTTTTAAAAAGTTTTTGTGCACTTCACTATTTTTTAAAAAAATAAATTTCTCGCGACAATAAAAATATTGTTTACTGAACATTTCATCAGAAATAGTGACCAATAGTATCAGAAGGTACAAACTGAAGAAGTGCATAACGGGGCTTTTGCAGATCATATCCAAATATGCATATTCTTCATGTAACAGAGCGGTTTTTTTGGTTATATATATATATATATATATATATATGTGTGTGTGTGTGTGTGTGTGTACTCACATATGTAACACTTTTTTAATAATTAAATTTAACACATAACCCCCTCCCCCTATCTTTATTTTTTTGTCAGCTCATTTCAAAGTGCACGTTATGTATGTAATTTATCTTATTTATGCTATGAAATAACGTTGATGTCTAAAATGAATATAGAAATTATATAATATTTACAATAGGATACAATTAATTTTTTGTCTTTGATTTTCTCTCTCTTTCTAATGAGAAAGAGAAAAAAAAAATCAAGAAAAATATATTCTAAATCGAAATTTAGAATATATTTTTCTTGATAAATATTGAGTGAAAAATACGAGTATCATGGCAGTTGAATTTTTCAACATTTAATGCTTAAAAGTTTATAAACAAACCAAACTTATTAAAAAAGAGTTTTAATGAAAAATTATCACGGATGAAAAGTGGAATTAATGTATATCTGCTTAAAATTTTAATGCCTTAAAAAAAATTTTCCCCTATGAAAAGATCGTAGACAAGATATAGCTACAGTTTCTTGATTGAAAAAAAAAATAGTTGAAATAGTTCTGATATTTAAGATTCAATCTGTTCTGATTCATTTTACCAATGTTAAAAAAATTATCAATGACATTTTTTTTTTTTTTAAAAAAAAAAATCTAAATTTAAAAACAATTGAGAATATTTGCTCATATTTTTTAAAATTAAATAATATTTTTAAGCTCACATTAAAATTTCTGGGAATTTTCCAGCAAATAAATTATAATGGAATGATACGTAATAGAAAAATCGGAACTTTTCTGTGTGTGTGAAGAACACAAATTTTATCTGAGGAAATAAAGTATTGAGTGGTTATTAATACTTCAAAAATGCTAGATTTTAATTTCTTATTGTATGTTTGTATGTCCCAACATATGTTTTTTTGTCGTCTATAATTATATAATATCACGTATGAAATATTCGTCCCTATTTCAGTTGTAAAAACTAAAATCGTTTCATAATTAGAGTTGAATGCTCGTGAAAAACAATAAAATGGCGAAATAATGTCGAACAAAACACTGCCAAATATGAAAAAAATAAGATTATGTCAACATCTCACATTTAATCGTGCATGGAAACCGATCTTTATCATTTCAGCAAAGGTTGTCCCATTTTCGAAGAGGGTAGGTAACTCAATGTCCGGTGTTCGGAAATAAATTCGAATATTATAATTGTCATGTACTTTGTAGTAAATGATTTATTATACGAATTTTAAAAAGCAAAAAGTAATCTGAACTAGAGAAATTTTCTATCAATCTATTTACAATGTTTTCGAATTCAAAAGTGAAGGTATATAAACATTTATGAATTCTGAAAAATGTTCGTCACCTTCATGAATACGATTTATTATGCTGAATGTTTCACGTTTCTTACGAAAGCATTTATGATTAAGAGACTAACACATCGATCAATAACTCCCGAGTCTAAAATTGAAAACAACATTTTTTTTGCAAAATTTTTTTTCATTCATCAACATAACACCTTTTGTAAATCACCTTTTTGGGGGATTAAAATCGTTCCAACGCTTTCCCAAAACTTTTTTTTTTTTTTTTTCTCAAAAAAAAAAAATTTTTTTTTCGCAAGAAATCTTTTTTGTTGCGAATAAATAGCGATAAACAGCTTTCTGAATCATCGACTCGTTGCTGTTTTTGTTCCATCGAAAGCAATCGCGGCATCCACTTGGAAAAAACCTTTTTCACTTCACTTCAAAAAACCTTTTTCCTGGTCCGATCGACTTAAAATTTTGACACGTTTCAAGCAAAGGTTAGTACTCTAGAAAGACCTGGTTACTGGTTTACTACGAGCGCCATCTCTGGGTTAGTCTTTGGAGTTATTGATCGATGTGTTATTCGTACTGATTTTATCAGTACAGTATTGTGATTTTAGTCTCTGGACCTGGATAACAGAGACAACGATTAGGGGAGGGGGGAGACAACCACTCCCACACTTTTCTGGGAAAACATCACATTTCTATTCTATTTTACCCCCACCCTTGAAGCCATGAAATATAAATAAAACATATGTATAAATCCTGTTGCCATATCTCACTTAATTATCTTTTCTCTCCATTCTTTCTATAATTATTTAAAAAAAAATATTTATAGGAAATCTGAACAAAAATACAACGCCATGCATATGTAACCATAGTTGTCAGACTCATGTGTAGCGGATAATCGTTTCGTAAAGCACCACAACAAGTAGTAGACTCAGCAACAGATGTGGCATGTGTTGTGAGGAAGGGTAGCCAAGGTGATTGAATGTGTAGAAGATTATGCCAGGTATAAATAACTTTTTTTGAAAACAAAAAAAAAAAAAAACATATTATTTTGAGAAACTTATTTTACATAGTATTTCTTTCTTTCTGTAATATTATTATTATTAATTGCATTGCTTTGAAACCCAATTAAATGTCATTTAACACAAGAAATGTATAAGAATATTTTTTCCCCTTATTTTTCCTTGCATATATTTGTAGTACTATGTGGTATAAAATAAGGCTTTCAGTAAATTTACTTGTTGAATTTTATCATTTTTTGGTGTTTATTTTAAAAGAGCCACACTTTTTTAAAAATGAGTATATCACTGATAATTTTTTTTTATTTCTCGAAATACTTCTATTTAATTGTAATACATCCGTAATATTGTTCCTTTGGTGAAAGTTATACTGTGTAGTATTAATCACAATTTTGAGATAACCAGTATATTCTAGTATTATAACTAAACCCCAATAAAATTGATGCACACTGTTAACTTTTACTTCTCTGTCCTCTGATTCACTTAAAAAGAATCGAAAACTTACAAATTTGTTACTAAACTTTCAAAATGTATGAGTGTATGTGTGTGTGGGGGGGAGTTTCTATCCTTTCATACTCTGTTATTTTTATCTATCAATTTTTTCATCCCTCCTAATTTCCATTCTCCGCCACTAATAGCTAATTGTAAAATGTAATCAGTACACATATATGCACTGGTCAGAGAGGACAAAAACAAATTGGTTTATCATAATGACAAATATTCGATTGTTGAAAAAGCAATCTTTAATCAACTCCCACGTAAGCTTTATCAAACATCTAATAAAGTGAATTGTTACTAAAATCAATTCATTCTATAGAAAAAATATGAGAAACATGATTTTTAAAAAATATGTTAAATGTTAAGATACTAAACTTGTGACGTAATGATTTTCTTTATTACATAATTTTATCAATATATCATTTTCATTTCCGTTTTATTTAGTTTTAGCCAATTCATACTCCAAAACAAAGGCAATGTGTTAAAAGCGAAATTTAGAGCTCTTAGCCCGCAAGGGTCTTTACAAGCCATTATAGCATTTTTTAATTAATTTTAAAGTGAGCACGCTCCCACCCCCCCCCCCCATAAACGTGTCCCAATTGCCAAATTTTAAAATATGATCACTTTAACCTGTCTCAGTAATACCATATTGTTATAAATAATGGTGCGAGAGCATTATCGATATGTTATATATTATGTTTCCCAATCAAAATTTTTTTAAATTTTTGATGCAATTCCTTTTCTCTTTAACGTAAAACAAAGAAGAAAAAGCACGGTTCTATTCGAGCTGATGTGAATAAATCATATGGATATCTGAACATTTGGTCTCTTTATCTCTTTAGTCTTCTTCTCCCCCCCCCTCGTCAAATGAGTGAGGTCCCGAGGAGCAATGGGACAGGCTACCTAAAAACGGGACGTATGGTTACATTAGGTGGTGTTCAGTACCTAGAATTATTCGAAATAAGAATAAGACATTAAATGTTATATTCAATGTAAAAATTAAATATTAAACTAATATTAAGCTAGTAGTTAAACTTTGAGAATATTCAACTAAAATAAATCAAGATGATTCACATTGGTTTAATGAAATCCGTACTTATTCGATTTTCGATACAGCACTTATAATCGGAATTAAATTTAAAGAAAGAGCTAAGTCCTGTTATACTTAAATACAGTTGTTAGGGTAGGTAACCGAATATTAATTTATTAATCAGCATTATTTAACCCTTTTCATGATACAAAATAAAATAAATAAGATTTAAAATTAATAAATTTTATTAAAGTTGTAATGGTTTTTTTTCCCGAATAGCCTTGACAAAGAATTTTTATAAATTGTAAAGAACGAAATCGCGTACTTTCTTCTTTACTCCAAACGATTTAATTCACGTGGTTTTATTCATATTTCAGATAATAATGTGTGTGGATATTATTCA
>BMAW01043121.1:57812-127812 GCA_019974015.1 Nephila pilipes | reverse complement strand
ACAGAATCAACGAGGACCCTCTGTTGTTTACAGAGAATAAAAATTGCAACGAAATTTGAAGCATTTTAAAGTCTCAGTTAACAGAACTTTTACTCCCAACCACATAAATACGCTAAATTTGATTTATCGCGGGACAGCCAATGTATGTATGTTATAATAGATGATGAAAAGGCGATTCTAAATATTGAAACAGTCATGACGAAGGAACAAGAATTCTCCGAGTGAAGTCTATTTATTTCATGATCAATTAGAGAGAGAGAAGATGTTACATCGAGATAGCGATGGACGAGTGTCAAGATTCCAAATCCTTATGTTGCGGTAGTGTGGATGTTTGAAGAGTGAGGTGTCAGCTCACGTGTTTTCCTCGTAATTTGACTGATGCTCAAAATGATGAGGTCCATCACCAAGAATCTTTGTGTTGCTTTTAAATGTGACATTAAAAATAATCAATCAATCTTCCACAAACTAAAAGTCAAGTCCAAGCTATGATTGATTGTTGATTAATGTCGCATTCAGAAACAACACGAAAGGCCTTTGGTGACGGCCCTCGTCATTTCAAAACACGCCCTTGAGGTAGCTGAAGATGACACATGACCTGACACTCCGCTCTTCAAACTTCCACACCATGCTAATCTGAGGACTTGAAGCCCTGCTATACCACTCGACATAAGTGTAATCAGGATTCACGCGTTCTCACGACTAGGCTAAAAAAACATTCAAGGGTTCGTGACTATACTTTCTCGGCTACCGTGGCCACAAAACCCTGCTATAGAATGGGAAGAAAAATTTTAAAAAATGAAATAGGAATAGGATCAATGTACGAAACAACTAATATCAATTTGCATCCACGTAAAAACGACTTGGCGTGCTTTCTTTCCTAAACTAGCCAAAAAAGTAGCGAAATCGAAAATTGCGGAAAAAGTTTACTTTAAAATTCTGTGTTATTCGACGTTTCTTTTAAGACATTTATAAAAATTTTTATTTTGAAATCACTTCTTACATGCAAGTGAAACGTAGCAGGAAATTGTCACCCATTTTATCGGGATCATTGCATACATATTCCGTGTGTGTGTTAGAAATATGGAAATACAGCTTGCTTAATGCAGAATTACAATTTCATGAATGTTGCGAAATCACCAATCAAAATTCAGGAAGGTCACTAATCGAATAGATCGAAAGCAACTAAATTTATATAAAATGAAATTTAAAAACATATGGGGAGTCACTTAAAATCAAATTACGCTCAATCTAGACGTTTGTAATCAATCTGATTTTAAGACTTCCAAAGCGCAAGTTCATTTAAAGCATTACCTGATAAACTCGCTCAATAGCATTATCTGTTTTAGGAAACAACTATAAAATTTTCTAATTCAAAATAATTGCATACATATCCTTTTTTATTTCCACACAAATAACAAAATTGCAAGCATTAGAAAGAAAAAATATCTTAAAACACTGCTAAAGTGAGCAACCTACTTTCCCGCACAATAAACTTCCAATGTTCCAAATCGCGTCGTTCTATAAATTCGAAGCTCCATTTGTGTACTTTAGGGGTTGATTAATTTATTACAAAATAAGAATTTTACGCAACCATCGATGCACGACACTTCGTCGATCAGTTTTAAAGAAATAATAAATTTATCCTTCATTCTCCGTTTCTACAATTAGAAGTTGGAAAAAGCTCTTTTCTTAGAGGTCAAAATATTTTGGAACTGGTTTAAGAAGGAAATGAACTCCACACAAAATAGAAAGCATTGTGTGTGAGGTCAGTTTACTAACACACTAATGGTTCTTTTTTTGTTAACGTGCTCCTTCAACTGATAAAAATACTCATCAAGGATTATTCTACAAGTATTTGAATTACATTTTTGAAAAAAATAATTAATGAAATTAAACTGGAGATTGTGAAGGTGAGATGGAAATGATTTTGCCGACTCAACAGCTGAGAGAGCTATTCATATTTAAGAACACCACTGACAAAGGATGACTAAGGGGTCTGAATTTATTCAGACACTGTAAGTGGTGGATCAAATGCAAGATATATGATTCAATCTAAAATTAATTTTATTTTCTAGACTTTATCTATTCTTTAACTGAAGTAAATAGTTCATTCTTATTTTCTTATACGATTTCAATTTATCCTTTCATTTTCAATTTATCCTTTCATTTATGCGATCACGAGCTCGTAAAATCTGCTAAATCAACTTTCCCATGGTCATAGAGCTGTAGGAATAATCCCTATAAGGCTCTTCTTCGCCTCCCGTAGAAATACCTCAGAATACCTTCATCCAATACCACATGACTATCGCATGATCTAAAGAAATCCCTCCATATAAATTTGAAAGCAAGGTAAAATTCTTTATTTTTCACTCTGCCAATGAAGACCAGAGACGCGTTGCTTATCTTCTCAAAATGTATGTAAAATAGCCTCTCTCTCGTAAAAAAGAAAAGAAAAAATAGACTTGATGCATATACTTGGTCATATTATTCTTGCCATTGTCCTAATGCCTTGTTTATTCGTAGATTAAATTTAGTCCATCACACACACACACAAACATGCATACTTTCAAAAATTGTTCTTCGGACTTTTGGATTTGTCTGGAGGTGTTTCTAGTATTATCACCAAATTTGGCAAACTGGCGACATTTGAAGACCATATTAAACATCAAAGTCAAACTTCTTAGCCTTAATATCTGGCATATTGGTCTTTTTGAGTATATAAAAGGGATATTGCAAATAATTGCTATAACCGACATGAATTTAGACAAATAATGGCTATAACCGCAAGTAATTTTCGAATTAATTTGCATTTTCTTCCTTATCCTGTTAAGTTACTTATCTATATATTTCAAGATGAGATTCCTATTTTATTTCTTTAGTTGAAAATTGGTAAATTATTTAGTTAAATTTAAAAAAAGAAATAGTTCTTAGTCTTTCTCAGACGAGGCTCATGCGAATTCTGGAACCACTTTAGTTAGATATTATAAATAATTATAAATAATACTAAACTTCATTGACATCATTATAATTGAAACATCATTGACATTTATATTTCGTACAAAAGTCCTATTTAAGGCTATAAGAATAAAGAAAGAAAGAAAAAAAAATAAGAAAGAATATTCGCAAAATAAAAATGTATTTTCATCAAAAAATAGGAACACACTGGGTAACTATCAAAGGTAAGAAATTTTCATAGCAACTTGTAAGAATTGGTATCAATTTTAATGGATTAAAGATAATTAAATTATTGTGTAAAGAGATTAATTAACTAACTTGATAAACATGGTCAATTTCTAAAGAGAATTTTCTTACAATGGAACCCTTTTTTTTTTTTTTTAAGATTAGGTAAAAAACAGTCTGAAAAGCTTATGTTCCAAATTTTATTCCACTCCGATTTATAATTCCAGAGATATTCACAGAAAACCATGCCATTAGGGGGTCATGTACTAAATTACTTCATGCATACGAGATTCATGATATTTTCCTTGCTTTTGAACATTGTGTGATCAGTGGATCTATAATTAAGATTCATAAATATGCATACGGTCACACACTTAAGACTCCTTGCTTAAGCTTGCCTTGAATATCTGAACTATTGAAGGGAATTGGTGAAATTTTGGGATTTTTTTTAAAAAAAGAATTTAAATTCATGAAATCTAAATATACATAAAAATATTGGTATGTTCAAATTCACATTTTTCGTAACTGTATTTAATAATTCATATTTTTCATGAAAATATTATTTCTTTCATTTCTTAATTTTTTATACAAATAAAGAATTATTTATCACTTAATGTACAAAAGACTTAAAAAAATATTTAGTAGAAAACTCTTAACGATGAAATGTTTGAGACACTCATTTAACATTAGGTTAACCAATTTTCAAACTCCCATAAACCTGAAACTTGTCAACAAAATTTTACAAAATTTACAATTTAAGCAACATTCAAGATGAGAAATCAAATTCGTGAAAAAAAAATGACATAGACAAAAAAGAAAAATCCTGTTTTAAAAGTTAATCAAATTTGTTTATTAAGTCGATTAATTAATCCATTGATATCGTAATTTATTTCCCTTTGCTACATTGACATTCATACCAATTTCGTCAAGATGCGATGAGAAAGGCGAAAGTTAATGAGAGTATCCCATGTAAAAGTTAATTAACTTTGCTAATTAAATCGATTAGTTAATCGATGAGCTTCACAATTTCGTCCCATTTACTCCATTAACATCTATATTCAATTTTACGTTTGTACGATGAAAATTTGGAAGGTTATTGAGGATGTCCCTTTCTTTTCAATGACTTTGCTAAGAATTATGACAATATAACTACAAGAAGAATATTTCTTAAAAAACTTATTTTATGATCTAAGAAGCACACAAATGTTTGAGTTTGTTGCAATTATTTTCAGTCAAGGGACCGTTTTAATGATTCCGAGTAATAAAAAGTTAAGAGAGGCCCAAAGAGTATTTTTGAGGTGACCGAAGACTGGTTTCTTAGAATTTAAAAGGTCGCGAAACACTGGGTCAGATTCAAACCTTTAAAGGCCCCTAATATTTGAAAGACTTCGGGTTTCCTGACTTTTATTTTTGTGTACATCGTTAATGTTATAAGTAAGAATAAATTTCGAAGTATAACTTCGCTTTTTCGTCTAAAATGGAATGACGTTTGCGGTAAGATGGAAAGTCATACATATTTTCTTATACTTCTTGTCTTTTAACAGCATCTAAAAATATTTTTTTTTAATGTTAGTACTATTTACTGATTATTGTTTGTGAAAATAACAAAAATTTCTATCTCAACTAAAACGCTACAGTCTCATTTACAATGACATGGAAATTAAGAGAGTGTGGCATCAGTTCACATATCATCACGGTCACTTGACGGTGATTCAAAATTGAGAGTATAAGTACATATGACATATTATTATCTGATTAAAGCTTTTAAAAATGCATTAAAAAGTTGTTCAACCTTACATGTTATTGATTTTGAGGGGGAGCTATTAAATTGTTCGTTAGAAGTATTGCTATTTACCTCTTTCACGTCAACGTCCTAAATTACAGTAAAATTATGTCACCTTTCACTCAGTGTATCGTATTAAGAAATTCAAATTGGAACTTTTCTATAAAACATTTTATCGATTAAAATAAAAGTTATTAAGTTTTTTGAAAGAATACATGGCTGTCGGAGTAGTCGATTAATAATTGAAAATGGATGAATCTGAAATCTCTATACGCAAGAATGTTTCAAAAAGTACCTGTTTTTGATGATAGATAGTATTGTTAAGGTAAATTAGTGTTGCCATTGTGTGTTGACATCTATTAAACGATGCCAAATCAAATCTGACGCTGATTCATAGGTTAGTTTTGATTTGACAAACATTTGCTGCAGATTTTAAATTTGATTGCTTCCGTGTAGAGTTGCCGTCGTTAAAGAGACATGAATTTATCATTATACACCGGAAGTCAAGCAATAATCAAACCAACGGGTCGTTTCCTGTGTCTAGCGTACCAAAGAAAGTGGTCTAATTAGCCGGAAAAGTTATATAGGCAATATTTTGGGATGTGAAAGCTGTCCTACTCATGGACCTTTTAGAAAAAGGGAAAAAGGATCATTTGACAATGCTACAGTGAGTTCACTGGAACTTTATTATTTTCTTATTTTTTATCTTCATATAAAAAATTATGTTCCCCTTGGTTCAGCTTACCAAATTGAAAAATTCAAATTGCAAGGTCGTTGTGAAAAGTTTTCTTAATTAAAATAAGAATGCTTGATTGGTGAATGAGTTGAATAACAATTGAAAAGGGTTGTACTCGGAACTGCTAAGATTCAGCTTTATTTTGATTGTGGTATACGAATTTTATAACATGTGTTTGAATTGTTTTTTAATGTAAGTATAAACATGCACATAATGTAATGTAAATGGGTAAGTGAAAATACAGAATAACTCAAGATTTGCATTTACAATTTTTGATTTTATTATTTTTGCTTATTTCCTCATTATTTTAATTTTATTTAAATTCCCAATGTAAACCAACTTTAAAAAAACCTACACTTCATATTTTTAAAACATTTCATAATTTCTAAGAGTTACACAAATATTAATGTTTGGTGCTAAGGTTTATTTATTAAGAATATTTTTTGACATTATTGGTTCTTAAAGATTTTTTTTATTTCATTGTTAGTCTTAATTTCGTATGCAGCAATTATTTTCACAAAATCATCTTTCTAACGAAGTAATTAAAAATAGTAGGAGTATCTAAGGGAAAAGAAGAAGTTAAGTTAAAAATATGTTGTAAAATAAAAAATAAATAAACTAAAAATTGTTACGGGAAGATATTGAGAATAAATGAGCAGAAAGTTGGAAAGGGGAATCATTAAATTCTATCTCGTCAAAGAATGAAAAAATGTAATTAATGAGCAAAAACTGCTTAAAAATAAAGATCAAATATACTATTAAGACAAACGTAGAGCGAGTTAAGAACACAGAAAAAATAAGTAGTTCAGACTTAATTTCAAAAATATCTTAAAGAAATACAGACAATAATTTATGAATAAAGGAGATGGAATTTATGAAGATTTTCTTATAAACATACACATAATTTTTAAACATTCATTTGCCCTAATTTTCTGAAAGCATTGTATTTTTTTAAACAGGCAGAAATGCTGAAGGTTTTCCATTTAAACATTCAGTTTACTAAATAGAAATTTACGTAGTTTGAAATTCATAAAATGGAATGAATAGTTGCATCACAGATGTTTTAATATTTATTGATATTAAAATGAAAAATAACTTAATAAACTAACTTTAAAAATTATCAGTAAAAGCTTTTTTTTTCCCTTTCTACGAAAAATTTGAAATTCTTGTTTCAAGAAAATGGAGGAAAAAAAAAAAAGAATCCAGAGCTTTTGGAATGTACCACCTACTTAGTTAAAAATTTTATTTATTTAGTGCGGTCTGCTCAATGAATGCAATTTATTCAACACTGCGTGAATTATTCAGTTTCTCTTGACAATTGAGTCGTTATAAATTGACTGAAACGTTTTCAGAAGATTAGGCTATCATTAAAAACGGAAAAACTAGAGATGATCATGTTAACAAAAAATGAATAAGAATGCCAGATTTTAAAAATTAATAGTTATATTCGAAAGAAAAAATAATCGAAGTTAAATCAATCAATAAAATCTTAAGTAAATTTTCCTTTTGATGCCGATAAATAATGTGAATTTCATTTCCTACCAATTCAGTTGAAGCCAAGTTTGACTACACATCTTGCATGAAAATATACCCTGAAACTTTCCTGGACTCCACCATCTTTCATATTTTCTTACTTTATCGTGTTCTGAAAAAAATGATATGACTTTACTTTATTCTATTTTTAAAATAGTTCATTCGCTTTTATAATATTTTTGTGCAAACGATTGCGCATTTTTGTTTAAGAATAAGTATTGAACAAAACAATAAAGAACAAGTATTATTATTCCTTATTGTTTTTGTGTAAGTTTTTGTTAATAATTTAAGGCAATAGTGAGCAAAATTCCAAAAATTTTTTTATTTCACATATATAACTATAATTTTTATTTCACTTATATATATTTTATAATTTCACATTATAACACATATTAGAAAAAAAATGTTAGTTCTTTTAAGGTGGTGAGAGAAGGAAGCATATATAGTTGCTTCCTACACCATTATAGTCAGGGGCTTGAAACTTCTTTGTTTTATAAATGGACCATTGTTAAAAAATGGAATTAATTCTGTATCGTTTTATTCACACTTTTCTAAGGATTCCTGTTTAAAAAGAAATGAAATGAAAATAACAAAAAAAAAAAAAAAAAAAATAGGTGTGTCAAATTGTTCCAAATATAAGTAAAGTTTTTTATTTTGCGTGAATTTGTGGATTTTCATTGATATATTACTGTATCAAACGTATATTGATATGTAAGCCTTTCCTAAACCAACTTTTATGTACGAATTTTTATTTCAATTAATCAAAGATTTAAAGGAATGTTCTATTTTAAAACCGTGAAAGCTTATTATTAGACAAGTTTAACATTACAAAAAACTATTTCACATTTTTTTTGATATCGGAAAATATTGAATCTTTTTTATGTCCAAAGTCATAGTTGTAAATACACATCCATGCATTTTTAAATAGATCCCACTTAAAAAAAAAATCAATGTTTTGAGCATAAACAATTGTTTTATTTCAGACGACGAGATCGTAAATGATATTTGACTGTTTGTGAAATACAGAAACAAAAACTAAATAATACAATCTATATCATAAAAAATGAGATGTTTGTGACTTAAATACCAGATTTCATAGCTTAATTGACACACACACACACACACACAGAGAGAGAGAGAGAGAGAGAGAGAGAGTTTTAAGACGTAAACGAAACAGAAATTCGAACATTGTATCTTTCAGTTGCCATTCTTACTCTTTAAATTAAGCTGCGATCGGGAAAAAAGAGTTGCCCAGAGCGATGAATCTTTTTCAAAGGATGATCATGAAAATGACCAGACGCTAAACTCGCTTACCTTGAAACGTATCGTCACTAAAATGTTGTAAATAATAGAGTCAAAACCGACAACATATAGATTTGGGCCTCTCTGTGAGAAATCCTCAAGCGAGGTCACCCTCAACAATAAAGGTTTAATGTGCCTGCAAGCTACCTAGTTATTATTGCACCATGGGTGCATTCATTCAGGGTTACGGAACTAACGGCTAGAAATGCTATGTCATAACATAATATGGAATTATACGTTGGACCTTAATTTTAACAAAGAAAATATTTCATATATGGACCACAAAATTTTAAAAAGAAGACGGGGAAACACGCTGTATTACGCAAGAAATAAAACGATAAAAAAAGGCGGAATAAACGATAGTGATAAGCGGAATTAAAGAATTTGTAATTGATTACAGTTTATATAAGTTTTGAATCATATGATTGCCTTTAATCTCCACAAAGTGTTATTTTGCGGAAGCAATTGAATGAACGACATTATTTATGAGCATAAATAATTCCAGAAAACTCGTAACATTGAGTGCATAACGAAAAATATTACTTGATCAGCTTTCAAAATAAACATACTTGTTAATGATAGTTAATTTTACCTTTATTGTAATTTGGGATATATGTTGTAATTTGGGATATATTGTTCAAACATATGCTTATTATTATTTGATGTATGTACATGCATATGATTTACATAACTTTGGTGGGCTTGTATTCGTAGGTTTTCACTGACAGTATCAGAAATTGAAAGCAATGCAGGTGATTTAAATGTTATATCCCAAATAGAAAGTCATTCAAGTTAATTTGAAATGATTTTTTGTTTATTACCGTCGCATAAAGAAGCAACGGACCTCATTCTTTTAACTCTCGTCCTCGAGGTAGCCGAGAACGATATCTGAAGTGGCATCCCATTCTCTAAGCTTCTACACCATGCCCACGTGAGAACTTAGATCTGCGACATATTCAATGAGCCTCAGCCCCTCTACGCTGCTTAAACGAAATCAAGACTTGAACCCACGACTTGACTTAAACATCCTTGACCCCGAGTTCGCGACCATGACCACTCGGCTAGGTTTGTTTGAAAGGATTTGTGAATAAAATTATCACTTAACTGAGCGAATAGAAACAATTTCTAAATAATCATTTTAAAGTTTTTATTGTTAGAAAGGTAATATAACTTTCAAATATTTTTTTTTTTTTTTTTTTTTGTGAAAATTCCACCAGAGACAAATAAACAAGAATTACAAGGACTGAGATCAAGAAAGTATATTTGATTCTGAAACGTATTTGTATTGTAATAAACTACACTTAAGTCCAAAATTTTCTTGACATGCATAAAATCAGGGATTTTCAGAAACTGTGAGTTAAAATTTAATGAATTTTTGTGGAATGATATATAACATTATAATACATAAATAAAAAGAGTGGGAGGAATTTAAGAACGTTGTATATGATATAAAACTGTAGCATGAAATATTAAAAAAGGCAATAATATATGACAAGGAGAACTCAGAAAAAAAGAATAAATCAGAAAAAAATTACGACTTATGAATTTAATATGGTCTGTGATCACCTTTGACTAATACACACATCATTATTATATTATATTTTTTTTAAATAGAATGCAAGATTTGTGAAAGAATAGCATGCAATAGCATCCCTTTTTGAAATTTTAATTTCATAATGGTAATGCTACCTTTTTCTCAATCGATTAAAACTTCTTTAAATAAAGAGTTGATTGGACGCTATTTTTAGAAGTTATGTTTATGTTGTTAGAAGTGGATTGCTTCTAAATGATATATTTTTGTTCGGAAATTTATTCAAATAGAGACATACTATTTCAAATATAGATTAAATGTGGCCTTAGAGGTGAGAAAACAAATGATTCATTGCAACGAGAGAATTAGTTTCAAAGATAGCTGGAAATCAAATATTTACAAATTGAGTATGATGAAGTTAAGAAGTAGAGACCTTTTAGCTTTCACAATTGATTACATCATCGGTAATAATTTCTCGAACAATGGTATTCGTGCATTTTGCAAGGTTATTCTAAATCCTGTTCTTTCAACAATATTCTAATAAGTTATATAATGTTATACAGAACGCAGAAAAGTTTTTAATACATTTGTCAGAAGCCAAAATACATTGAATATATTTGTTTCCGCTATTAATAGTTCACAATTTCCAGCTGGGGAAAATTCGGCTGATTGTTATCGTATGCGTTCTTTTCAAAAATGGAAGATTCGTTTCCCAAAGTTGTGATAGCTTAGAGGAAGTTTTCGACAAATTCTTTCACACAGGTTATTTCTATGGTAAGAATTCGAGTAAGTTTGTAAGAATGAACAATAAAATAAAAATGGATAGTTAAAAACATAATCTGTCAATCTACAAAGTGCCTCGAAAACAATAACGATAGACAATTTTAACACAATTTCTTTTGATAGTGAAGTTATTTTTAATCTAAAATCCCAGTATATTTTAAGAAAATATGGAATGGATAAACCAGGCTATGGATAGAAGTTCAAAAAGTAGCTGTTTTTGATGACAGACGAGTCAAGTTAGTGTTACTATAGCATGTTGCTAACTATCAAACGGCCCCCAAACAATTTTGATGTTGATTAATATGTTAGTTTTGATGTGTTTCAAAGAAGGCAATTATAGTCCAAAAAGTTATGGTGATGTTTATTTGAGATGCGAAGGACGCGATACTTATGGAATTTTTAGAAAAAGGAAAATCGGTTGCTGAAAAATATTACATTGAGCTACTCCCCATTCCTATATATATATATATATATATATATAAAGTAAGCACTTTTTTTTAAAAATCCAGCATTCGATGGTTCGCTTCATTCCATGATTGGCACCGATCAATCAGTTCACTTTCGGATTTTTTTCGAGTGGATTAGGGTTTAGTTGTTCGTATGAATTAACTACACTTTGTGAATCCAGCTCAAGTTCAGGAAGTAGAATCGAATGAAGGAGGAAGCTTAAGTTATGTGAGAACAGGCGTCTGATGCAGTTATAAAATTTGCCGGATCTAAAAGAAATACAAGTCTACGAAACTCATAAATTTATTTATAATTCGTAACAAATTTTTGAAGAAGAGATTCGAGTTACGGAAGCTATATAATATCAGGTATTTTCTTAAAACATAAACTCTCATTCATGACATTCAGTAGCTTGTCGCAAATTGTTTTACCTACCATTGTATTGCAATAATTTTTCTTTGGCGCTGTTATGATAATTCAATTAAATTTATGATCAATATGTGGATTTAATTTTGTAGTTGTGTATGTGTAATCTAGAACAACAAAATATTTTGTCGGGCATTTATATCGCTTACATAGGTTCAGGATGTGCATAAACATATTAAATGTATGTTTAAATTTATATATATATATATATATATATATATATATATATATATATATATATCTTTTGTATATCCCTGTTAAAAACTGTACAGACGTTCGCTTATACAGTATAGTCATGGTCCCAAACAAGGCGAATAAAAGAGTGTCTACTACTCAAGTATGCATACAAGAATTTTCGGAAATTTACAAGAAAACAGATACAGCAGAAGACGATACTGAGCTGGGAAAATTTGAATATGCGTATTACAATAATTAATTACAAATATAATTAATGAAACACTTATAACAGTCTATTCCTAAATTATTTAAAAATCTCTAAAACTAATATATTTATTTTGTCCGACTTCGTTAATTCGCGATAGTCAAGGTCCATTGTTATTAAACCGCGAGTTAAGAAGACCGCGAACTAGTATATAAATGTAAGTTGAGCTATAATACAAAATCTCATCAATACTATGAATTTTAATATGCGTTACGTTTACACTCTTTCCATTTTTTTAACTGCTTCGGAAATCACTTACATAAGAAAAACATCTTTATAACTCTTAAAATTTACTAATAAAAATGGTTGAACGTACTACTAATCTCACTGGCCTGATTATCTTGAAAGTGGTCTCTTACAAAAAAAAAAAAAATGCAAACTTGAACATTTTATTTTCCTTTAAAAAGTAATTCATTTCCAATCCAAGCTTTTTAATAAATAAATATATTATTTAAAAAATCGATCATCTCTCTCTCTCTCTCAAAAAGATCATCGATCATCAAAACTGATCAACCCTATATTTTAAAGGATGTATTTCAAAGACTACCGTTTGTTCATCTCTGTTAAGCTGAATTTAATCTTCTCTCTTTTGTAACGAAAGTCATCTTCTGCACTTTTCGAACAGGGGACTTCCTGCCCTTCGTTAAACCTCTCCTTCTTACCACGGACATTCAGAGCGAAGACTTTCCTTGATGCCTTTTGTTTCCATTGTATCTTATTATCGTTACTTTGCTATCTTTTTACTTAGACATCACTTCATTTTAAAATTATTTGTCTTAAGCGTTTCGCGGACTTTTTTAAAGTCCCATCTCCTCTTCTCTCTCGGATTTTGTAATCTTCTTTTCAATGTTTTCTTCGTTATCGTGTTTCTTCTAAGGTTAGCAGTGGGTTTCATTCTCACGCCCCCCCCTCCTCTAATTTTGACTCAAATCTCTTATCTTCTACTTTTGGACGCTTTTTAAGGTTTCCCCCCCCCATGTATCCCTTTGGTTGGTTTTTCTTCTTAGCTCTGGATTCCTGTCAGATTCCCCTGCGTTTTGTACGTTTTTAGGTGAAAAAGCCCCATTTAAATTTCTTTCTCGTGCTTCTAGTTTCTCTCATTGTGGTCACAGTAGCCTTGTGGTCATAATTACAGACTCAGCGGCCTGCATTTTAAGTTCCGTCGTGTAGCGATGCTGATGCGGGTTAAATCTGCCGTTCTCCCCACCCCGTTCCCGTTTCCAAGGCGTGGAAATTTGGAGAGGGAAGTCCCAGTTCAGGTGCCGTCTGCATCACTTGACTCAGACTCAAAATTACAAGGACCGTCGCAGATGGCCCTGGTGTTGTTTCTCTGTGCGACGTTAATAAACGATCAAACTGAATTTAATTTCTCTCATTTAGACTATGTCTGCTTTTACAAATTGGAACTCCATGGCATGTTTATCGTACGATATATAAAATAGGAAAAAGTTATTAATGCTTTTTATTAACAAGAAATATATATATACACGATGTTATACGAAATTTTTTTTTTAATCTGAATCTCATAAACGTGAAGCCATAGTAAAGCCGCGAGCTAAGTGAACTTGCTTGTTAACGAACCACGAGATAATGGAGTCTTATTGTATTTTGTGTGAGGGATTTTATACATATAGTAATTAATTAAAACTTTTTTAAAACAAAATTTTTTCAAGAAATCTTCAAAATTAATAAAATTTTTAAAATATTGTCTGGCATTTTCATTTGCACTCCCATGAATGACTGAAATCTCAACGACAACTACCGGTTGTATCTCAACTAAACAGTTAAATCGATGTAAAATCCTGACACCTGGACAATCTGACCAAACAGTTTAGTCGGTCAACAATCGCTTGCATGCACTAGTCCTTATAATAGCAGGAAAGTCTTTAGCAGATGTAATATCACAGCAGAAAGCCCTTGAGCCATCGGAAGTTCAAGCAAAAAAAAAAAAAAAAAAAAGAAAAGATCAAACCGCTGATCGTGATAAAAATGAGTTCCAATCAGGTAAAATGAAGATTGAAAAAAAAAAAAATCCGCGTGAAGAGAATGTTTTCAAAGTAAAGAAGAAAAGATTTTCCATTTTTTTTTTTTTTTTTTTAGGAAATCATTTGTTAGATTATGAAAGAGAATCGATGATCTGGAACAAATTGAATTTAAAGACCTATTTCAGACATGACGGTCACCGGAAATTTCTATTAAAGAAAAACTCGAGAAATGTCTGACACATTCAAATTTAATTTTCAAGGCGCGTCTGCATAAGAAGTTTTACAACAAAAGAATTAACAATCGGAATATCTCTCACATCGATGAATTACATTTAAACATATTTTAAAACTAGTTCACATGCACATATGGGGACCAGTTCTAGTAGAATGTAAGATGTTCGAAGTATTTCTTGAGCATTATTGATGATTATACCAGATGTGCCGGGAAGATTATTTTCTTAGAAATAAGAACTATGTCTTTGAATGTTTCAAAGAATATCAATCTCGAGTAGAAAGACTAAAAATATACACAGTGCCAACGGATGATATTGCACTGTAAAATATTTTGAGGATTAATTGCTTTAAGAGACGATATGAAACTTACGAATACTTACTACTCATCGGAGATTCGGCGTGGCAGGAAGAGAGAGACTCAATCGCGCGCTTACAATGATTGAAGGAATTGGAGCTGTTCTAGCCCCGAAGCATAATTGCCGATTGATTAACATCGCACTTAAAAGCGACACGTAGGCTATTAGAGACGGATCTCGTCATTTAGAGCCTCGGTCAAGCGACCAGGACGACACACGAGCTGAATCCCCTTCTCCAAACTTTCGTATCACACAAAGTGAGGATTTGAATCCTTAATAAATTTAACGTGAAACAACCTCGAGACAACTCGAAGTGGCATCAGGGTTCGAGCATACGACAACACTGAAAGTGCTCTGGCGTCCATGATAAATATGCTAACGTAGTCAGCGAAATAGCTTAAACGTTAGCGGGCTAAATTAGTAAATACCCAAAACATTTGAAAAATAGAAATGTTATTTAAACATAGTGATTCATTCATTGATGTACATAATTTATATTAAACTTAATGTACCTAGACATCCTGTTTTTAGGTACCATGTCCCATTCTCTCCAAACACTGTTTAGAGTAGCTGAAATGTCCCGATGCCGAATGCAACTCACTGTAACAACTTTAAAAAGAGGCACTCATGCGTCTTTACATTGGGTATTTTCTCTCATAAGTTGTGAACGAGCGAAAAAACATAGTTCCATGTTACAGCTCTTAAAGTTATGCTAATTTTTTCAAAGTACTTTACTAGAAATCGTACTAAGAATTATATTCTTATTTAAAATCATTCCAAATGTACTTAAGCATGTGTTCTGAATCATTTATTTTCATATGTACATGCCTATTCTTTTCAGTAATAAATAAACACTTCGAATAAATATCTGTTTCTTAAATACACCATATTACTACTTAAAAATTTGTAGAAATTCCTTTTTGAGGGAAAAAATAAATGGTCACGTTAATTATACTTCATTGTGTAAGTAACTTAACAAATTATAAATGGAAAGGAATCGGATATTATACGATATAGTATCTATTTGAGTATATAAAAAAATAAATGAATAAATTGTCAGAAATATTAATATTTAAAAGTTTAGTTTTATTATTTTATTGAAAACCGAGGAGTCAAATTAAAATATTTAACTCTTTATTTTCGGTTTATTACTTTGAATTAACGTTATTTTATTAATACTCGTAACATTGAACATCTGTTGAGAACGTTGTGTTGTTAACACTACGGTTTGTAACACTGAACGTGTGCACGCTCTTTTAACACACAACTAACACAATATTCATTCAACATCTGTTTTAATTAACATTGCGTGCTAACATTGGAGCTAATTGTAACGGACTTCATTAATTGAATGAAAGTTGGATTTTATGACGCAAGAGGCAAAACTGGCTGTGTTGCGCCATGCCATGTGTTTTTGTGATCAAAAAGCAAGAAAGAGGAAAGAAAAGGGAATAGATGGTTGATAAGAAGGAGGGTCTCTCGAAAATAGAGAAGGATCTCTAAGGTATCCCGGCGGCTCGTCACCCGTGTTTACCAAAGACGGTTAGCTCAATGAGAAAGCAAAAGTTCACCTCGATCTAGCTCCTTAACCTCGGGTACAGGGTGCACTTCTTGCCTAAAAAGGTAAGTACCTGCTGGGTTACTATTTTAAAATATAAAGTGAAAATACATAATTTCAAAGAACCGTGTACTCTGAACGTTACATTTGCTCAGGGATGACCTAAGGAGGTCTTTTAAGTATTTCGAGTTCACAAGGCACTGCATTGCAGACTGATTTTGCAAAATCAAAAAGGTTCCATTTACTTTTCTTTTTTTGGCTTTGATCCGGAAGTACATTGCAACCTTGCAAAACGTTATTAATTATATTAGTATACGAGTATTCGAGGAACCCCCAAAATTTAACATTCATTGATATTTTACCTAATTGTGATACTCTTTCGCAATATCACAGTAATACAAACGTTACGATATTTGTCTAAAAATAATTTTTTTCAATTATATCCTGTTATTGTATATAGAAATTATATTAATTTAACCAATAATATCGCAATTTCAAAACGATCTTTCTATGGATTGAAAATAATAAAAATGTTACTTTTATAATTCTAGAAATAGTCAAGAACAATCTACCTCTATCAAATTCGAATAAGCAAAAAAAAAAAAAAAAAAAACATAAATTATCATGATGTTATCAAAGAACATTTTATAACATTGTAAGAAAACAAGTCAAAAATCATATATTACTGTAAGCTTATTCTAGTATTAAGCTGTATACCAAATTGTATTTTATAATTATTTGAAACAATTATTTTTGTTAATTAATTTATCAAAGATTTAATGAGAGATAAAATGATAATTTTAATAAAATTATTTATTTATTTATCCTTTTCATATACTCCTTATATATTAATTTGCTCTATGTGATAAAATTCACACATAATTACAAAATGAAATAAATTATTATTTTATTGTAAGAAATTTTCCTCGCTCTCCCGCAAGTTAGTTCTGCATCAGAGTCCATTTATGTTCAGGCCGACCCTGCATTCACTGTTAGATATTCATAATCATAAACTTGTAGGTATGTATTTGTGGAAATTTTGTTTACTATTTGAAAGCTGAAAACTAACAATTCATTTTTGATTTATAACCAATTGAAGATATTTGAAATTTTTGTTTTATTACATCAAGTAATTTGAATTAGAAGTTGGAATTTCTAAAAATTACTTCGACTGTAAGATATCGGATGTAAACTTGGAAGTGATATTTATTTTTAATCTTTTTTTTTTTCACCTGCCCATGTCACGCGCTTCCGAGAAACGAAATCAGGTGAAATTCGTTGTCAAGGTCGTTGATAGCCCGAAGCGAAATATTTTGAAGGATGTTTTCCATTTGCGTCGGTTTTATTAATTTTGCTTTCTTTTGTCTTTTAAACAGCACTTCTACCGGAATTAAAACCAAAAATAGATATTACAAGGGAAAAAAAATAAGAAACTACGTATGATATCTAACGTCCCCAACATATTGTTTCCCCCTAACTATAAGTGAATACTTTATTAGTGTGCTTTTTTGCACACATTAAAATGATTTATTGTACATGCATAACATTTATTTATATTATTATCTATTAAAATATTTTATCTCTAAAACAGACATATTCAATCAAACTTAAAATAACGTAGTTGTTCCTCTTGTTTTCCTCCATCAATTAAATGTTTACTTTGTTCTTAAATGTAATTAAATTGTATCTTCCTTCTATAATCAGTTTTTTTTTTATAGCAAATGAGTTTCAAAAACCTATTTTTTCCACATTATGTAAGCATTAAATCAGTAAAGAACTGGTGTATTTTAAAATTTTAGAATATAACTGTTAGATTATACCAGTTATATTCTAAACTTCATGCAGTAAGTTACATTTTTTTTCGATACATATACTATTTTACAAATTTATCATTAGCTTTAATTTTTATATCTGAATCGAATAATATCGACAACTTCAATAATTTATAGTCTTCTTTAATATTTTATCGTATGCTTGAATTCTTTTTGCTGTAAAAAGTTGACATCTCCATTTCTTCAGAAAGTTTGTATTTTTTGAAAGATTAATTTAGAACAAATAGTGCTGGAATAAATTAAATTGCGGCTTATACAAAGATTCATATTTCTTTTTTCCCCTCCAATGATGCCCATATCACTCACCTAAACAGTAATCTTTCTTGTTTTTAAAAATCACTACTTAACTACTTGTGCAAACTTTTGTAATCTTTTAAACGAATAGCGTACGTGTGTTATTAAGTGTCATTGATAACTATTTTTTTTCATATTTGTAGAAAATGTTTGTGTAGTAGTTAATTTTTACTACATGAAAGGCAAACCAAAAGAGATGGTAAGATTTTTATGGGATATAAATTATGCTCATCATATGATTCTGCATTCAATCACCTTAACATTTTCAAGTCACACAAACCGAAGATTTTCATTAATAGTTTGGGATTAATGGATACTTGCAGATATCAATGGATTTAAGTCAATGTATGAGTTGGATCGAAAAGTAATGCCTCCATGACCATAATTTTTTTTTTATTTGTAAAACTATGTTCTTATTTATTGTTTCATTTAAAAGTAATGTGGGTCCTCAATGTAATGAATTTGTTTTCTTTGTCCCCAGATGTCACACACGTGCTGAGAACTGAAGATGACAATCCACTCGGAGATGAGGTTGAAGCAGTGAAATGTCATTTAAATTGACCTTTCGACTCTCACATCTTCCCAAAGACGAACCAGAACCTTAAATGACATCATTTTCATTCTGACGGTTAGGTGAAAGCTGCTATTAAAGCCTGGTGTCAATGATAACCATCGGAATTCTTCTCCGACAACTCTGGCGATGGCCCAAGTACTCATTAAGAGGTTACATAGTGCATTGCAAGATGATGCATGCAATTTTCAGGTGCAACAAGAATTATAAAAGTAGGGAGACAAATAAAAAATTATGTGCACCATGGATATATTAATTTTCAATCAAACCTCCACGGATAAATAACAAAAACTCTATCTGAATTGGTATTCCTCGCCTATCTTTCGGCACTTATCCACTATACAATATATTAAATATGAAGACAAAAATTAAACCTTTCAGAGCTCTAATTCATAATCATTGAGTTAAATATATTCAGTAATGCATAAGAGTCTATATTAATACTATTCATTCGGTTAATAATTCCCCTATTATTCAGTTTAACTAGGTACTTTATTTATCCGGCCAACAATCTGGTCTAATAGTGACCAATTCAATTCTCCGATGGTTCTGCCCGACCAATCCCGCGTTGGTGCAAGTGCGTAGAAAAGGAATGTTGTGTTTATGTTAAAAAGTAAATAGTTCATGATATGGAAGACATATGTAGTTTTTAGGTACAATAATTGCGAAAATCGGGTTAGATATTTAAAAATAAAGTTATGATCATAGAGGCATTATTTTTCAATCCAGACTCGTAAGTCAAACGACAAACTTAATTTGTGTTCCTTTCTAAACTGTTGTAGTGATTTTAATACGGTAGTTGTTTTAAAACTAATGTTTTTTAAGCCCCCAGTTCCTTTAAATAATATTCAAAGTTAAGAAGTAATAGATCAAATGTGGGCGCCAATCTCAGATCAGGTTTGGACGATTTGAATAATTTTTGCCATGATGAGTGAAGGATTGTTTTCGACCCAGTAGGCTATGGCCTTATCAAGAATATTAGGTCAACATATCTGATTAATTATATGCGTTTGGAAAGGCATGTTTGTTTTTAATAAATCGCATTTAATTACGTATGTAATTTAAACTATTTAAATAGATTTTTTTTCTTCAGCCTGACCTTTTGATATACATTTCTGAAATTGATTTTACTAAACTAGAGCAAATGTTTTATTTCCAGAAAAAAAGGAAGTAAAAAATAAAAGAACATGTTAAAACTTGCTATGTACATGCATGATAGTTTAGAAATTACTTTTTATCGTGAAAAACTGAAGTTGATTCTGTACTTTTTTATACTATCATGAGATAAAACTAGTTTTGTGTGTTATATAAAATGTCAGATTAAAACAGTCATACAGTTTCTAGTGTAAAAACATATAGAAATTGCTAGTCATAACTAACGTTTGACAATGCCTTATCATCAACTTTTGTGTGTGTAGATAAACTTTATATGAATTTTATCACATGGGGTAAACTTAATACGTGCCTAAGGGAAGAGCACCTTGATATTCAGTCTGTCATTTTATCAAAATATTATCACATATTTTCGAAAAAAAAAATGTTCGGGTTATCATTATTCATTGTTCTTATCAGTTATCACTCCACATGAAGAACGTAAAAATGATAACCTAGAGTGTTGATACAGTTTATGCTATTCTATATGACAATTCCATTTTTTGTGATAATTTTATTTTATTTTAGTTTTTTATCTCTGACTTATTATATGAACTCTGCCACCGGTTCATTACTTGAACTTAATCTATGCTTAGATATCGTTATGTGATAGTTTTTTAAAAAGGAATCTACCATGTTTTTCAGAAAGTTGATTGGCAACGACTCTTTAGACTTTGTCCATGTGTGTCATCACAATTTCATTCTTTTTTTGAGTTGCAAAATTTGAAATTTACTGTTGCATAAATAGAAAATAAGAAAAAAGTTTCAGAAATCTCTCAAATAAAAAGCTTATAAAGCAAAATGAAGTTTTTCATGCACGAGGGTTTCAATAAAAATGAATAAGAAATTTTGAAACATCTGGCGATTTCAGTCATTTTGAAAGGTAGAAAGAGTTTGCTTTCCTTTTCCTGAAGAATTCAGAAATAAGCTAAGATTTTAGAGTCTCGTCTGTCTATTAAAATGACAAGATTATAAATGAAAATAAAATAAATAATAATAGGCAATGCTTGATTTTTGTTTGGAAAAATATGGCCCAAATGCCTTGCAGGAATCTTCGGGTTAGAATTCCAACAATAAAATAAACAATTCTGAAAATAATGTTTAAGGGAAATCAACCAAAATGATAAATATAATGAACAATTTTATATTATTTATTATTTTGAATATATAATTATGATTATTTATTATTTTGAAAAAAATAATAAATAATTTTTAGTGGTATTTAATTTTTTTTTATTCTCAAACCCCTGGTATATCGATAATTATAATTTGTATATTGGAAAGCATATTTTTCCAAGAAAAGAAATCTCTGATTGCGGGTATAAGTATATTTAAAAGAATCATAAATGTTTATATTCCTCCGTAAATAACAAAAAACTAAATTATTTTTCAACTTTTTCCCAAATTTCTTGCCAATTAACTATTTACATAGTATTTGAAATCATTCTCATATTTCTGCTATTGGGAGGTAGATGTTTCAGCTTCTGTCTTTTTTTAAAGGAAATTGCTTTAATATATGCAAGAAAAATCATATTGGAAGAAAATAATTAATGTGTTATTTTAATCCTAAAAGATAAATATAATTGATTTACCTAATTTGCAAATGAATAGGGTGGAAGTATTGCAATATCGGAGAATTTTTAAAATGTAATCTTAAATAGTTAAATGCACTTGGACACATAATGATGCATTTTTTTTTTCAAATTTCAGTTACAGTTGCTAAAGTACATCATAAACACAAAACTACTTTAGAAATTCAAAAAAAACCTTCATATTAACCACTGCATTATATATTATAAATATAAATAAATAAAATATTTAAATAAACAGAGTGAATTTCATATTTCTTTCGTGAAATGAATTAAATGAGGCCTTACCACAATTCCCAAATTCGGATTTTACGTTAACTGTCTAATGTCTCAATAAGAGAATTGTAATATTTTGATTTGAAGTATTTTGTAAATATCGTCTACTTTTATAAAATCTAACCAGATTATTAAATTATCTGTGAAATGAGATCTGTCGATCATATAATTTAATTGTATATATTGATATTTTTCATACGATTCTGGAAATATATATATATTTTGCAAAAAAACTTTGTTCTATTCCTTACAAGTTTTGAATAAATTCATTTGTAAATTTGGAATGAAAGATTAATATTCAAATTATGTTTCAATCTGCATTTGTATTTTATTATATTATTAGATTATTCCAAAATCAATACGAAAAATAAAGATATTTAATAAATCTATTCTTTTATTATAAGATGTGTGTAGTCACTTTTATTCGACGGTCATATTTATTTATATAAGTTTTGAACCTTAATTTCGAATTTGTATTTTGAAAGCAGTAATATTAAATTAGTTTCATTAAATGCTTTTACATCATAAAAAAAAGTATTGAAACTTTTTGAAAGTAAAAAGAACTCGAATTTAGCTTGAGTACACAGTATTCCTTCTATAATCCAAAACTTCACTTTTGCGGCATGCTAGTAATACTGCGTTTTTACGCAGGTAAAATATCCTCACAGTGGTAATTTTATGCCTCTTTATTAATTTTATGACACTTTGTTTGCCGGTATTGTTTTAAATTGTATACAATAATACCTATTTTTTGCTGTTTAATTTCGTCATTATTAGTGATTTTCCAATAATCCGGTGGTACTCTGGTCCTATTTGTTCTGGATTACCAAAAAAGTACTGTACTGTTTTTAGATAAATTTATTAATACTGTATTATTCTGTAATAAGCCTTAGGAATACAGAATTCGAAAAGTGGGAATAGCACTGCTGCATGTTTATCACTCTTCATTCATATGGATGCTAATGTCTTTAAACCAGATTCTAATTTATACAGCTGTAGGACATTTATATAATTTCCCTTTCTGATCCGTAGCATTTGATATAACAAGACCTAGAAATTCTCTCTGACATAAAATTCTATTGACAGCTCTCATCGTCCTAAAATTAACATTAAAACACTCAGTAACTGTATAATTTTCAACGCGATTACAGAACTGCTCTCTACATCAAAACGCGCTCTAGTTCCCGGTGTAGCTGCTTGGAACAACTAAAGAAATTTATCATCATTTTCTAATTCTTTGTTTTTATCCATACGCTTGAGCTGACTTCAGAATGTTAACTAATCTCTTTGACATCATCGCCAAATTGCTTTAACTCAATTTTTACTTTTGTTCAAAACTGTTGATGTATTAACTGATTCAGTGATATTATGTTACATGTCGCATGTTGGCTATATTAAAGGCTTCTAACTCTATCTATTTTTCTTATCTGTGCTCCAATATCATTTTAGGGACTTGAATTCTTTGGGTAAGTACGAAAATCGGGATCTCACAAGTTTTTCTATCTGTGACTTGGAATAGCTTAGCGATTCTTCTCCATTTTCGACCCTATTTCTCGTCAATCAATTTTTATCCCCTACCCCACTTTTTCTAACGTCTAGATTACACATATTGTTTGGTGCAGCATAGCCAGATTTGGCACTTGCGTTATTAATTTCTTCCAATCTGTTACATTTCAAATATTTCTCAAAATCACTATCACTTTGTCTTTTGTTGCTCCATATCTCATAAGACCATTCAATCGGTCATGGTCGTATTGCTCTTCGCTTTAATATTTCTGATCTAGTAAAAGAGAATTTAATATAATAAGTTCGTTAAATAACGGATCTAGCGAAGGACCTTTTGTTTTTATAGTTTCGTAAGCGGCTTGCTTCAAGCCTAAATCAAATTCTATGGCCTTAAAAGCTTTCGCATATGATGCTCTGACCAAAGCTTCCATATTTTTCATCGTCACATATTGAGATTCGAAAGAACTTTGTAGCTGATGCATTCATTATACACCCGCATTAGTGCTGTATTTTTCTGATCATGAGGCATTTTAAGCCAAATTTCTCTCATGTCAATTTCCATGTTAGGTTTTTATTTCTGTTACCTTTTGTTAAGAAATAAAGTCTGCATGTTTTTGGTTATACCTCATACCAAACCTTTGTGGAATTAAACTCTTTAACAGTAAACATGGTTTAGCGTTAGTGCTGATGAATGGCCTAACGAAGGGGATCGGACCGCCTCATTTTTCTGATCAGGGGGAGGGACAGAAGAGCCTTAAGTGTTTAAGTACGAGTAATTATATGTAGGAATATAAACGAGAGATTTTGAATTCTGAGAGGTCGACTGTATATAAATATGCCGTGTTTATTTTTAAAAGTTAATGATAAAAGCACTGATGCTATAATTTTACAGAAGTCAAAGTTCCAAAAACAATTTCAGGCTTTTTTATTTATAGAAAAGGAGAAAACATTTTTTAAAATATCAAAAATGGCAGAGTAATAAGCGTTTTTAAACATTTAAACATATGTTTGACTGTTAATTGTAAGTCGTTTTTTTTTCTTAAGTCTAAAGATTTTTTTTTGTTTTCCAAATAATTTTCACTATTTGATTTTAATTAAATGAATGTTAATTTTGTATTTTTGTTGACATTTTTTTTGTGGTGATCATTCCAATAAGGGGGCCACCAAGACGATTTCTTTCCCGGACTACTATTAGATTTCGGTCCACACGACTGGCGCTGATAGCTTTGATCATGCAGAATGAATTTATTTCACATATCGTGCGAAATTAGCAATGAATCAGCGTCGTGGTAGTATCAATACGATTTGAAGTGCTATACATCGGAAACTAAGAAATAATTAAAATAAAGTCTTTCTCCCGGTGAAAAGGCTCCAAAAAGAAGGCGAAGATGGCCCAAAAAATGACGATGTTTTGGGATGCGATGAATATCATACTTATGAGCTTCCTAAATAAAGAAAAAACTGCCACCAGACAATATAACACTGAGCTACTCCATTCCAATTTCCCATTCGTATTCATAAAACGAGTTCATTTTGCACCGCTCAAATATATTCCTTCACACAACTAACTGTCCCAGCTTTTGCGTAAGGCGAATTGCATTACTAGGGGAAATGACACTTCAGAGTAAACATTCTCTGTCATGCTTCAATTGCACTCCAGCTAAGTTGATGCCTTTATATTCATTAAGCGACTCAACCTTCCGTAACGGATAATGAACAGAAAATCTCCCTTTTTTTTTACATAACCGTGCCATATCAAATGTGTGTAAATGATAATTTACGGACACAAAATTAGATGAAATTTAAATTTTTTCAGTGATAAAATCGCCACCTTTTGAAAACTAATCTTGATAATACATTATCCATGGAACTAACTCACCGAATTTTACATAAGCAGGAGTTGTATTCGTAACGTGAGAATGAGTTTCGATACATATCGAAATAAAGGTAGCTTAGTTAAATGATACGATTTTTATCTTAGTTTCCTTGAATTTACAAGCATATTCGTTGTGATTTCGTTTTTTATACACACAAACACAAAGTTGAAATTATGTCACAAATTTTCAAATGATTTATAATACGTATTAAAAAAAAACCAAATTCAGTTTTACTCTACAATAAGGACTTTTATCGGATTTAGTTTTATTTGAGAGCATACTCATTCTGAACTGTGAAAGCGAAAATTGTCAGATGGATGAATAAAAGTTAAATGCACTGTAAAATTTGCTATATTATTTTTATTTTGGGCATTCAGCTAGAATTGTGATTGCTTATTGGACTGAGAAGCAACGAAGTCGCAACTGCAACGGACCTCGTCGTTTTAAACCTTAATTAAGTACAGCATTTGAGCTGACACTTCTTTCTCCAAATTTCCGTACCACACCAATGGGAGGATTTGAAACCTCAACCAGATGAACATTCATCAGTACCGCCGAACAGTGGGTCTTTAGAGGCATCAGGGCTCGAACCTCGACGAAAAAAGTGCCGGCCATTAGTCAGTGACCATGGCCACTAGGCTACAGCAGCCCTGCGTAGATTTCGAATATGCAGTGGTCGGTGTGGCTGAATGGTGATGGTTGCTAGTTTGCAATTGGCATTGTTTCCGTCGGTTCATAGGGTTCGAGTCCTAAAAACCTGCAATTTGGTGGGGCTGATGCATGTTATATCTGTCTAGTCTACAAGCCCTCACATGGTATGTTGTGGAAGTTTGGAGAGGGAGGTGCCCAGCTCAGATGTCGTCCTCATAACTTGACCGAGGATCAAAATTAACGAAATCCGACCTCGCGTTGCTTATTAGTAGTGACGTTGATGAAGTAGCACTTCAAAATGCAAGATTATTTAATCATAATAATATCTGGATCAACATGTCACACGCCAAATTCACAAAACGGTGGATATTCTTGCTCCTTAACCATTGTAATGGTATGTAATAAGGGTTTTCTCTAAAACTTTAGTAGTTTAATTTTTTTTAAATGTTCAAGTATTTATATTTATTAATAACTAGTCACAAAGATCACCAATGATCGACTCAAATTTGAAATTTAAATAAGCAATTTAAAAATTAATTCATCATAGTTGAATGGGTTTCTGGTCCACATTAAATTTTGGCTTGTAATAGCGATTGAATTTGATACTCAGATACAAACATCGTGTTTGGCTGTTTAAACTACGCCGCATAATAAAGTTATTCATAGAATTGTTTCATTCATTTCTAAGTCTGAAAATATTTGTTTAGTGATAAGTATTCTCTCTCTCTTGTCTACATGTAGTTTATGCAACATAGTGATGGTAAAATCCTTAAATGCACAGTAGGTAATTTTTAATTGAATTGAATTTAATAAATTGGAAACAAAAGTTTTAATTCAAAATTTTAACCACTTATTTATCAAGTAAACGTGAAATGGTATACAAGATAAAAATATTTAACACTAAGAATTATTTTTCTTCAAATATATTACGAAATTTTTGTTTAAAAATATCATTACACATACGAGAACGCGCGCACACACACACACACACAACAAATATAAATAACAAATATATAAACAAAATATATTTTATACAGTTATTAAATTCTTAGTAACTACATTTGAACATCCCCTCAGAAGCTAATCGACCTCAGGTAAGTAAGAGATCATAGCCCCCAAGAATCTAGTGATCTTTTTCTTTCGAATGGTGTTTATTGTCTTTGTAAACACGGGGGTAACACGTTCCCGGGATACCCTAGCTATTTTTCTCTAGTTTTTATCCTCCTTTTGTCAATCTGTTTTTATATTTTTCTTCCCTTTTTCAGTCTAGATTACAGTTTAAACAGATGTTTGACTCCGAGTTTAGCCATTTTTGACTATTGCGTCATAAATCTTGTCACTCACTCTATCTTAACATATTATCGGTCGCATATATTATTTTAAAGTTACGATTATTTCAGTGAATCTTTGATTAAAAACGTATATAGTGCAGGAATTGTAATTATTCTAGTTTATCATTAATAGTTTCACAAATTTTAAAAATCTCGTGCAATTGTTATAAGAGTTCCAAAGGAAACAATAATCTAACTTTCATAATTGAAAAGATTCGAATGTGTCTGCTTCCAATTTAGATTTAATAGATTTAATTTATTTTATAAACTAATATCACGATATATTATAGATTGCTGTTTTATTGGACGTGTACAACATTTTAAAAGATTTAAAAATAATGAGAAAGAGAGAGAGAGAGAGAGAGAGGGATGAATGATGCAAGAAATGATATTCGGGTCTTCGTGCTTAAATTTTTCTAGGATTTTAAATTCTCTTCTCTATCTTAAATAATCCTTTTGTGAAGGAGAAAATATATCGAAAAGAGTATAATTATTTTCTGTATCAGAATGTACTTAGGGGTATGGTTAAGGTTTAATTATCACTAAAAAATTACTGAGAAGTATCTGGATAAAAAAATATTCAGCATATAAACTGATCTTTATGTACATGATGTTGTAAATGACAGCTATTTGTGTCGATTTGTTTGGTTTCACGAAATCACAGCTTAAAATAACACGTAGTGTGGAGAACAGATAGAGCTCAATCTACGGAGTTTTCGGTAAGTCAAGCAACGTTGGGAGAAATTGTATAACTCTAGATGCTGACCGTGCAGAGAATAATAGATGAAAATTAAATTTATCTCTATTATTTTTAATAATAATTAAGACTTAACGATAACCTGGGATAATAATTAAAACTTATATAGGTACTGTGGATTACTCCAACCTACGGTTTCCTGGTACCAAACAAATCAACGCGTTAATAGATATAATTTATAACATTAAGTACATACTAGAATCAATTCATATGCAAAATAAATTTTATCCTGATATCTCTATTAGTAATAATTAGCCCTTAACAATACTCTTTTGTATAATTGTTTAGTATTAATCACCAATTTTAATGCAATGATAGTATTTCAGCCATATATCGGAGAGAAAAAGCATAGTATTTCAAAATTTTAAGAATTAGAAACTTTTAGAAACATCTGTGACAAAAGGGTTAACCATTTAGGTCACGATTTGCAACGCTGTGTTGATCTGAAAATATTTGTTTTTGTCAAAGAGGAAATGGAAACGGATTTCATTAAAATCGGAAAGCAATAGTAGCAAAGATGTGTATTAAATGCGGAAATAAAATGTCGTGAGTCAGACCTCTCATTGCAAGATAATGGAAAAGTAATTCCCTACTTTTCAATTTAATTTACTATTGTGTTCGTTATTTAATAGTGTGTTAAAGATGTGATAGATTTTTTTTTAGGATGAGTTGCTTAATCTTACCGATTCGTTAATCACGCATAGTGTAAAAATTGTTACTACATCATACAGATTCGTGACACATTTCAGGCATTGCTTGGTTTTACTTTTTATGGGAAGGTTTGGTTCAGGGGAGGAAACTGTAACCCCATTAGAACATGTACATTTTTTTAAATTCACATTCAGATTTTACGGAAAAAATCCTTCCGTTTTCAATAATGTTTTTGTATGCATTTTTTTAAATTGCTTTTAATATTAAAACCTGAAATTTCAATGCAATTATACTAATTTTTTTAATTTTGTTCACATGGAGGGTTCGAAAAGTTTCGGTGTTAGGAATGGGATATTTGTATTAGGAGTGGGTTGACTCACTATAGTCCCCATAAATTATTTTCCTTTTTTATACGTAATCCATGAATACGACGCCCTTTAAATCCTAAAAAAAATTACTGTCATAACTTTTACAGCCTCCTCTTCTTTCTTTGGAGTAGATTCATCGGAAGCAATCCTATATTTTTATTGTTGCTTGGTTTCTTAAATATAATGATGAATCGAAGTCTCATCGACTGTGAGATAACGTAATAATATGGCGTTATATGTCAACGTAATAATATGAAGTTATCTCCCCGTCATAATGACGATGATGACGGGACGTAAATGACGAATACAACTCGACGCAGCAGTAACCAAATTTTTATTCGGGTTCAAATGTTGCTAAATCAAAACTAACCTATGTACCAGAACTAAATTTGTTTTTAAAGATGGTGACACACAATGGTATCATTAACTTACCTTCCAGCGTCATATGTCAATAACAGGTATTTTTTTTTAGCCAGGGGCGTATAAATTCAACTTTGAGAAATGAAATTGTTTCTCGAAGTAAATAGCATTAACATCTTTGTCGGCTTAAAAAGTTAAATTAGGCAATAATCATTATATTTGGTTTTACAAATGGCTGAAATTGATTGTAGTTTTAATTATTACTAGACTCATCTCTGGTCTGAACGAATACAAAATGTGTTACTACAATGCACGTCATATTCCTCTCTAATCCCCTACAGCAAGCATACAGTTAAATGAGAGAGTCCATCATTATAGTTTACTCATTAAGAATTAATTTAATAAAGAAAAAATAATTTTTGAATAGAAAATGGTAAGAAGCCATCTGTTTCAGGGCAGTTAAAATGTATCCGTGTTAGGAAAGGGAAATGGGGTATTAAGAATTGGTTAACTCTCAATGCGTGTAATATTATCCATTAATCGTTTTTCCTTTTGCAAATAAGAGCACAATATAACAACTATATACTGTATAGTTGTTATAATGTTCAAACATGATATGTAATCCGTTAAACAATAACTGCTGTATTTAAATGATAACTGACAGTTGCGATAAACACTGGGATACCGCGGGAATACAAAATAGAAGCAGCGCTGAGATGCGCCCTGTCGGTCATAATCAACAAACTCTCAAATCCACACAAAAAAACTCCCGAAAGTAAACGTCGCGATCAGTGCCGGATTATAGAATGTGACCATCGAATGCTGGATTAAAGGGAGGTGACTGTAATACTCAGTGTCTGGTGGTACCGGACAGAAATCGTGCATTATGAGTTTCTACCAAACAATTCGATATCGCGTTATGGATTTCTATCAAACGATGATACTTGTAGAAAAGTATTGCTCTTAATTAAACGAATTAAAGGCAGCGATAGAACAAAGGCGTCCAGAGTTAGAACTATTCACCGAACATTGCGCTCTCAGATTTCTACTTGCCTTAAGATCTCGTTTAGTGCTTTCCCGATTAAAACTGATTCGATAGAACGTGGCCATTTTGTATTGGTCAATTGCACTTTATATTTTTTCCCGTTTCTTATCGGTTTTGCTATAATTAGATTTATTATGTGAACCCATACCGAACACAGAAGAAAATAATTCGATATAAAAACCAACGTTTTTAAAAACAACGTTTTTATATGGTGGCAAAGTTTATTAAAGAAAATTATTGAAATATTAGTTAAAACTGTTGGTTATTTTTAACTTTAAAATTTACTAAAAAGGAGATATTTGTGAGCGTATTAAAAAATTCATAATACTCATAAAATCAAAACATGCATTTGAAAATTTGTAAGTCATTCTATTAAAAAAAAATGGGAACCAGAATTCAGAAAAAATTATTGTGATAAGACATGGCGCCAAATATTGGAAACTTTCTTTCTTGCGAATGATTACTGTCTAAAAGTCAGCAACCCTTACTATCTCGGAGATAGTATAGGGGAGATAGTATCTCCCCTTTGTGAGTACAATAGTTTTACGAGGCCTCATGTGGTGTGGGGAGTGCCCGGTGTTCCCAGAGTGGGAAAGAAATTTTTTCCTCAATTCTAAAAGCGCCGAGAGGAAAGAATATTTTGACTTAGTAAAATTATTGAAATATTAGTTAAAACTTCTCGCAAACGTCTAAATATTGCATTGTTAGGCCAGTACGAACGATTCGCAAAATTTCAAAGCTCTAGCTTGATGGGAAGTTGGTTAAATTAACGATCGAAAATTTGATGACACACACACACACCAAGTGAAATTCAGAAAAACGTTGTAAAAATGAAGCATGCGTGTAGTAATTTGGTAATACTTTTGACTATATGTGTATATTATTATTAATGATTCGTAATACTAAAGAGTGCAAGTGTCAACATTTTTAAATTCGTAATATGTCAAATATGCGAATTTAAATATGTTGACTTTGAAAATAGGGATTTTGCAATTTTGGTTAAATTATAACATCATGGATGCCATAGGCAATATTGACATCGTGTGGAAAGAATTAACAGAGAAATATATGAACGGGGTGTGGAAGAAGGAATGATCGAATATATCCAAGAGTTATCAACGAGAAGAATTTTCAATCGACAAGATTAACAATTAAATCGGCATACAGAAGAACTGTAAATTTATGGTGATAGTATTTGCCATTATTGTCAGGAAAACGATTGCATGCAACAACTTGAAAATAGTTATTACGGAAACAAAAAAATGCCTTGTTGCATATTTCCCCTGAAAGAGTTTGGTAACGGTAACCGAGATCGATATTCAAATTGTAGCGAATGATCTAAAGTAAAAGAAGCCTCTTGCTATGGGAAATCGCTTACCAAGAGAAAAAGAATGCGACAAATAAGATGATTTTGCAACATCCGCTCGTTATCGATAGCTTCCCTTTGCATTATAATATCTAGCCACTAACTAACACAGTTAAATGAAGAGGAAGACAGATGTGAGTCAAATTAATGTTCCTTTATTCAAGTTACGAATATTTAAAGCTGATCCCTATAAATCTACTCTCTCTATGGCTATTTGGCCTAAACGTGCACTTGAATTATCGTTTATAATAATAAATCAATTTATTATTTTATCAATTCACTCGGTTTTAAGTAAATAAAATAACAGGAACCGAGAGTTACATTCCTAAATCCTTTACCTATCTCTCTTAAAATCCTTCTGATCTCTTCGTAAGATTGGCTTAGATATTCATTTACTATCATCCCCTAATTGATTTCCAATCTCAAAGTTAAATTCTTTTTAGCTTTTGATCAAGCCTATTCTCTACATTTCCTAATTTCAACCTGATCTACAAAATTATGTTTCATTTTATTGGAAGGGATTTTACATTCAAACGCGATCAGAAAGAACCCCAAAGAATTAGCTGAAGGAAAAATCGCACCAGAGCCCCAATGCCACAACTTTGTGGCAAAATTATAGAGAATTTTCATAGAGCCAGGGCCTTCTTTATAAAAATGAGCTTTATGTCTTATGTGTGATTTTTTGTGTGTGTTCTGTACCTCATTTCTTCATATCAATTGAAAAATAACTTGTAATTAAAATAAAATGTTTTCCTTTTGGGTCGTGATTTACTTTTTTCCAATATCCACCGTGCAACTGGGCTGATGTACGTTAAATCTGTCGAGGCTCGAAGTCCTCCCTTGGTGTGGTGTGGAAGTTTGGAGAGGGAGATGCCGGCTCAGGTGTTGTCGTGGTCACTTAAAAGCCCTCGTTTTGCTTCAAAGTGCTACGTTAATGAACAATCACATTTTTATTGTCTATTAGATGAGTTCAAATGACCTCGCTGAATGTTGTTTCGTACAGTGCTTTGTGTTTTAGAAATGCTTCTTCAGCACTCAAAGAGGTCTTTTCAAATCCCCTTTATGGTAAAGATTTTAACGCTACTTCGATATAATAAAATCATTTGAAAAACTTAACACATTTTGGAAGGATGCAGTCTTTTCAAGTGGTGTAAAAAGAAAGGAGAAAATTCGTAGGATCAAAGTGACATCAGTACAGTTCTACAAATAAATATCAAAATTTGGATGTCTGCTTTTAAATTTTCTTTAGAAATTTATCAGCACCTCTCAGTAAGAAACTTAATATTATAATAAACTGTTTATGTTAAGTTTTTGTAATTTTCTCTTATATCACAAAATTTGTTACAGTAAAATTTCGTCTGCAAAAAAAAAAAAAAAAAAAAAAAAACCTCGATCTTATGCTATATTAGACACACGACCTTGACATTCCATAAGAATTATTTCTCACTTCAGATAAAATGTTTCAATAAAAGAGCAGTGGCTTTTTTTTTAATCTCTCTCGTGCGTCTCAAAGTTTAATTATGCATACTTATAAACTAATCTTATCACAATATGATAATTTATGCAAAACCTGATTATGAGTGAAAATATGCTGAGAAAGTGTTTTAAATGATTTGAATACAGTTTTCTATGTGTGTTTGAATAGATAAAATTGTTACATTGTTGAAAATCTATTGGTTTTTGCTATAACATAAATTAGATTATGTAATAAGATAATTATCGATAATCATACAGACAATTGAGGCGTACATTCATCAGTCATATAGGCTGTTCAATTAGTTTTTTAAACAAAATTATCCAGGAATATTTTTCCAAATACTCACGTGCTTTCATTATTCTATAATTACATAGTTCTAGACTTGTCTTATTTTTGTTGTTTGAAATTACACTGAGAAGCAATACGAGGTTATTGGAGACGGACCTCGTAAATTTGAACCTCGGTCGAATGACTATGACGAAATTTGAACCAGCCCCTTCCTCTCCAAACTTCCATACCCCGACATCAGGAGGACTTAAAACCTCGATAGATTTAATTCGTATCAGACCCTCTATATAACAATTGAGACACGAACCCACGACTGGACGGAAATGGCGCCGGCCGCGAGCTCGCGACTATGATAATTCAGCTATCGCAGCCGCCAATTTTATATTTAGCTTTTGGAAACTGAGTTTTAATCTGGATTCGAAAACAACATTGCCTTAGTTTTTAAATTTCTGATTTTTTAAAACCAATACTTAGCTCAGTTTGTCTTACTGAGGACTTGCGCTTGTAAATTTCAAACAATCAAGTGATCATCCACTTGTCTCACACTTTTTTTTACATTAAAAAAACTTCCGAATATAACCAAATATGTACAAATGACTTAGAGGTTCCTCATATTTTCGAAAAAAAGGGGTTGAAAAATACACTATACACTCTCATTTATAATTATCAACAAAGTTTAATTAATCCATATAATATTTTCGTCATTTAGTATATTTTTCGGGTAAAATGACCTTGTATTTTTCAATAACATTCGTTTAAATTATGTTAATTTTTCTGATTATGCTCCAGCCCCACTGGACGTATGTTGAAACACACTCTTTAAAATATCACAGCGTATCGTTCGGCCTTCTTGTGGAAGTTTGAAATAATCAATAACTTTATATCAGTATTACCGTTAATTCATTTTGACACAACACGTAAATTTTATGACTCCCCCTCCTCAGCATAACGTACGCAAAACATACTATAATATCCACACAAAAAAACACATATAAAAATTATCCCGCCATCTTTTCCAAAGATTACAAAATCCATCACTATTACATCATTTTCTGACTATCAGACCATTCTCTGATTCGCTCAGTACTTCAATACCTAGTTCCTTTTATGAAATAGCATCATCTCTTTGTCAACCGAATCGCTTCCCATGCAATTTTTTACAAAAGATAGGCTTAAACTAAATAGCTGGAGTGGCTGGCAACAGAAAGACAAAAAGCATAAATTTAAAAAAGGAATCATGATTTCATTTAGAGTTACTTTCCTCTCAAACTTAAGTATAATAAAGAGATAAAAAACAACACATAAGCGAACAGATAAAACTGCGCTGCAATTGGCGATTAATTGCAGGTGCGGAATTAACAGAAAAATACTTACGTTTTTTGTGAACTAATTGATCTGTATATTAGCCAAAAAACATAATTTAGCTTAGAAAAAGCTCCATAAATTCTCGGTTCATACACGTAAATATATATACGGTATTCCTATTTTTAATAAATAATCTAAAAGATCAAAGAGAAAATTCCCTTCTTGAATACTTTTGCTTTTCTTCTATTCTATGACTATTTCGCTTGTTAACTGTACATTTTTGTGCAAAAGAATTTTAGTTTAATTTTTAGAAATAACTCGTCATTATTATTTTTAAATGTCGTAGTAGACAAATGATCTAGGTCATGAAATCTTGTCTGCCAATATTAGTCCTGTTTCCACTAAAACCCTGTCTTGTTAGAGGGGTCGATGCATGAAGAGATGATTTTTTTCTTTAATCACTTTGTTAAGTTTTTATCACTGAGTTTATTTTTTTGAAATGGCAACAAGAAAATGAAAATGTTTCGTTTTTATAACTGTACAAAGCAGTGGCTCGCAATCTTTTGAAGTCAGGGTGCATTAAAATATTCTGTATACAAATTTCTGAGAATTATAATAATTAAATCAAATATTACAGGAAAAAGTGCCGCGATAAAAAATAATAAAATGAAGTAAATCTTAAGTTTATTCATTCTTGTGTTTATGAGGAACTTTGCAACGATCGTTGGTTATTAATTGTTTCACTTTCCATAGTCAATCTTAATTGTAGGAATCAGTTACAATAGTACAATGAATATGAATTCATCCACAGATGAATCAAATTATTTTTTTTATTCAAGTTATGAATATTTCAATTCTGATGAGTATTTGCTCTTTCTAAGATTAATTGGCTAAGGTGACCAGATTTTAACATTCGAAAAGCGGGACACCATTGACAGGGGAGGGGGGAGCGTTCTTGATTAAAAATTTGATACCTAAAAATATCTACCTTTGGTACTTAAATAAATTACAAACATAAATCATATGAATAGCTTATTCGTTGACATAATTTGTTTAACTAGCTCTAGCACGCAGTACGATGTGTTTTGTATGAGAGACAGTTACAAAACTCAATATGCGAAGGCGTTACTTCGTAGACGACCAATAAACTCCTTATACCCTGACCCTTCTCTCTAAAATTCCCCTGAGTTTCCAATTTTTGTATAAGATGTAATCCCTTTACAACAATGTTCCAAATGATTCTAGATCGCTAGTTGAACATGTCGCCATAAGAATAAAATCTGTGGAAGAGTACAAAGTGTTCTCTCTTCATTTTACATCTACAAAATGCTTTCGTCGCTGCCAATGCCGAACAATGCCACTGTTCATAAGTCCAAACAATAGGGGTCGTATTCTAGCAACTGATCAAGGCGAACTTTGATGAGCAGTTCCTGATAATCAGTTCTCAACAATTATTTTTATTATTAAAGATTAACATTATAAAATTTATAAAAATAATATAAAGCTCATATCCTGATGAAATAGCTACATGGAAGCCGAAAACCGTATATTCCCTTCCCGTTCTCAAGCCGCTCCCTCGCTTGTTGTGCATTCTCTCTAAAAATCGGGACTTTCTCACAACCCCGTGGGACGCGGAATAAATTGTTAAAAATCAGGACAGTCCCGCTAAAAGCTGGGACGTCTGGTCACCTTGTACTTGGCCAAAACGTGCCAGAATTATTGCTTGGAAAATTAAATTAAATGATCTCAAGCGATTCAGTCGGGCTCGAGGAAGTAGAATAACTGGAATTGAAAGTTCAATTCCTGAACTCTTTTCCCACCTTCTGATAATTTCTTAGAATATGAATGTCTGGTTCTGATGTCTCACTTGGATTCACTATCACAAATAACTAACTTCCAGCATTAATAGAAGGCCGCGGTAGCCTAGTAGTCATGATTTCGGATTCGTGGCCGGCGTTTTTTGTTAATAATAATAATAATAATATAAAGATCCAAGGGTTCGATCCTTGGCCGCTAAAGGCCCGCCTTGTAGCCGGGGCTGATGCCCGTTAAATCTGTCGGGGCTCAAAGTCCTCCCGTTGGCGTGATGTGGAAGTTAGGAGAGGGGGTTGCCAGCTCAGTTATTGTCCTCGTCACTTGACCGAGGTTTAAAATTAAGAGGTCCATCACCAATAGCCCTCGTGTTGCTTCTAGTGCGACGTTAATAAAACTAAACACCTGCAATTCACATAAACGTGATGTTGAAAATTTCAGTAAAATGTTCAAAGCCTTTTTAGATATTCACGCGCATTCTTTTAAATCAGCAAACGTAGCTGCCATTTCCTCTTCATGTGTTATTCTTAAATCAAGATCATTCGTAGTTTTTATGAATGGATTTATAGTTTAATCGAGCATATAATGTTCACCTTTAAGTGAAGAAAAATAAGAACTCGATTTTTCATCTTAACTAACTGAATGTTCATTAATTACAGAAGTGTTTCTTTTATGGAAATATTCATAACACACGGAAACATTTCTAAATTGCTTTCAACGGCTTTTCCTATCCAAATTTGAAGTTTTGTCTGAAACGCTTCTATTTTGTTAGAGAGCGTGAGAAGATTTCCTTCATTCCCTTTTATATGCTAGTATTCAAAATATTGAGTTGCTGAAATATATTGACCAAATACTGTAAACTGGCTATCCAACATTCGCACCGAAACAATATTTGTTTTATCTCTTCAAAAAAACGTATGATGTCGTAGTTCGTGAACACGGGTAAATATTTTCTCCCTTGTTAACCACCTTATTTCAGTGTGTAAAAGCAGGCGTCTATGTTATGAATCCATATCGAAACGAATATTTTCTACTAAACGCGATTTACAGGCATTGTTTTAATAAATTTTGTCGTTTGAACAACTTGATTTAAAACTTCTCTTAATTTTTCTTTCTTTATCTTCGTCATCAAGGTCTAAAAATGAAGAAAACGATGAGTTACGATAACATTTCGGTTTTCTTACAAAAGATGTAAGACCAGGGATAAGGCTCTATCCGAACGCTATAAACACCTTCACACGACTTCCATGTTAACTGCGATTTAAAAAGATAGTTATACAAAAAGGTTAAAAATGTACTCACCTTTTATAGGCACACATGCACACACACACACTTAATTCTTTAGAAAAAAGAGCTAATTTACTATTTGATCTTTATAAATAAAACGATTTGCTCTAAGATTTGTGCTTTGAAATCGGATTCTCAACTATTTAGTTCCAAAATTTGCACTTTGCTGATAATGTTTGTTGACTCATCAACCTGCAATGCAAAATTTGAATTCTGAAGTTTACTGCATAGATGTTCTTCGATATCTGAAGATATTTCTATAACACGCTTATGAATTGTATCGTTGCACAAAGGTTTCTTGCTGTATATGAAAGTGTTGGAAATGAATGTTATATATTTCTTATTTTCAAATAAACACACCCAAATAAAACGGATGGATTTCTCAAAAAGAAACGTGACAGTGAAGAATCCGATTTCATATACAGTTGCCTATTTTTATTGCTGCTTCATTTACTAGCATTGTCATGACCATTATTTTTGCATGCAGGTAAAATAAGTGACTCACCTAAATCATGAGTTTTCGTATTTTTTACTATCAGTTCTCTGAGATTTGATAAGAATTGAATTAAGGTTTATCAGAAACGGTCATTATGCTTTTAAAGTAATTTGACGCTTTTTCTTACTGTTCAAGCAATCACTTGGAAAAAGTTACATATTTATAGTTCTGAAATGTTTACTTAATTTACTAGGAAGTGATGATTCATTAGCAATTTTATATCCACATGTTTAACCTAATGGCAATGTAAGATAATTTCCAATGAAAGTGAAACCAGAGCTTAAATAATTTTCTTTATATGTGAGACTAGGCAACTACTTTATTTCCTAAATTGCGCTTAACTTTAGTTTACTTCCAGAATCGGATTCTTCACTGTCACGTTTCTTTATGAGAAATCCATCCATTTTATCTGGGTGTATTTACTTGAAAATAAGGAATATGCACACACATAACATTTATTTCCAACACTTTCATATACAGCAAGAAACCCAAATACGCTACCAACGCCTCATAGCTATACAGGGTGTTTCGAAACTCATAGGCAAAAATTTAAGAGGTGATAGAAGACATCTAAATAAGCAATTTTCATCATACAATGCTTAAGCAAAGAGCAAGTGGTGAACCACTGAACGGCGCTTCAAATAAAAGCATAAAGCGTGAGTATTCAAACACATCGATATTTCTAGCCTAGATTTCGGGAGTCACGGAGACGTATAGTAAAGCGCGAGTTTTCTTACGCATCGTCATTTCTACTGTTGATTTCAGTAAGAGACATAGGAACGTACAGTAATCAGGAAAAGGCCATACTTCCTGAAAACCACGATAGAAATAACGATGTGTAAGAATACTCGCGCTTTATGCATTCCATTACAGCGTCGTCTAGCGGTTCACTGTTTGCTCTCCATCTATTCTTTGTTGGGTGAAAATTGCTTGCTTAGATGTTTTCTATCACTCCTTAAATATTAGTCCATGAATTTTGAAACACTCTGTATATTCAAATAATCGACTCTGCAAACTACTCCATTACCATTATTTTCAAGAGGATTTATTCTTCTTCTTGAAAATCTATGAGTAACACAGATTAAATATGCTGAGGTTCAAAATATTCACGTTGATGTGACGAGAAAGTGGAGAGTAGAGTTCCAACTCAGGTGTCGACCTTGTCTCCTAACTATGCTTTAAAATTACGAAGCGCGTTGGTTGTAGTCAGTGGATCTTGTGTTGGGCATAAATAGACAGCAGAAAAATATTAAATGAAAAGTAAAATATCTCTGAAAAGGGGATTTTTAAACATATGCATTGAGTGGTGTTTTCACATTTAGAATATAATTACATATTTTTTATAACTTATAGTTTATAACGATCGTTTACTTACAGACGGCGAAGTCTCATAGACTTCGATGGAATTTTTTTTTTAAACATTGAACATAACATAGGCGCTAGTGCTCCTGTAGCCATACATGGAAATTACTCCACCTAGTTTCTTGGAACCTTTCTTTGGGATATTTTCGTTCTATGGGGCTTTTTTATGTAAAGAAAGAAAAAAAAGCAGTACCAGAAATGTCGGCTGTTTGAAATGAAAGCTATCTTTGAACTGGAAAATTGGCAAGGAAAAGGGTAATTGTATTTATTTCTGTATCTGGATACAGTTTCTCTGGAATATTATAGGGCACACCCTTTGAGAACCACTGATGAAGATCAACGGAGAATATCATCAAATGGCTTTTAGTTTGCTACGAGCTTTAAATATAAATTTGTGAAATTTAAACACGTTTGTAAATAACAGAGATATAAGAAATCTAGCTGTGTTTTTGTGTTTCGTGAACTTCTAATAAAATGTCCATGTCCTCTGAAATCGAACTGATTCAGTATGGAATTACATGCATAATTTGATTTAGATTTATTATTCCACTTGAAAATCTATGAGTAACACAGATTAAATATACTGAGGTTCAAAATATTCACGTTGATGTGACGAGAAAGTGGAGAGTAGAGTTCCAACTCAGGTGTCGACCTTGTCTCCTAACTATGCTTTAAAATTACGAAGCGCGTTGGCTGTAGTCAGTGGATCCCGTGTTGGGCATAAATAAACAGCAGAAAAATATTAAATGAAAAGTAAGATATCTCTGAAAAGGGGATTTTTAAACATAGACATAGAGCGGTGTTTTCACTTTTCGATTATAATTACATATTTTTTTATAACGTATAATTTATATCGATCGCTTACTTGACATACAAATATGTGAGAAAAATATCTCTTTACAGTTCTTACATAAGGACTTTTAGCGTATTAAATGTGTAATGAATGTTGCATTAAATAAAGCAAAGTATTTCATATGTATAAATTTGCTTATAAAACATAAATTGTAATGTATTGCATTTTTTAATTTACTTCTAAAACTTTTATTTGATAGTTAAATGTAGAATTTCAAATAGGCATTTTAAATCACCAGATAACAGTCAAGAACAATAAAATATGCATTTTAAATCACCCGTTCTTCGTTATTTCAAAAGCATCTTTCAAAGAACGAAGATCATTTTCGTAAAAATAACTCAAAGGAGAGCTGCAGTTGTTACTAAAATATCTACGCATTAACTAAATTCGTGTAATCAATGAAATGTAGACGAAATTGTTCTTTCTCATATATCGGAAAACTTTTCTACAAACTAATTTTCTGTAATGCATAGCATTATTATATTAAACCCTAACGACAGTTTTGTTGACCGAGACAGAGCCCTGACAGAAAGACTAGAGTAGACTTGACACATGTCATTTAATTTTTCTATATTCTTCAACTGCGAAAAACAAAAGCTCTTTCATGGAAATTCTTTGCACTCACGTGCGCAGACGCTTACCTGTTAGACTATGACGGTAACAGGAATAAAACTGAATACATAATGATATTATATTAAAACGTGGTACATATGATCTTTTGCTATCGTCATAAGATCACCATAAAACGGAAAGAACTTTATTAAGAAAGTATTAATGATTTAGTTTTATATAAAAATAAAAACAGTACCTCGAGCGCGCGATAAACGGATACATTTTTAATTACATTCATGTATTTTATATTGCTAATTTATTGTTATTAACATACGAGGGAGCATCGTAAATTTTAATTATACTATACTACGAAATAACAGAGATAAATCTGGATAAAATTTACTCTGCACATTAAGAGATTCTTATGTACATAATGTTGTAAATGACAGCAATTATTGTTGATTTATGGGATTTCAGGAAGTCGTAGATTGAAGTAACCTGCAATATTGTAAAAGTTTTAATTAATATCCCGGGTTATCGTAAAGTTTTAGTTATTTTCCTGGGCTATCGTAAAGTTTTAATTATTACTCAAATTAGTCGAGATAGAAACTTAATTTTTATTTATTATTCGCTACATAGTCACCATCTAGAGTTATACATTTCTCTCAGCGTTTCTTGACCTTTCGAAGGCTGTCATAGTACAACCCTATATGTTGATCTGTATCTTCTTCATACTGCGGATAGCTTCGATCTACGACCTCTTGAAACACAACAAATCGATATGAATAGCTGTAATTTATAATAATATGCACATAAGGATCAATTAATATGCAGAATGAATTTTATCCAGATATCTCAGTTATTTCTTAGCAATAATTAAAGTTTTACGGTAACCCCTCGTATTATTAATAATTCATATTTCATTATTTGTACGAATTTGTTCAGCAATTTTTTATTTTCGTTATTTAATTTTTTTTTCGTGAATATGTAAATTTTAGGAATGTTATACATAAATAAATTAGCTGTTATTCTTAACTACAATGTGTAACTTTTGAAAAAATGTTTGTATGTGTGGGGTTCAAAGAGAAAATTGAATTGTAGGTATTTCTAAAAAAATTTTAAAAATACCATATAAAACCTAACAACATGCCTGCCTTCGAGAATAATCCTTCCCTTCCACCTTATACAAAAAAAAAATTCAATTTCCCAATCATTTTTAAAGTGTTTCGTTAAAAATATTTCTTGCCTTGTATTTAATAACATTAAAAGTTTAACTACCATTGTTTTGTAGTATTTGTTCTTATTAAATTAATTTTTTTCTCTCCTTTCAGAAAAAAGATTTATTATAAAAATAAATTTGTATTTAATGTCATTTATATGCTTTCCTTCTTAAATTTAAAATATTTTTCGACAGTAGAAAAGAAGCAATTTTTCCAGATTTTATGGTATATATCATTGAGAACTTTTTCTCAGTTTCTAGATTATATAATTTTTTCCGAGCAGATGCATCTTTTCTTACTGCATTGATTAATCGATTGTTTATTCATTTAGCATTTCGTAGCAGCACGACGGTTGTTGGAGACAGACCTCGTATTTCTCATCCATGGATTAGTGATGAGTTCAATTGCTCAGCTGGCATTCCACTCTGCAAACATGCACTTGTTCAATTAATATTAAAAATTCTTCATAAGTAAGATTTATATTTCTTTTTCTTCTTTTAAGGTAGTACAGTCAACATCCATGTAACGCGGGAGTTACGTTCCAAATAAATGTCGTGTTATGCAAATCTGTGTTATATAAAACAGAGAATTAGTACAAAAAGGAGGATTATGTTCCAATTTTTTTTTTTTTAAAAAGCATGCTTTTATATTTTCATAATTAAGATAGATATCTTTATTAAAATTTTCTTAAGAAGTAATACATATTAATGTGAATTAAACAATGTTTTCTTCGTTATCAATAAACACTATTAACCAAAGAAGTTTTCGTTTTGGCACGGTATCTTCATCCTCTGAGCATTTTTCTGTAATATCTTCAGATCCATGCTCTATCTTTTGCAAAAAATCTGTTATTTTAGTTGCTTTTCGTTTAATTTGTTGCTAAGGGCATGTTTTCGTTTCAATTTTGAGCTCCTTTCGTTTGAGGGATATTCATTTTAAATATATGATTCTAATTGTTCGACTAAACCCAGGTCTTTCTTTGTGCTCTGTAGAGTAAACTTTTTAACTTCTTTGTCTTCACTTGTAAAATCATTCTATGAGTTATCATGGATTCCAGATATCATTTTTACCATACCTGCTTCATCAATTTCTTCTTCCATCGATAATTCTTGGATATTTTGTGTAGTCATATCGTCGAAACCTTTCCTCTTCGAGATTTAGCAACTTCTACTACTACATCCCTTCTCTGTTTCATGCTATCTCATTCAAATTTTCCCTTTCAATTGACACTGGCCATATTTTTTTCCAACCATCATTTAATGTCGTTGGTTTTATTTCTATGATGATGAGTTTATTAGATGGGTGAGTGTTAGAGTGAATTCGTGCTATAAAAGCACCGTGTTACACAGAAATGTTCCTAATTCTCGAACCGTGTTAAAGCGAATCAATGCTATACAAGTGCCGTATTATAAGGTGGTAAACTGCATTTAAATGACGTTACACCCACCTCCCACATTAGAAGCTCACAGAATAAAATACTGTCATTCAATATTTTCAGAGCTCGTACATTCTGCCAAAAGGTAATCTGGTTTATTAATTAACTTTAACAATTTAGTGAGCTCTGCTTTAGCTCCAATAAACTTCTTAGAGATATCTGTATTGAACTTGATACATTTACCTCTTCTAGATATGAATGTTTTCAATGTAGCTATAAATGCAACAGAAGTTGAATCATTTCCAAGTAACTTCTGCAGCATTTACAGCTACATTAAATAATTTCCAAGTGTATATAGCCTTGGAAAGCAAATAAAGATACAAACATAAATCTTATTATATTTCCCTTTCCGCTGATTTTTATATTTAATACAGAAATGACCACAAAATTCAGTTTCAGAAATATTAAAGGGATAGTTTTGGTTAGTTCAATCAAAATACCCATCAGCTATTGTGTAATTAACTTAAAATTTGCTCTAAAGCAAATAACATATTTATGTACAATTTTTCAACTCAAACTTCACCCATTTACTACTTGAAAACTTTTTTTTAAAATAATTTAACAGAGAATTAAGTCAGGTTTGCAAGTATTTTTTATGATTTTTTTCCGATTATCTTTAATAATTTATGTTTAGATGGTAGAAGAATAGGGAATTCTTTTTTTCTAAAAAAAATTCTTTTTTTTAATTCTTTTTTTATTTTATTGAGTCTGAGTCTTCCTCCAACCTTTAATCATCTTCATCAGTGAATGGGAATAAACTACTTATCTGACACTGTACTTTCTGCACCTGTTAGAGTTATGATAGAAGAAAATGTTTGTTTTTGTATTAATTTTAAGCAAGTCATTTCAGGTTTACAATTTTCTGATTTTTTTCCCTTTAAAATTACGACCTCTTTACTGTCTTTTCATTTTGGGTTTAAATAGAAGTCTATTCGAATGTTTAATGTAATTTTTGATTATATATATCAGGAGAGGGCAAGTAGCGGCCCACGTGCCACATACCCGCCTGCTAAGAGTTCCTTTGAGGTCGGGTAAGAATATCAGAAAAATCAGTCTTGAACTGAATTTTCCTTTTTGTGCTTAAAATCATTCAAAGCAAAAACAGGTATATTTGCAAGGAAAACAGTAGAAAGCAATTATTATCATTTCCCCTTTTATTAGGAAAACAGAAAGTAACAAAAATGTTTCTGCTAAGATTAGCGACCACCTGTAGAGATTGGAGGACTTTAACGAAAATTGAGTCTAAATTTAATTCGTTGTCTTATCCCATCCCTGCTGATTTTGACTCAGCAACTGAGGAGCTTCAACTTGAACTTATTGACATACAGTCAGATTACACTGTGAAATAAATGTTTACTTGATTTTTACAAATCTTTTTCTGCTGAAAAATTTTCGTGCGTGAAGAAATTTGCTGGGAAAATGTTCTCTGTATTTGAGTCTACGTATATTGGTGAGCAAAACTTTTCTTGCTTAAAGATCAGCAAGAGTAATTATAGATGTTCTTTGACACACATTAACTAGCAGGCTGTGATGAGAATTTCAATAAGCAACCTCACTCCTAATTTAAAAAAAAAAAAAACAATAGAAAAGTGGGATAGGATACATTTATTTCATCAAACTAATCCCAAAATGAAATGCGCTTGCATCTATAGATGATCTGAAAGCCTAAAAATCAATTAAATAAACTGCCACTATTTTATTTAATTTACATTTATTGATTTTTATAGCACAACTTATAACTTTTCCGAAATGCTATATTAAATGATGGATACAATCATTTTAAAAGGCGCGACCCTCCGCCAGCTCCTCTTCCATAAAGTGGCCTATACCGGAACAATAACCCACCCCTGATATATAGCAATAAATTATTTCATGGTAATGTATTATAATAATCCAATTTTACTCGCTAATTAATAATGCTATTAAATCTGGAGAAGCTTGTTGGGGGTCTCGTGCATTTCTTCCTGCAACCAACCATTCGGGCTACTGTATGACGTTATTTGATTTGGGAATCTCGCCGTGTGAATAAACTGCGACTTATGTAAATCAATATTGTTATAATTATCTATATACGAGAAGAAGTGTAATTAATAATTGAGATCAGATCGGAAGAGTGGATCTGTGTGTGTGTGTGTTAAAGTGCTGGGAAGAGTTAGAAGGTTAGCGAGATTATAGCGCACGCAATATTGGAGCAAGATATTGTCGGACAGCTGATACTGGACTTGGACCCAGTTTATAGGTATTGTTCCCGAGTCAGGTCTACTTTCGAGGCTATTGAGATAAGTAGAGTCTTCAGTTAATCTCTGTTTCTGGACGAGGGATAGTTACCATTCCACATTCGTAATACAAGAATTTATTTTTGATTATTTCTAGCCAAGAATAAAAGTATTTTAAAGATTAGCCTGTCTGACTAGCCTGACCTGATTAGCCTATTGATTGATTACTTAGTGAGTTTTTGGGGGTCAAATTCTTAGTATCGAAGCGAGTGAGTCACAAGCTTAGCGCTTATTACTTTAACATCTATTAAATATTAATCTATTTACATTTAATAAATCCATTGAATCGTATACTTTTGGTTAAATCATCGTGTAATTAAGAAATAAATTAATATTTCTGTGTTAAGATAACTTGTAGTTGTTGAAGATGATAAGGTACTCTTTTTTTAATTTCCTACAATTTTCATCATTTTTACTTACTTGATTTTCAACATACTTAAGAATTGTTGTAAATGTAAATCATAATAATTCTAAATTATTATAATATAGTTATAAACGTAAATCATAGTAATTCTCGCATGTGTATTTATATTTAACATGTGGGCGTATGTAAGAGAGGTTCAAAAAGTAACCGTGTTTGGAATGAAAAATGGGGTATTAAGAATGGGAAGGAGGTAACTCATCGTACTATTGTCAACTAATTGTTCCACCCCCACCCCATTATCCTGAGAAGTGCATGGGTATGGCACCCTCTGCAGCCCAAAGAATCATCGCCACAACGTTGACAGCAGTCTTCAGCTTCTTTGAAGCAGATTCATCGGACGAAAGCCGCTGTAAAGATTGTTTTTCAGTTTCCGGTTTTTGATGATGAATCCAGGTCTCATAGACTGTGATAACTCGACGCGGCAGCAATCAGAACTAACCTATGAATCAGTATCAAATTTGGTTTGGCGTTGTTTCACAAATAACTGCACACAATGGAAAAACAATCTTGCCTAAACAACGCCATCTGTCTTCTGACACGGGTAAGTTTTGAACTACCCTACTTACAGCATGCAGATTTATAGTGATTTTTATATTTTAATATAATTACGGAAATATTTGGAAAAATAACTTTCAAAAACAAATTTTTTGTTGCAATTTATCAAATGTGGAATTCACATCTTTTTAGACCAAATGACTAAAATACGAACGCATTAAAATTATTTCGCAAACGAGTTCGAATTTTTATTTATCTAGACATGTCAATATTGAAAAAAAAAACAAGTTTTGTGGCATTGGCAACTCGATTTCAACACACGGAAAAAAAACCTTCCGAACTTATAATTTGGACAGCACACCGTGATAGTACAAAGTTCAAGTTTGAAAACACCAGTATAGGTGAATGACCCGAGAATAAAGAGACAGAATCCAAACAGACGGCCTCGGAATTAGGAAGCAAGAGAAGAAAAGATTTGTTTTCTTCCTCCCTTCGTATTAAAGGTCAGCTATTCAAGGTCTCCGCCTTTTTCTGATCTTTGACAATGCTTTCATTAAAGGAAAAAATCAAGTTGTCTAGTAGAACGAGATGCAACACTTTCGCGGAGGAAATAGTAAAATAAAGCGGAACTGGAACTGTGAATGAGAATCGTAAGAAGCAATAATACAAAACGTAAAAAATATACATTGCATGCCTTGTTTTGAATTTAAATTAAGTTATAATGAACGTTTTGTGGAATTAAAATTTCTGGCACGTTGTCTTACAGTAATATACTTCCTATATGGTGGAAAAGTGAGGAATTAGAAATAAGGTTTTCTCGTCATGAATTTAAAGGTTTTTAAAGTATTTCTGTGACAGAAATAGTCAGAATTTTTTTTGTAATAATTATTACCATTGAAATAAGATTATTGGAGTACTTTTAAATGCTTAACTGTACTAACCTAATGAGTCATTCTTATTTGTCGTTTAAACGAATCCCTTTCGTATTTATAACCACTGCTTCAAAAATTGAAAATATTACCAATTCGAAATTGATCTTGGGTCTAATAAGATAAGAGAATTTTTGAAAAAAAAAAATCGATTGAGGAATTAATTATTGAAACGCATGAAAAAAATACAAAATGAATAAATCGCTATAATCTATTTTGTAACTATTTTTATCGAATGCATGAATGAAAAGCCTTTATTTATTAATTTATTACCCAATCAAGTTCATATTAATAATCTCTTTTCAATAATGAATTTTCTTGGAAAAAACGTAACCGGGCAACCGAGCACATTTACTAAGAATTTCGACTCTAATTTATCTATAGAATTGATTCTCGAGTAATGAAACGAAAATAGACACTTTTAATTCGATTTTAGTAATTTACTCAAAAATAACGCTGAATTATTTCCCTTTCTTTAACATAACTACTTTCAAAAAACGGTTTTTATTCCTCTGTCACGACACAAATCTAGCTTTTCCACGGTCTGAATCTCCTAAAAATGGTCTCCATTCACAGTGATTCATTTCGTTGGACATCTCTCCATTAAAGTACATTGCTCTGGCCGGTATTCTTTTGCCGGCCAGGTCAGTGCTTGACCCTAATCATTTCTCGATCAATAATGTTGGAAGAGCCGGCGAGGATAACGGAACGTGCACTCTGTGAGTAAAACAAAGCGGTGAATCCTTTTTTGAATATTTAACGAGCTTTCGTGGGTTATTGGGGAAGTGGAATTGTTTGGAAGAGAATATGTAAAGTATTTGCTCTTGAATTCGTCATTCACGACTTAAAAAGGCTAATTACATAACCCTTACAAGTATTTTTTGATCAATGAAAGAATAATGTTTGTTTGATTCGGGACAAAAGAAAGTTTTTTTCCCGTATAGTTATGTGATATAACAGCTTTCACGGCGAGGGAATGGTGCACGTTATTAATAAAAAGATTCTTTCCAAGTGAATCTAAACTTTTATATTCTTAGACTCACTAGCAAGTACAATAATTTTTTTTTCACAGAAAAAATTTAACGCAAACACGTAGACCGGCGTTAGTACAAAGTCTTAGCTCCCACAATCAAATGCAATATTTAAAAAAACGTGATCACTATATCGCTTGAGATTCATGTACTCTGAATACACTACTGTTACATACAATGTCTCACACATATACACTCAAAATACGTTCCAGAGCCTTCCAGGCTTGTCTAGGGGAATCTAGTTTTGTTACCGAATTTGGGGACCTAATAAGTCGTCAAGTGACACGCAAAGGTTATCCCTACCAATTCTGTATTACTTTCTGGAGTTTGTTCTCTATCATGGTAAAACCATCTTTCCGGCTACAAAAGCTATTCTACAGGAAAGACATCAAGGTCCAAAATTTTCGCAACAGTGTGGACGCAAAAAAGATTTTGTTTGAAAAAAAATGTAGAGAACCTGTCACCATAGTTTTAAAGTAATCAAATAGAACACTATTCCATTCATTATTATTAAAATTACTCAAACTGAAAAATAATATAGTCATCTATTTTTTTCTTTTGAAGAAACTTCTTATACACTTTAGAGCTTTTCACTTTCGGGTTGTATCTTGAGTTTTTGCATTCAGTTTAATAACATAGTTTGACTCCAATGCATGTATAATAACAATGCTCAATGTATAATAATAACATAGTTAAACTCCATTAATACGCGGAGTACAGTCGAACTCCGTTAACACATCATAGTTACTAAACCACGTATTAAGCAAACAGCGAGTTACAATATTAATATAAATTGAGAGTAAATTCAAGCAAATATTCGTCAAAATTATTGTTCTCCGCTGTCTTGTATTCTTTCCTGGCCACTCCTTTATCATTTTTTATCAACATTATATTCAAATTGATGAAATTTATCCTTATATTCTTACCATCCATGAAGTGTAGACTTGGGTAGATGAAATTTAGTCCCTTTTTGTCCCTGTCCCTTTTTGAACTCGTTCGATAACATTGAGTTTCTCCTCGATCGTATGGGCCTTTTGTTTATGTATAACTCTTTCGACGTTTTTTTTAATTAATGCGAATATCACTTACAGAATAATATCATCTTTATAACTAAAAAAAGGACCAATACAAAATGATTGAATTTACACCTAATTTTACAGATAGCGAGAGATCTTGAAAATAATCTCTTACAAAAGAATTCAAACTAGAGCATTTCACTTTCAGAAAAATGGTGATTCACCCCCCCCCCCCCCCCCCCCCCAACACACACATAATAGAACGAAAAAAAAGTATTAATACTCGATTTGCTCTTAACACAGGATGTCGTTATGTCAACAAAACAAAAGATTAATCTGAATTTCATTGAAACAAAAGTAAGAATTTTGAGACTCACAATGTATAGGAGGGATATCACCAGTGATTTCTTATCGAGGGAGTCATAGTAAAACCGCGTGTAAAGCAGACCCACATGTTATTGAACTACGTGTTAATGGGGGGGGGGGGAATTATTATTTCTTATCCAGCTTAATTGAGAAATCCGTTGATCCATAACGTAATAATAGCAAAGGAGGAAGGTTGATGCCATAAAACTTGTTTAACTCTGCAATTAATTTCTAAGCCAGAATTTGAACCTTATTTTGTTATATACCAATTTTTATCTTTGTTTTTAAAAAATTCAATAGACTAATTTAATCATTAGTTATTTATGAAATGTTTAGCATATTTAAATATTTATTTCTTTTCATCTTGTTTTACATTAATTTAACTTTATATACACGAATTTTTTCTATCTTCACAATGTAATCTTACAACAAAACAAAGTTAATCCGATTAATATCAGCCGAGAAATATGCTTTTATTTGTAAGCAAATATCCGAAAATTGTGACGATAAATACTGCATTCTAGGCCTTTTTTTGATAGATATGTGAGAAATAATCGCGTTAAACTAGAGTAGTTCCAAAAATATCTGTGTTTGGCGTCTGATGGTGCTGCTAAGGCAAGTTAGTACTGTCTGTTGCCATCTGTTAAACAGTACCGAAACAAATTTCTTCCTTACTGAATAATCAAATACCAAGATGCTTATCACGCATGTGGAGAAAACCTTCATATGCGCTCACCACAAAAAATAATCAGAAATGGATACTTATCAAACGGAGTTTTAATGCCAGTTCCGAGTCCGAAATTAATTTCACTTCAATCTCAGGGTACGCTCAAGACTATTGTCATAGAACAAACTTCCGATATATATATATATATATATATATATATCTCTTTCTACCTCTTTCTTACCTCTAACTTCAGATTAAACTTCTAGCAGCTTTTACACATGCTTTCTCATTCAATCTTATACACTGTATTTCAATGTTTCAATTCTAATTTACATAAGTCATGGTTCACTCACAAGAAGACGTTTTCAAAAATCAAATAGTTTCACAAGAAAGCTCCGAGAGGTTAATTGAAAGGAAATACGTGGGAGAACCCCTACATAGTGTAGATTCATGTTTTGTTAACATCGAACTTAGAAGCAACACGAGGTCTATCTTGAGACTTGTTAAAATGATAAATCCTGAACTGACACCATTCCTTTCCAAACATCCCACCACGCCTTGGGGGAACTTGGAGTCTCGACAGATCTAACATGTATCAGCCTCGCAACACGATTAGTCTTCAATAGATTGATTGCTTTTTTATTATTATTATTAACAACGCACTTAGAGGCAGCATAAGGGCTATTGGAGACATATTTCGTGATTTTGTTGCCCGTTCATGTGACGAGGACCACACCTGAGTTGGAATCCGCCTCTCCAAACATTCACAACACTCCAAGGAAGAACTTGGAGCCTCAACAGTTTTAATGCTCATCAGCCTCACTGCACGACGGATCTTTAGTGGAATCAGAACTTTAACCCACGACTCGACAGAAACAATGCAACCTGGTGCAAAAACGACATTAATGTAAGAGATAACCAAATATAAGCTACAAATCGATGTTTCGTAAGATATCCATTAATCACCTCTTCATTATTATTTAGGGCAGAAAATAGGTGATAGGATCCCAGTAGAGACGTAGACGTTTTCGCAAAATCATGTGGCTCGACATTGCACAATCATTGTCAATAACCCAAACAGCATTTCTCTTGCGACACTAACTTGACCTCTAAAAAAACCAAACTGTCCCACTTCATGATGTTACTGAGTTCATTATTATTCTTATTTCAGTTTTCTTTTTAAAGTGAACAACTATATATGTTGGCAGTTTATTACGATGGAACCGGTTTTTAAAATGGGACTCGTTTCGGTGGGGCTCAGAGAGGGTGGAGGGCATAACCTTGCAATTTAAAATGATTTAAAACCAATGTTACACACTCTGAATACCTTGAAAGAGAAGATATTTCGTTTGAATGTTTACTTATTTGCGTTGGAATTTTCTACCTTAACTACAACGTAGAAATATTCTGGATTATAAGGACAGAAAGTTAGATCTCGAGGAGATTTGAAGGTGAAATTTTGTTTTGTTAATAGCTGTAATCATTTCATCGAGATCCGTCTTGTTCTCCTTCACTTTTTTCATATTTTTAAAAAATTGTTAAACGTTTGAAATATCCTACTTGAGTCTGTTAGAGAAATAGATTGTTTTAAAATTCATTATGTTAATTGTTAAAGTGATATATGGTTACAATGAGAAACTATAGATATTACAATTTAGATATTACAGATATAATTAATGAGATTAAGATATTATTGTATTATGCGTTAATTTTAATTAAAATAGTAGTAATTTTTTTTTTATCGTTCCCTGTGAAATATTTAATGTTGCAATACACTTGAAATTATCTCAGCTTTTGTGATATTTACCACTTTGCAACTAAAAAACATTATAATTATATATTTATTTAAATTTTTTTTACTTACATTCTCGTTTACTAATTAACGTTTTTTTTTTTCGCCTATAAACGTTAAAATGTTGTAAAATATTGTTCTTCTTACATCATTTTCCTTCAACAATTTTAGGGAGATATTATTCATGCAATATATACGTAACTGCAATGTTGCACAAGGCTCACCGAGCCGGGGAAATTCTAATTTTGGCTCCACCATAAAACGTTATGTGGACTATTAGGTGTAATAAAGTGACTATGTATTACAGCGCCACGCTTAACAGTGCCACTTGTCGCAAACAGCTAAAGACAGTAAACGACACAGAGAAAAGTTCATTATAAAGTTGTAGAACTTCCTCTATTAAGAAATGACACCATTCGCGCAAAAATGCAAGGAAAGGAACGTATTCGGAAACCTACAAGAGAAAGAAATTTCGAGTTTTACTGAATTTGGCATTTGAACGAAACTCCCCACCGACAAAGAGTTACCACGCAGGGAGAAAATATAACTTGACAAAACGAGGCATTCACGTATCCACCACTTTGACGCCCAGGCCTGTAAATATAATGTTAAATACCCTCCAGACATTTCATAATTTGTGTCATTTATGAAAGCCAATGCACAGTTGTGGAAAAAAATGTGTATGGGGGAGACACTCTTGAGAATTTTCACAATTCTCATCTCAGATGGACAACATTGGTACTACTGTTAATACGGTTCAAAGGAAACAAAGCTATGAAAAAAGTGTTTGCGTGTTTTGATGAGATAATATATTTAGTAACTTATAATATGATTAACTTCTAAAAAAGAAAATTTTCACTATCGATTTCAATTTTTTTCTCGTATTTGATTCTTCACCTTGAAAAAATCTATTTATATTCCTGTCTTTTTCCAATTTCTCTAGAATTAATTATCAGATTCGAATGAAATTTGTAATTTGGATGATTTGGACCATTTCCTACTTGATTCTGCCGAAAATTCGGATTCCATAATGGAAAACATTCGTTTTAAAAGTAATAATGTTAATTAATCAATAAATCCATTAACACCATAATTTAGATCCTTTGGGTCTTTCAACAGTGATGTCAGTTTTATCCAGTCGCGATGAAATTTATGAAAGATATTTTGGGTGTCCAATTTTTCTTACAGACGGTATGCCAGACACGTTTCCAAAAGAACTAAAAACAGCAATTATTTTAATACGAAAGTAATAATATAAAAGGATATTATAACTATAAGATATCACAATTTATATTTCTGATTAATGAAATAAACGCCAAAGAGTATCTTTTTTATAGGAGATATGCTTTGCGATCGATGGTAATAAAGAATATAATTGGGAAACTGATTGCCTTTCATAATACTGCCGTTTTACGATAAGTATTTGATTAAGATACTATCACCAGTTTAGTATGCCTGGATGAATTATAAAATGAATTATATCTAAAAGTTTTAGGCATTCTGAATGAGGTATCATAGCAACAGAGCCGGAAAGATAAAAAATGATCTCGTGATTAAAATATTGAAATTTTGAGTGTGTGTTTGTGATAATATTAGTTTAGTCTTTTCAACCACTAAGCCATCATAAATTGTATTTTGTTTTATAAAGTCTAGGAAATATAGATAAAACAAGTCTGAAATAAAAAGTAACTGGGATCCTTCAATATCAATCAAATACCTTTTGGTTGCTATCGTTACTTAAAATAAAATGAGTTAGCGTTCAAAAACTTATTGCTCAAATATTATTTAACCCTTTCACATTCAGTGTAACCAAATAGAATATGAAAAGATTCATACTCACTTCTTTCAGTGAACCATTTTAAGAACACAATACGCGACATATTTCCTCCATTATTTACTACCCCAACGACATCTTAAATCTAATTAAATATTTAATAAGTTCAAAGTTCCAATTGAAGAAACGAGTTCGTTATAGAAAGGTAACTTCTTTTTATTATCTGTCAAAGAATATGCAGTAGAACATTCCGAGATATTTCGAATCAGTTTATGTTCAAATAATAAAAGTCCCTAAAATCACTCATTCCCATTCAAGAACGTCACGATTATAGGGATATTCGACTCCTATGATTCTGATTAGGAGTCACTTCCAACTACTTTAATTCTAATTGATAAATTACGATGATTCACACATTCCAATCTACCGCATTCTTCAGCAGTCGTTATATCCTCTATCTCTCTTCTTTCTTTTCTATTATATTTCGCTTATATATCATTCTATCTCCAATTCAATTCATTGCATTTCTTATCTTCATCTAATTTACCTAATCACATTTCATTCGGTTGGCAAGAAGTGGTCATTGTATGCAATTCAAATAATCAAAAAGTACGCGAGTTAGTTAGTGAAGAGGAAACTACGAATAGTCAACACCACACATTTACAACAATTCGCAATAAAAATTGATCTCTTAGGTGAGGCTCTTGGCCAGATATTTCGAATCAGATGCGGATTCCTATAACTGAGCTGCATCTTAATTCCGATATGTGCTGTAATTCATTTGTCTTATGGTCACTAAGATAAGTTGCATGTATATTCTTACAATTATTTTACGTTATTTATCTGCTTTCAGCTATTTTTAAAGGAATAATTTGATTTCAGGTAGTTTGTCAAAATTGTCTGCCTTTCAAAACTCTGATCAAAGCACTTATGTATCTGTTGAAATATCGTTTGCACATATTAGATAATTCCATTGTATATATCATTATTTTTGATTTCAGGTAGTTTGTCAAAATTGTCTGCCTTTCAAAAACTTTGATCAAATTATGCATCTGTTGAAATATCATTTGCACATATCAGATAATTCCATTGTATATATCATTCTTTTTCATGCAATTTTGGAAATATTTATCTTGAAGTGAAACTATATTCCATTTCAGTTCGTGTTTTGTCCCGTAATCGCATTTATATTTATTAGGATAATTGTTAACTCTAAATGAAAGATGGATAATTTTCAACTATTTCTTTAAGATATTTCTTTATCATAAGAAGTGCATGTGTCGACTTTAATTTGGCGTCCGTGTTTTTCTTATGAATTTCGAATTCGTATTATGAAAACAGTGAGATTAAATTAATTTCAATAAAATTCTTTTAACATTTTTCTTCAATAGCAGACAGGGGAGTAGCGATCGCAAGAAAGAGGGAGGTTGAACCCCCTCCCAATAAAGATTCTTGTATAATGTAAGTTTAAACCTGAAACTTTTTTTATGCTGAATGTTTTTCACTTCATCAGAAAAAAATTAATATTTGAAATATTCTGAACTCCACATATGTATCTTTTTCACCTTGAAAATAAACAACGAAATTTGAAACTAATTTTGAGATATGAGTTGAAGCTGGGAGACCCTTTCTCCCATCCCCAATGAAAAAATTTTCACTACTCCCCTGACAGCAAGTCATTTCAACACACTGAACAAAAGGAAAGAGGAACACGCTATCCAAACTAAACACATTTTATTTAAGTTTTATATTTTCCTTATATTAATTTTCACAGTATAATATGTTACTCATTCATAAACATAACCTAGATATATAAAGTTTATTTTTTTAATGAAGGTCCTATGGTTTTTACTTTAATATAAAAATTTGTAGGGTTTTTGAATAAGCAAGAAATTCAGATTTATTAATTTATTTTTTGTGACTGGTCAAAGGAAATAAAGCTACCTGTGCATTAGCTTAACTTTACAATGTAAACAAATCCAAATGCGTATATTTGACAAATTATGTATGTTACACTCTACATTTACATATATTAGTAACGTATCAAGCATGGTATTGTACACATGTTCAAAAGTTTCACCAAATTATTGTACGTATGTACACCCTACATTTATCTTTCCTATTTGCTCTTGACGATATGGATTCACATAATGAATAAATTTATAATGAAACTAAAAAGAAACGACAAGAAAATACTAAGTGAAATTTAGCAAAACAAAATTTCCACTTTCGACCGAATAAACATTCATAGAGGAAGTGCTTTACGAAATCTTATTGTATTCTAAAACTAGCACATGATATTATTTCCTTATTTGAAAATACTTATCGGTAAGGGCGGTTATTTTTATATAAAAGGAAATAAGTTTCAAGTCAAATACAAAATTACAAGCATTCATCCCGGATTAGTTTTTCAAATAATTTTGTGAATAAGACTGGATACAAACAATAAAAGATAAAAACTGAAAAGTGTCATACAGAAAACATTTCTGATCGTTTTTGTTCTTTCCTTTTGTGTTGTTATTTATTTATTTGTTTATTTTTGATGTAAATTAAACATTTATTTTCAGTTCAAAAAATGATTATTAAAATTAAGATTTTTTTTGACCTCACGAATTAAAATTTTCTCGCATTTGGCCTGTATTAGCCTTCGAATTGAATTTAAAAGAGAGCCATTTAAACAAACTCTAGTTCTAATAAATAACATAACCTATGTTTCGACGTTCGAAAATGATAATATTCGAACGTTTTGAAAGAAAAGTTTTTGTTCACACACACAGAGTAGATTTCATCGCAATTTCGGCGATAATTTCCAAAAGAATAAATGTTTTTTTTTTATCATTTTGAAATCTAATGGTCTGAAATTTTATCTATCGTTTGTTGCTTAACCGCGATTTATAACGATCGCGATCTGTGAAGTTGACCGTAACCATATTTTGAAATAAATCGCTCTTCGCAACGCCTGCCAAAACTCCCGGTTACATAACGTTTCGTAGCAACTTTTCCGCACACATGCAAAACAAGGTAACCTCGAATACAGAAAATTATAAGATGAAAAACAAAGGCACGGGATATTGATTCTCCCTTCTAGAATACAAATTTGACATGAAATATTTTTTTGCATCTCTACGACGTCTCATTATAAACTGCGTAGTTTAAGTCTGTAGCAGCGAAGAAATATTTTAGAAAATAATCGTATCGTTTTTTTTTAGTTATCTTTGAAATTTTTCAGAGAGTGCGTTCTGTAAAATATGATACTAAATTCCAATTAATCTTGATTTCGGAAATTATTTTTGAAGTTTCGAGAAATGTTACTAAAAGTAATACATAAAGTGGTGCAAAATTTCTGAAAATTTTCTCAATAAATAATTTACCCTTGTTTTAAAACGATAATTGAGAGTTACTATAAAAAAAAGAGTCAGTTGAAGAGTATTGATTTGGAATTGAAATATTTTCGACTAAAACGCATTTTTTGTTAAACTTCTGACAAAAAACTTAGGATAAGAAAAATATATATAATTATCATCTCGTATATATTTAACACTTTGTTAAACAAAAACTCTTTTTGTGATATTTTATCCTCAGAATTAAATAATTTACTCGTGGATTTCTAGATTTTCAAATAATGAATTTTGTGTCTTCTGTACAATTCTAAATTAAAAATTTTTCTTTAAATTGTATGTATTCATATGTAACACTAAATTTGATATGTTATATAATAAAATGAAGTTTTTAAATTTCTTTACAATGCTAGTTGAAGTTATATCGGGTATATAAAATTCAAGTATTTCTAAAATTTGCATCTATGTAGTAACTCTAAAATTACTATAACAAATATTTTACAAATTAAAAAATATCTGTAAAATAAAGGCACTATAGTTTTTATAATGCTCTTGTAAATCAATTTAAACAACTTATGTTGCATATATATATATATATATATATAATAGATGGGGATAAAGGACATACAAATTCTTCTGTTACAGTCATAGTCGGAAAATAAAACTATTCTCCGATTAAAATCTATTTATTTTACGTTAAATGAGAGAGAAAGAGAGAGAAAGTTGCATCGAAATAGAGGTAGATGAGCGCCCATTCGTTTCCGAAGCTAAATGAGAAAACCATTAATTGTAACATCATGAAAATTGTGGAAGGCACATGCATCTTTTTGCCTTCATAGCAAAAGGGGAAGAAACAGAAACTTTTCCTGCTTGGAATGAAAATGCAAAGATATATTCAGATCTCGCGGTATTATATTTGGGGATCTTTAGGTATTTTATCAGCAGATAAAAAAATCTAGTAGGGATTATCCCTACGGATTTGAAACCGTATGATTCATGTAAATTTGTCGTGCATGATCGCATAAATAAGATGCCCAAATGGATTTGTAGAAGAAAATAAGACGAATTTCCCACTAGAAGCATTAAAGTACAGGAAAAATTAGAAAATTAAATTAAAATGAAATCATTACACTCACACACACATGCATACATACATGCACGCGCACGCACGCACGCACGCACGCACACACACACACACACACACACACATATATATATATATATATATATATAAATGCTAAAATAAAGGCTTCAAATTCCTTCAAGGCTCCTTTCTCGCATAATGTTGAAGATAGGACCCAACATTGAAATACTTTATGATAACAAAATACTCGAACATTAATTTTATATTCTGACTTCAAAAAGTTTTAGAGAGCAGGGTATCTTTTAATAATACTAATTTCTATCGGAATAAATTCCTTTTCTCTGATGCAAAATGTGTTCGATGTTTTGTATTCTATTTTGTAGTGCTAAATAGGTTTTGAAATTTACTATTCAAGAGATAAAAGGAGCATTTTTTTAAGTGTTTCTAAATGTTACGAATACTGCGCAGTAAACGAATATACTTGTTACATCACAAACTTTCATGTATATCGCAAAAATTTTCTGCTTGGAAATATGTGTTCCAAATTTCGATCGAGTTCTTTCACATTAGGTGAAGACAGTCTTAAATGTAAGTTTATTTCGCACTTAAATCTTTAATTTCTATTACAGCTTAACTTTAATTCGAAAAAGACGTGTATTTATTTTCATATTTTATTTCGGTCTAATAAATCGTAAAAGTTCAGCGATGAGAAATCTTTTTACTCCGATTTCTTTCTTTAACAGCCAAATACGAGTTAAATTCTATCGTAAACACGTCTGCAATTATCGTTTGAAGTACCTGTTCGAATTTTTCTCGTATCAGAGGAAATAATTATTTTTGGTCTTATACATTTATACATCCTTATACATTTCCCCCCTTAAGTTCTTACACACGAAATGCAATTATGAAAATGAGAATCAAAATGAATTTCTACATCCTTTTGTTACATAATGCGGAACAAATGGTGAAAAAAATCTTATCAACACTCTTTTCATACATTGTTATATTTGATGATGATACGTATTAGAGAGAACAGTAGTATTCAGTGGCGGATACAGAAAAAAAAAATCAAAAGGGCGAGGCAGTAATTTACGTTTTTTAAGGATTTGTTTATTAAATTATTGCAAGTAAAAATAGTTACATAAGATACAAAAATTTCATTAAAGAGTTTAAATAAACTATAATTGTAAATTTAAAGCAAATATATGCGCTTCTCTCTCTCTTTTTAAATAGATCTAAAATCTCTTGCGGATCTACTCTCATGTCTTTGTTTATGTTTAGCATACTCAGACCATTGAGTTTCTCTTGACCAATGGTGAATCTTAAGAATATCTTTATTTCTTTTAAAGAGCGTTGTAGAACCTTTCATCAGTGACAGTTGTGAATGATAAAACACAAAAAATTCTTAAGATACACATTACGTTCGGAAACATTGAAAAATGTTTGAAAGCTTCCATTGGATTATCAACTTTCTGTGGTTTGTTTAACCGATGTACTTTCCACAAAAGAAACTCACCAGAAAAGGCATGTACTCTTGAGGGTAAATCGAATTCGTATTTTCGAGTAGCATTAATAATACCTCCGTTAGGAAATTTGAATTCATAAAAAATATTTGGGAGCTACTTTTTATAACTTCTATATGAAAGGTTCATTTTGCTTATCAAAATGGACATCTAAATCGGAAATAAGAAAATCCAAGGGGGACAAATATGTATTTACTCGAAAAAAGAAACTGCAGTGATTAAGGGAATACTTATTTCCTCAAATAAACTTTTAAATTTATTTTCAGAGCTGTATCGAATTCTATTTGTCCCTTGATCTTTAACATTCCTTTCTGTTCTAGTCAAGACTGGAGATCTGCAACTGGATTGACAGAGGATGCGCAGTTGCCAAAAAGGGTTTTTTAAAATTTTACAGCTTAACAAAAACTCAAATTTACAAATTTCAGCGGATAGTGAATGGACTTTGCTTCTGGAATATGAGCTGCTGTAACTTATCGTGGCCGGAGAGCATACGACTTTAGGCAGTATTTCTAAAAAATTTAAAATCCCATCGAGTCTCTCAATCCATTTAATTTTGTAAATTTTTTTTGTCTTTGATGATTTTTGTGTTGGTAAAATTTCTCTGATTTTTGTACTTAAAAGCTGTCCTTAAGGTGGATTCTCGGAAAACTTATTCACACTTGTAATTAAACCGACAGTATTTTTTGTAGTGGATATAATACTTGTTTTGTTCAGCATACGATTAACGCAATGGGTATACATAGCAAGAGATCCTGCATATTTAAAATTCTTACTTGGACATCCCTTAATAGGCCCACTCATGTTCGTAAGGTCATTGTAGTCCTGTCACATTTGAAACGTGATATCCAAATCTCCTACTTTCAATATTTCTATTATTGTGATTCCCAAATTTTCTCCAATAAAGTCCATTAATTTTGTGAATCGAAGAAAAACCTCCTCTAAAGTACATGTCTCTTGATCCAAGTACCGAATACGAAATGATAGTTGCTCGGAAATACTAATGTCAATCCTCTCGTTCGCCAGTACACTGTAGAATTGTGAAGCCTTTACTTTTTTTTACAATTCTGTTTTGAATAAGTTTTCCACAACATTGAATCAGTTCTTTTTGTATTGTCTTACTTATAAAAGTAGCATTTTGTCCCGCAGTTCGCAAATGCATTTCCAGAATCTTGTTTCCTGTATCCTCCCGAAACTTTAACAAAGCCTTAAAATTTCCTTTATTTATTAAGATTTCAACACTGTCATCGCAATTTCAAAAATCATATATTGTCCCAATGACTTCTTACAGGGATATTTCGTAAACCACAAAATATTATGATTTTGATTATTGGTATTCATTTTTGTAAGTTACTTTCAATTCTTTTTTGTTTAACGCCTATACCGTCTCAATATTTTTTAACCCTAAACGATGTCAACGGAATTCTGAGACTTAATTACATTATTTTTATGACATTCGGTTTTTTTTCACTCTTTTTTAGCGTCTTAATACGAATATAAATGTGGAGCTACCAATTTTCCTAATGTACCACAATTTCGACCTCCATCACTCGCCTCTACAAAAATTACCACTATATATATATAACAGTAAGATAGCTATGTATATTCTTTAATCAAACGCAATTTTAAAGAAAGATTTTTCTTTCCTTGCGTAACACATAGAAATTTGTAATATTAATTTGGTAGTCGTGGATCAAATAATATATTTTACACCCGTATTGTTGGCATACAAACCAATACCTCTAATATGTTCACAATCAGTAAAACTTATGACAATATTAGAAGTTGAATTAGTCGGAAGCTGTAAAATTTTAATGCGGAGACACGAAGGTATGGTGTTCTGTATGAATATTATCAGCTACTACTCTGGAACTAACATCTGAGGAAGTACAATCATCAACTTTTTTGTGTAAAAAATTAAAAGAGATTTAATTGTGGTTGTTTATTTTGTTTATTATTCATGATAACTTAGTTCTTAATCTAAAAGTAAGCTAAATATTAACTCAGTAGTCAAATTGAGAACTAAAAACCTTCAGTGCGATAGATTGTTCAAATCTGTGTTTGGACACAGCAATTAACTTTGCAGTAAAACAATTAAAATAATACTTTTAAAATTAGTTGGAATTCCTCGTTCAGGTAGGTTATTTTGTCTGAGCATGAAATTGTGAAGGGAGAGGGGATTTATTTTGCTGACAAAAATAAAAATTTAAAAAAATGTGCTAACGAAAATAAAAAAAAAGTTTTATTTGAAAATATTTTCGTCCATATTGAAAAAACATATTGTAAGTAACATATTGGAAAATGATCTTTTATACCTTTTATAATACATAAATCGTCACGTATTCACAACCCTGGACCAGACAGGTACTCTGATAAAATATAATTAATAGGGGCGTTCACTTATTCTTTAAATGATCACGTCACAACCACACCTTTCGATGAAAAGAAAACGCGAATCAATAAAACTAAGTTCACTCCTTATATAAAAATCTACTTCCAAGCTTTTACTCAATTCATTCCCGAAAGAAGCATCTTTTTCTTTCTTTCGTTACGTTAAGTTACGATAAGTAGTCATCCCTTCCTTGATATTTTTTTCTGAAGGAAACTCACTTCCGCTGTTACTTCTTTTTTCATTGCCGTCTTCCGGACATTAAAAGAATACATCCTTAATGATGGCTATTGTATGTGTGTGCGTAAGTTACACTCCGTTTTCGATATAGTTTCTCGATAACAAAATATATCTGTTTTATTTTTTTTTTAAATGGTATCATAAAATAAGCTCCCTTTTCTTCAACGAGAAAAAAAAAAAGGAAAGAATTTATATGTGATTTTAAAGGCATATTGTAAAATGTAACCTTATTTGGAATAAACCCTGCTAATAAGAAAGAAATTTTTTTTTCAAAATCAAGGGGCGACTTGAAATTTATCTTTATTCAAAAGAATTTTTTTCCCCAAAAATTTTCATACATTCGCTTAACATTCGACAATTTGCTCTCTTAAAATGAACATTCTTGGTTGGAAATTAGCTCTGATTTTCTCTCTCCCTTTGGAATTTTGAAACTAACAGGGCTGATGAAACGATACCTCTGTTACTGCAGATGAGGTAAGTTCCATGCTGGGTCTTACCACGCTCCTGAATACACAACAATAACAAAGCCATTGTTGACAAAATCCCTCTTAAAAGTTTTAAAATTGTCTGTGCTCATAAATGTGATGAAATCGGAGGCAAAAGAAATTCCACCCATACATCAGTACAATCCCGGAACAACCATGTTATTCATAGAAACCTCATGCTCCTGCAAATTGAGTACCTTATGTGAATTGGAAAAAAGTTCATCCTCCCCCACCGGATGAGATACTGTCTCTCCCCCTTTATACAGTTTGTAATGCCTCATTAGTCTCATATCCTCCCTTCCGATAATGACGATGACTTTAAAACTCCCAAAAAGAAAATAATAAAAACTAAAAACAATAATTCTAACTTTAAAACCCCTTAAACTGTCTGTACAACCCACCTCCATTCCATCCAAAATGACCCCTCTCTCTAAATAAACGTTTCATTTCTCTTAAAGTGGACTTCCAGTAACTATTAACACCTCAGCCCCCAATAACTTCCATTCCAAGCCCAACTCTAAACCTAAAACTATGCCGAATATTCCTTTCAACATCCACAACACAAGCTCTACAGTAAACGAAATTCCCAACCTCTCTAACGAAAGAATTATTTGCAAAATTAAAGAGATCCAACCGCAAGCTTTCCCCTCCACCGCGGAATCACTCCGCATTATTAGAAAGCACATTGATGACAATAAATAAGAAACCCACACTTACGCACTTCCCTCCAATAGATCAGCCGAACTTATCCTTGGACTTCTCATCGATACCGATCCTTCCACGTCATTAATGTGCTTAACTCATCTGCAATCAAAATTGAAACCTGCCACATCCTTAAAAGCCGCCAAACACGCCATGTTCCTTTTCCTTTTTCAATTCTCCATTGATAAAGAAATCTCTATTGATCACACTGCATATATTTTAAAACTAAAATTGATTCCCTTTGCGAAAAAAAAATCCCTAATCAATGTTAAAGATAACAGTCATTCTGCCATTATTCCAAACACTGCACCCATTTTCTAAAACGCTATAAATGCAGTGAAAACAGTTTTACAAATCTTTGCACAAGGCCCCGTGACTCAAAATGTTGCAATTGCGGAGTTCCTTACACTGCCAATTTTACCAACTGCCTCCCAAACCCACCCCTTAAATTCAAACCTCTCCCCCTCCCACCATTAATGCTTGGGAAGACTGTTTTTTAGATAGCTACAGAAAACAAAACTTCTCCTAAAATCACCATCCCTGTCTATAACTTTCGGACCGCCACCCCAAACAATGCTACTCTGCGAATTGAAAACTATAATTCATCATACTTTAATGACATCATAGAACTATTCTAAATTTTCAATGCAGATAAAATTAAAAAAAAACTCCATGGCAATTTTAAAAATCTAAATTCCTGCGTCTCCACATCAAACGCTGACATCTCTCAAAATTTTCTATTATAATCCTCGATATCTTCTCCAAAATATGCAACATTTGGGTTTGAACATTTAATATCGCATAATTTTAACCGCATTTTTGCCTTCCCTGTGTTCGATTACATCTTGTACTTTCCCCTGCCATCAGCACCGCAGCTAACCACAGTCGTGTAATTAGCGCTTCTTCTTCCTAAACCACTACCAGGGGTTATATCAACGACATACGATTTTTCCTCTCCCTCTCTCTCTCTTGAACTCAGAAAATGCGTTGTAATTAATTTAAAAATTAAATAAAAAAGCTTTTTAATTATTCATTAATTTTTGAATTCCTCTTTTGCTTCTTTCTCTTTTTTTCTATCCGTGCCTTGACATGTTTTAAACGTTTCCTTTTTCTTGCTGTTTTAAAATCAAAATAGAAAACAATGCCGACGCAGGCTAGTACTCAATAACCATATGATTGTAGTCGTATATTAAAGCTAAATTTATCTTGTAGATTAATTGTGTTAGATAAAAGATAATTCAATGTATAAAAAAATGAAATATTTTTTTTAAAAAAATATTAAATTTTAAAAATAGTTTTAAAATTCCATAAATTCAATCAATAATAAATATTTTAGAAATCTTGCTATAAGCTTCAGCAATATTAGTAGAATTTCAAATAGTCAAATTTCGAAGATTTGTATTTTGATGATTACATTTTAGAGGTTGATTCTCTTTTTCGAAAAGAACACCAAGTTCACAGAAAAAAATCTGAAAATCCACACTAATATAGAACTTATTCTGTGATTCAAAGTAAAAAACGTAATGAACTATGACTCAAATCTTACTGAATATTACAATATTATAAACAATACGGGATAAGATTATAAGGCGATAGAACCGACTCGCGGGTTCTAACACCGTATAATCTCCACACCGTATATAATTCTATCACTGTCTATATTTCAGACAACTTACAGCATTTTCAAATTTCCAGCTCTCCGAATTCTAATTGATTGTCTAGTTCAAATTTTAGCTTCCGAATTATGGATGAAATCCCTACAGGATAATAAAGTTTGTACCTTTATTCACTTTTTGATTTTTTAAGTACCAGACGATCTAGGTTCTTATCAATTGTTTATTAGGTATAGTCAACGCAGTAACTCAAACTCAACAACTTACTTTTAATAAGTATATGCATCGTCATTAAAATACTTGAATGTAATTTTCGTCATTAAAAGGCTTGATTGAATAATACTCGCATAAAGTCAATTTTAGAAAGTAAAATTTTCAAAGAATTTAATGAAGTCAACAAAAAAAAAATTATGGATCAAAATTCCAGTTATAAATGTAGGCAAATTTGCTTACAATTATTCTTTAATCATTCACATTCTTAATAATTTCAAATATTACATTTTTCAATTTCAAATTTTTTATACAGAACCCACAAAATAATGTAGAATTCCAACTCTCGATACTTATAAAGTAGAAAGAGTAGGAAGATTATAGAAGTTCTCTTTTTACTCGATATGTTAGCACATACCATTCTTGGTATGATGTGAAGTTTGGAGGGCGAAAAACTGGTTCAAATGTCGTTCAGCTCCAGTAGGGTACTCAGAAAATAATTTAGAGGGAGGGGTGTGTGTGCAAATAATCATTGATATGACAGAAGCAATTTCTTTAGTTTATAATTACCATTTGGTAAAAAGTAAATAATACGGTGTATGAATCTTATTTCTCCAATTTAAAACTGCTCAAGTATTGATATAATTTTAACAAGTTATAAAAACTTAAAAATTAAAGATCATTTAAGAAAATAATTAAAATACTTGAGAATAAAATTTTGCATTTTTTGGGGGATGCATTGTTTAGGGATGCACCTACCCCCCGTTTTCATCTACACTGAACCATAGGTACTATTTCATACCAGATAAAACTTTTCTATTCTTTTCTCAAGAATCGGATTAGTTAAAATAAAAATCCTTTTTTTTTCTCTTCATGATGAAAATAAATTAAAGCATGAGGAGAAAAAAAAGTCCTTATGTTTATAATTTAGAATACTTATAATTGTATAATAAAGAATTATCCTGAAATATTTCATTTTCGAGGAAAAGTCTTTGAGGCTGCATGTGTCTCTTTGCACCTCTCCCCTTGTGTACGTCATGCTCAAGTCGCATGATAATGGTAGGCTTATTTTTCAGAGGGCCACAAAAGCCCATAAGACATTTTAAGTATGGCTTAAATTAATTTCACATTTATTAACCGATATTTGCTAATTCTACATCAACGTAAATAGAAAAAAGATTACATCTCTTTTACACATCGAAATTTGAATACCAAATAATAACAAACGATTTAAGATTGTTAAAAATAGAGTTTTTTAAAATTTGAAAACTGAGACCTTTTCGAATTTATTCTACAGAAAGAAATTAATGAATTCGTAAAAGAAATCGCATTTCGTAAAAGAAATGCGAAATTAAAGGATGATTACTTTGTTCTGCTTTGGAATATTCATCAGAAATATTCATTTACCGATAACTAATGATATTTGTAAGGTTAATGAAATTTACGAAAAATAGAAATATTAAATGGTAATTTATTTCGTTTCACTTTAAAATAGGAATTAAAACTACATTTATAAATATTTATTTTTAAAAACCTACGTAAAATACACTTTTAATAAAGATGATATATATTTTCTGGGGAAAGGAATGAAACATAAATTTGAAATAAAACTTTAGATTGATAGCATAATTTTAATTTTACTAAACAAATTAATGTTTATTTTATTTTATTAACGAATGAACTTTCAGTACTGAAAGCATGTTCTAAATGAAAGCACATTAAAAAAAAAAACACCCTTCTTTCACAGAACAAAACGCCATGAGAGGGCTTGATAGTAAAAAACTGATGTGCTCTCTTGTTTGCTATTTTTATTCCAACACGTGTGAGGTAAAATTAGAATGCCTTTGAGGCTGTTTGTAAGGAACGAATATTTTGAAAGAGAAATCTGATGATGATATTCTTCGGTAAGCATGTGTCCGAGGGAATGATCAGACTTTTTGAAAATCAAAAGTCAAAATTAAAAAAAAAAAAAAAAAATGAAATTTTTGGGGAAAAAATTGAATAATATGCTTTAAAGAGAAATAAAATCATTCGAATGGGGATGTGTTCCAGGTTCTTTTAAGGAAAAAAGTTTTAATAATTGAATGATTTCTATATTACAAAAATTAAAACAACTGAGTCTCTAAATTGGGAGAAAACAGAATTTCATTTTACCCAACTTGAAGAAGTGTTTGAGTCTGGTCCACATCTCAGACGTTATTTTATCCAGACAAATTTTTTTCCGTGTTATTTACGACTCACTTTCCTTACATATATACATTTTGGTGAAGCACCACCTATCGTGAAGATCAAACAGGATGGAGAGCTAAAGAAAAAAGGCTGAGGAAACGATATTCCATAAACACTTATTTCTAGTATATTTTTGAAATATTAAAATTAATCTGTATTTTGCAAAATTATTCTGCAATAGTTCTGTTCTGCCGAAATATGAGTACATTATGTATTGATTTCCCCCCTCTGTCAATTTTTTCAGCTATGGTTGGCTACAGCGTTGGTCTGTAAGATAATACAAGAGAAGTAGTAAAATGTTACGAGACAACAACAACAAAAAATAAGGAAGAAACAAATTCGCTTGTAAAAATCAATAAACCTAAAAAGGATGGCAAGAAGATAAAAATACTGTCATGAAAAAGCACAAACCAGACCATGAAAAATCATTAAGACACATTCAGAATTCGAAACAATTTGGTTTATGCTTGTCCGGATTCGAGCAGTCCAACGATTCTTCCTTTCGCAAACATATCCTGTTGTCGTTTTTGGGCATCATTCGTTCTGCTTAATCTTTAACAACATTCATTCGCCCACGAATTGCGTGAAATCCGTTTCAACTGATTGTGTCGAATAATCCGGTTTATTCGTATACCGACGTGCTTAATTATTTTGCGCATGAAGATGTCGACTGAATTGTTTTGCATAAAGACAAAGTTTCGACTTTTCAACAGGTTATTAACCACAAGTTATTTCGAACAAATTCACTAATATTTACGCACATTTTTTTTTTTTCAAATTTTACAAATAAAACTTAACTTTTGGACATCAACGTATTAAGTGGATTAATAAATTTTTATTGTTATAAAAGCGCCTTGCTTTTATTAATCGGCAGGATTCCTCCCATACATTTATGAGGATATGTGTGTTAAAAATAGTGGCAGTGGTTGGGAATTAGAAGTGAAGGGGGAGGGGCAAAAAATATTTATCGGACAAAAATGACAGGGAAGTATGAGATGGAAAGGGAGGGTAGAGACACATACACACAAAATTTAAAAATTTGGTTGCAAATTGTAAATGTTTAAGCTTCGGAGGAAATTTAAACAGATTAGGGAAAGTTGGTAGTTTTAACTTTTCTGTGGTTTAATTTAAATACTTGTAAGTGATTTTCTTTTCAAAAATTTTGATGAATATTATACAATATAACTTTTATCAAAGGAGCAACATTATGCATGCATTATAATTAAATAGAAGTATTTCGAAATATCAAAATTGATCATCGATAACTTCATTAAGAAAACGATAGCTGTCTTGTTTAAAATAAACATCAAAAATTGATAATTTGACAAAATCCAACCAGCTATTTTCCTCAGGGCCTTGTTTAATAAACTTTTGATTGATTGTTTAATGAACGCCGAACTTATAAAAATAC
>BMAW01043121.1:29476-40552 GCA_019974015.1 Nephila pilipes | reverse complement strand
ATTATCTAATTATGTTTATCTAATTATGTTATTATCTAATTATGTTTGAATTTAATTTCGATCTTTTTTTTATTTAATCATCAGATGTGAAATGTAAAAAAAATCGTTTCATAAAAATTAAGCACTTGAGTTTTCTTTAAAAAAATGTTTGAAAGTTTGGTGCACCCCATACTTTTTTGAGCCACTGTATCAGGATAATATTTTAGATTATTTAAAGAAAATGTCTATAGATACAGAAATACTATCCTCAAAATGTTTTAATTGGTTTTCGAAAAGGTCCTATTTTAAATAACTCCTAGAAGAAGTTGTTTAACATTTATCGATACAATAGTTTTAGAAATATTTATATATAAATATAAACGCACATGGTACCATTTTATCTCATTGGTTCTTTGTACCAAGTTACTTACAACTCTGTAATCATATGATTGCACTAGAAAAGCTTAACGCCGACGTCATTACTATATTGCTTGGTGATTGGTCCATAGTTAGCAATCTCGCCAAAATTGCCCAAGAACCTGCCAGCATCTATATAAATACGGATGAGACAGCACACCTAAATATTTCGTATCTAGTTTATCGAATTTTCTGGACGTCTGAAGAAGTTTCAGGAATGGCGTCTAATTTAGAATCAGTCAGAGATAAGGCTTCCGAGCAACTCAACGAGTACAAGAAATCTCAAGAGGTAGCTTTTTGATGATTTTTATTTGTTCAATTTGTTTCTTTCTGAGTTTTCAGTTGCATGTTTCTACGTTACGCAATTTTTTAGCGTAAAACAAGGACAAAATAGCATATTTTTTCAAATATTTTCTTTTGATGAATAATCTTTCTATAACATTGTTGTTTATCATATATTTAGCAATGACCTCTGTTCAGAGTTTGGTTAGGATTTTTTTTTAAAAAATCGCAATATTTACAGAATTATTGTGAGTAGAAGAAACAACACACGTTTTTGAAAAAAAAAAACTTCTACATTCTTTTGCATTAAAATGTGAATAAATCCACTTATAAATCATACGTTACAAAAAAAATCCTAGTTAAGACTCTCAAGAACTGTATGAAAAACATTTCTACCAAATGTTATTAAAATGTATGAAAAAAAAAAACCTTTGAAATATCACCTTTCAAAAATTTGAGTTATCTTTTGTTCTAAAAATTCCAAATTATTTAGAAAAAGGATTTAAATTTAAAAATTATACAGAAAAAACAAAGACATGCATATCGAATAAACGCAAAATCCCCTACTTTTAAATGCTTCACCTTTTTCCTTCTTTCTCTCTCTCTTTTTTTTTTATATAAATTTGATTTTCTTGCAGCTCTAATTTTTTTTTTCTGTACATTTATGCTGATGGTAACGAATATCGTTTGGAGTCAGCAACATGAATAACGTCAAAGTCTTAAAAGCGTCAACTGTATACTGCCCAGGATTCGCATGTAATGAAAATTTTTTAACACTCCCTTATAAAAATCAATGGTACGTAAAACAGATACGTGTACCCAGAGAAAATTTTTCATGGTAAACAAAGACATTTTTCTGGATTATTTTCCACAAGCGACTATTTAAAAATTCACTGAAATTCTGCGTTGGAGACATTTTTTAAGTGAATTTTTATCACATAGATTAAAGTATGTTAATTTAATGGAATTTACAATGATTTCAGGGAGGCTTTTGCATTTTTCATTTACTTTCGCTCCTCAAGCAATAAAGTATTGCTATTTACATTAACTAAATTGTCTTTTCTCACTGGCAGTGCATTGGCTGATCCACTCCTGAATAGCTGTGATAAAATGCTGCTATTATAACGCTTTGCATTTCAGTCGAATCACCAACACTGCTTCTATTAGTAATACCATAGCAATTTTGCAATTTATCAATTAATTTGTCAGTAAGTTTTCTTTTCCACCAAATCCCTTCTGACTTGATATTTTAGTTTACGAAGACAGGCTCCGACTGTTTTCTGAATGTGCCAATTGCACTCACGTTTGGTGACTTTATTTTTTTTCTATATATGTCTTTTTCACTGCCGAGTAACCTTGTGAGCCACCGTCATTGTAAAAGGACGAATAATTTCAGCTGTCTCAACTGGCAAAAACATTCAAAGATGCGATATGCACCAACAAACTTCATGCTAGATGATGAACGAGAATGATTTTGAGAACAAATGTGATATCGATCATTAATTTCTTATTTCGAGTATATATGTGACAATCTTTTACCTATCTACATATCCTCTATGTCTACAACTTTATCCGAATCAACGGATAAAGCTGTTGCACACCCATTTAATAATGTGTGGTCATGACGTTGTCATGTGCTACCACAAGATATACTGTAACATGTCAAATCCACCTCCAGATGATTCGAATATTTTATTTCAGAAGCCGCAGCATGGAAATTCATGGAAACCTGTGCAATGGTTTAAGTAACTTTTAACAACTTCTTTTTAAAGTTACAGAAAGCAAACTTTGATAAGAAGTTGGCATATCTAATACTGCGTTCAGATATCTCGAAGCATTTTTGTCTTTCCTTACTAATTGCGTAATTAATTTCATTCATCTTGTTTCCTTTTTTAATTCACGAAAAGCTATGAACGAAGCTATAGTTTGTACATTTCAGCAGCATATTGGAAAGAAAACCAAAGCTGGACTCTTCTATGAATTCTAAGCATTATGATAAACAAAATGAGCAACTCAGGATTTCAATGACACTTAAAATTATTTATAGACTGAACATTCTATTACCAAGTGTATTTATATCTTTTTTGGAGATATCCTTCAATATTGTTTCCTCTGTTCACTACACGTTTTGATTCTGTCAGTCTTCTTACAAGCAGAATGAAGATTTTCATGGAATTTTCCTTTCTTAGATTGACGTTTATTTTTCGAACTATCCATAGTTTAAGTAACAAAAAAATTCTTCTAAAAAGCTATTATATATATATAAACACAATATTTAGACATTTATTTCAAACAGAAATAAAATAACATTTTAAAGCAAAACTCGAATGCAATTCAAACGACGATGTAGCTCAGCAAAATAGTAAACAGTGTGTATATTGCTATTCACATTTCGAAAATCTTACTGCTAATGTGATGCCAGATTTCTCAATTTATTTTCTTTACGTCTGAATGAGCTTTAGAAAGTATAGGGTGACGCAGAAGCTGCTTTCTGATTTTTTCCCTTTGAAATTACACAACTGAGGAAAAAGGCATGTTCTTGCAATTTTTTTATTAATATTTAGAATTATATTTCATAATTAATGCTCATGGTTTGCCTCACAAATCCAGGGTCTTTCTAATTCATTTTGTATGACTTATTGAAGGTATCATGACGACCTTTTCTCTAACGTTATTTATTAAATATCTCAAGGTCGCTAGTTTATTGCGATAAATTTTTCCTTTAAGGTAGCCCCAAGATTTTGGGGTGCCTTTTGGAGAGTGCACAATTTCGGCACGTTGCTGAAAATTAAACACATTTCCTTGAGCCATACTTTAGCTTGAAATAAAGCAGAGAAATATTAGTTACAGCACAATAGCATCACATCCTTTTAAAATCAAAAAATAACTTTCGTACCACCTTATATAAAAATGGAAGTATTCGAGTTTTATTTTGAGCCCCTCTATATGCAACCTTAGAAATGTCTTACTGATATTCAAACATCATAATTTCGCTCCCTTCACTGATAGCCCCATAATTTTCTGTAATATTTTTAGAAAAGTGTGAAATAATTCTCGGAATCTTTCATTAATTTCAGTCAAAAATTAGCTTTTATTCACATTCATGGTCAAAAGTGATCCACATACAAGCCTAATGAACGATAAGCGCATTAGCAGCGACTGTGGATGAAAGGAATTAGTGAACCCCAACCCTTATATATAGGCATTATATGGTCATGGTCACGTTCTCGTAGCTAGCCTTTTTTTCTATCGAGTTGTTGTCTTTGGTCCAGATTCCGCGAAAGATCTGCCATGTATGGGGCTGATGCATGCTAAATCTGTGTGGAAGTTTGGAGACGGTAATAGCATAGCACCTCTATTGTTGCCCTCGTCACTTGTCTGAGGATTAAAATTGTATGATCATTCGCTATTAGCTTCAGGGTTTTTTTTAATGCGACGTTAATGAACAATTGTAATCAATACTTCTCTTATATTTTCCAGGTCCCGATTATTTTTTGTTTTGTGTAATTTTTTTGCCTACCCCTCTTCTAACTCCAAACTTCGCCACTGAGCACGAAGAATGTGACACTCCTAATACACATTAAAATAGGATAAATTTTCCGTATTCACAGCCATGTGAATATTCTTCTCTTGAAATCAGATAATAATCAAATACTATCTCTGATAAAAATTCGTAGCAAGACGATGTTAATGTTGGTATCAAATATTTGAAAAATATCCATGCTTCTGTTATGAATTTCAGGGTAAAACCGAAACTCTGACAACTAGCTTTGGAGCTCCTATTGCAGACAAGCTCAACTCTTTAACTGTGGGTTCAAGAGGACCCATGCTACTTCAAGATGCCGTCTTCATTGAAGAAATGGCACACTTTGACAGGTAAGGGTGGAATTAATTTTCTAAAGTTAAATCTTATGTTTTTTTTTTGTGTATGTCGCATCTTACCTATTGAGACTATACAAAAAATTGCGAATCGATTATTTATCTCGTATGCAACCGTATATTTATCCTAGTTATCCACTGCACCTTCAAAAAAAGGGTAATGGAGTTCTAATAGATTTTTAATAGCGTAATAGGCTTCTAATATATTTTTTACAAATGCAATGGGTATTTGTGTGGGATATTGATAAAATTCGTTTAAAAACATTTTAGAATCCAAATATTTTATTGGATTATAGCTTAATGTATTTAAAAATTTTCATTATCGGGTAACATGAAAATAGAGAGTTCATCATGTTCGTCATCTGTCAAATCTTTAGGCACGTCATCGAATTTGCATCTTCTTAACCATCATTTTTACTCTGAGCTATAAATAAATGTAATCATTTTCCATTCCATCTAGATTGTTAGATATACTACATTTTAAATGGCTTTTGAATTATGTATATGAATGTCTGATTTAATTTAATTCCGTGCTTTTATTATCCACTAACACACTATTTCTAGACTGGCATGACGTATTTAGCCTCCTGATGTAAATGTTTTTTCACCTTCTAACATCAACGTATTGCATCAACGTATTACACCTACTGCACTGTTTTTTTAAAATTCCTTTTGAACGGTTTATTGATACACACATTTGAGGTGTTAATCCGCTTAGAATAATTTCCATACCTATATTACACTCTTTCAACAATTTCTTCGTATTATCTGTTTGATGGGATCTGAACACGTCGCAAACTAAAATATTTTATGGTTCTTTAAGGCAGATTTTGGACAAACATTTCTTATTAACAATTTTACATCGTTTGCGTCCACCTATCCTTTCTCGTAAATATGAATGAAAACACCATTTGGGAAATTACATTTCGGTATCGTCTTTCTTTTCAAAATAACCATGGATTTTGATTATGTAACTTCCGCCAAGCAGGATAGTACTACGATAAAGTGAAAATTTTATGTGAGCTGTTGTTTTCATGTGAACCGTTTTCGGTCCTTTCACATTAGTCGTTTTATTTTCTATCGTATCAAATATTACTGGAATTTCATCCATATTTCCAATATGTGAAAGTAAATAATTTACTTTCCTTCGTAGGTCAAAAATATTCTTTTGGAAATTTATTAATTTGCTGTCCAAATATTTCGGAAGCCTTTGCGAAACATTTGTTTTCTTCTCCTAGAACTAAACAATTCCGTGCCATGAATCGACTACACCTACTTTAAAGTTTACACTTTCATTTGCATTATTTTTTGCTCACTTTAGGCAAATACACGAACGCAATTTCATTAATCTATTCTGGCAATTTTCGAAGAACTACTTCACGACATTTTTCTTAGAATAGGCTATTTCGTTACTCCTTTACGCAATGCACATATATTCTTTTGCATATTAATTATTGTGCTTTCATTTTTCTTTCACTCACGTTTGTAGTTTTCACCGATTTCAAACATTTTTGATACAGCACGATTTCTATTTTCTTTCGAAAATTGAACAAATTTGCATTTGAAACCAGCATTGTATTTGTTTCGTTTTCAAGACCCATATTTACTACTAAAAGGAACTCTAGATCTATTGTATTTCAGTTAAAGCAAATGCGATTTACTAAAGCTTCAATGTTCATTTCAATTCAAGGCTTCAAATGATTAAAGAAAGAGAACACATTCCGTGAATTCATTCAGGCAGGAAATGCCTTCTTACCCGAAATTGTGTCCATTCCTCGAAAATATAGAATAATATTCTTGTACACATCTTCTTTGAATATAGCCTACCCTGTTCGTAGAACTATTTACTTTTACAGCATTCCCCCTCCCCACATATTGTTCCCCTTATCGCTCGACAATTCAGAAAACCATTGTTCGAAACTTTAAGAAGAAATCTTTTAAAGGAATAATTTCAAGTGATAAGATTCGCCTACTGTACATTTCAGGTTTCTTCGTAAAGAAAAGGGTGCACGTTATGCGTCGAATATACCTAAAACTTAAAAAGGAAGTTTGGAATTATAAGGACACGATATAAACCGGAATATATATATATATATATATATATTCCTTAATAACACCGTTATTTTTATTTTGAAGAAGAAAATAGAAACGTCACAAACCAGTTGAGCAATTCTTTTCGCAAGCTCATGGTCGGCGATGTTTCGGTCGATCCTGTATTCAAATCCTGATTCCACTAAAAAGTCTTCAAGTAGAGATCCCTCAGAGGCATAGCTTCTTTTGGAGAGTTCGGGAATCCATGACTCAGAAGACCCTGGTGTTCTGAATATGAACCGGCAGTTATGAGGAAGCTAACTCACACAAGTGAAATCAAGTTTTTCTGTTACAGCTATTTAAAGAGGAATTTCATATTTGTGGAATATCATTAATTTCGACTTCCATTTCTGACTCCAGTTTCCTAATTGTTTTTTTTAGATGTTTATTGAATCGCTTTTAAGTGTTTTAATAAATTATTATTGCTAAAATGCATAACTTTAGATCTTTGAATCTTCTGACAGGATAGAGTAGATGGACTCACCAGAAAACGAACAGTCTGTTACATTAGCGGCTTCTACAACCCTAGAGATTCCTTTTCTATTTTCGACTCTTCTTCTTGTCAACCAATGTTTACTTTTATTCCATTCCTTTTAATTTCTAGAACACAGATACACATGTTTGGCACCTCTTAGTCAGATTTGGCTATTGCACCATAAACATTAACTTCATACATTCACATACATACTCTTTGTATAGCGATGTCGATGCCCATTAAATCTGTCGTTGCTCCATATCCTTACATTGGGATGCTATGAAAGTTCGGAGAAAAGGTTGCCAGTTAAGATGACATTCTCGTTTACTTAATCGGGGTTAAAAATGAAGAGGTCTGGTCGCCAATATATTTTGTGTTGCTTCCAAATGGGACATTAATAAACAATCAATTCTTGTACAAAATACATTTTATACTAAGCCTCGTAAGTTAAACTATTTAATTTCCCCCTTTAAAGCAACAAATAATGCACTAATAAAATATTGCAAAATTTGAAGATGCAGTATCGTATTATCATAACCCCGCACGAAACTAGTTATTAAGTAAAATAATTTCTTACTGAAAATATCTTCCAAGCTGGTGAAACTGTTTTTCAAGAAATATTTGGCACAGCTTAGCCAAATTTGACCTTCATTGTCATTCGTTCCAAGTTTGGGTCCTCCTTCTAGAAAGCAGCATTGATGAATTTTCTCTTGAATTTTTTAAATATTTTTATTACACTTTACAAAAATTTGAATTATTTTTTCAAATTTTTTTACAAATACAAAACTAATTTCAATTTAACAGCATAACTGAGAGGTAAGAATTCAGTACCATAAAATACCATAATAATACCGTCCTTTGCATAATAAACTTCTGAAAAGTTTAAATGAATGTCTTTGATTGCAGGGAGAGGATTCCTGAACGAGTCGTTCACGCTAAGGGTGCTGGAGCGTTTGGTTACTTCGAAGTGACCAATGACATCTCAAAGTACTGCAAAGCGAAGCTCTTCAGCGAAATTGGAAAGAAAACTCCTATAGCTGTCAGGTTTTCATTCGTCAGTGAGTATTCCTCAAAAGTATCTGTTAGACTAAATTTCATCGCTGCGCCCAGTTGAATTGGGGATAATCATCACATAATAATCAGTAGCTGTGTATTTAATGACAGTACATATAAAAAGAATATCAGCTTTCGAGACCTTGCATCGAGAAGAGCAAGAGTCGGCAAACAGTTTTTTTTTTAAAGAGGGCTGTATGTATGTTTTTAGGCTCGGCGAACCAGATAAGCCCCCTCCCCACCCGCGCGTGCGGGGCCGGGCGGTTATTCTGTACACACAGAGCAACAAGAAACTATTTTTTTTTTTAATTACCGAGTGATATTTTGAGTAATATTTATTCGCGCATGCTAACACAAAAGAAGAATGAAACATTTCCATTTAATAATAGAACTGGTTAGATTCTGTGCCATTGTGAGATGTATAATTGTTTTTCCTGAGGTAATATCTCATTATTCTGGAGTTCGAAATTAGAACTTCTCACCAGAAAAGTTATTCGCAAATAGTCCTTTGTTTATAATAATGTGTAACGATTTTACATGCTTAATTTTCAAAAATATTCTTTCACACTGGAAAGTGCTTTGAAAATACCTATTCAAACCAAATTTAAACTATATTTTAACAAATAATTGTGCTTGCATGATATATGATATAGTAACACAAACGGAGGAGACTAAAACTGATCGTTTTAATTCTAAGTATTGATTTAAGCATAGAAATGATGTGAAGAATATATGATTGACTCTCCTGAAGTTGTTCTCAGGAATCTGATTCTTACTTTCTAAGAGAACGTCGAAGGGAAGAAAGATTCCACATCCTCGTGTAGTGCGGTACTTACGAGAAAGGAGCAGCCTGGATGAGATGTCCTCCTCAATTGACGGTGTGCTAGAACTGCCAAATTTGTCGTCAACAGCCCTCACATTGCTCTTCATTGAGCAATTCAAAATTACGTGGTTCGTCGTAATAGCCCTCGTTTTATTTCTGGGCAGCATTAAGGCTCCCGTCTACCTGCCATTTTGATTTCGTGACCTAATATTAATTCTACAGAATTTCTATTTTATTCCTCAAACCTTGACATTTTTGTCTATTTGAGTACAAAAAAAATATAAAAAACTGAAAAATAATGAAGATTTCTGCAAAATTATATTTTTTCTCCGATTTTTTTTTATAAAATAATAATGTCTACATTAATGATTCGTTTGTAAGTTTTCTAGTCTTTAAAATATTTTAAAATACATTCAAAAATCTGAGAGAAAACGTAATTCCGCAGAAATCTTTATTATTTTTATGCTCTTTAGGATATATTTTTCTTGTCTTCAAATGGATAAAATATAATGGATTTGAAGACGGTAGTAGTAATTACATAGGATTAACATTATGTTCACAAAATAAAAATGGCCGGCAAACGGGAGCCACAACAAACAATCAATCAACATTCTAACCTACAATACTTGTGACTACACTTGAGACGATACTCTCATTGAAGTGCAGGATTTTTTTAAACTGATTAAATAAAATTGGAACAAAAACGGCCGTTTATTTGTAATAAATTGTTCTGTTTATGGATGAAGTGCTATGCAGCAACCAATAATTATACCCCTGAGCATCACTGCTCTTTGTTTCCATGTCTTATTGTCTCTTTGGAGCTGAACTTCGGATTCACTTACCCAGAACTGCGCTTTTATTTTAAAGTTATAACCAACATAAACTGTCAGGAATATTTACAGTCCAACATAAACTTACGGTTATGGTTTAGAAATATTAAAAATTATAAATAAAATGTTTTAAAGAGCTCGAAAAAGAATATTTAAAAAATTCTAAAGGAACTTAATATAAAAATAGTATTTTATAACTTAATTACAGGGATTCTTAAGGCATGTTCTTGAATGCGGAGAAAAGGCCATGGTTCCTCATTTGTCATGGTTCAAAATGACAAGGCATATTGATTGTGCTTAGTGGACATTGTGTCGGGCAGAAACACGGAACCAGGAAACGTTCAATAAACAAACGATAGACTAAATAATTCGAGATAAAAACCAACGTTTTTAAAAACAACGTTTTTATATAGTGGCAAAATTTATTAAGAAAGATTATTGAAATATTAGTTAAAACTGGTCGCAAATATCTAAATATTGCATTGTTAGGCAAGTAAGAACGGTTCCCGAAATTTCAGAACTCTAGCTTGATGGGAAGTTGGTTAATTTAACGATAGAAAATTTGATGACACACACACAGAAACACGAACCAAGTGAAATACATAAAAACGTTAAAAGTAACTAAAATTAATTAATTAATTCTGTAAATTAAATGGTTGGAATGCAGTTTAACCCAATCACTCTTGGCGACAAGAATTATTTGGCAGTATTTTGCCAAATGTGGCTACCCTGGTCCGTTTTACGGACTTAACGTTCAGCCAAACAAAAAAATCGCCAAGTTTGATGCCAATTTTTGAAATCGCGCCAAGTAGTTGGGATAAACTGCATTATTGAAGAAAATACTAGCTAAAACTTGTCGCAAATGTCCAAATATCGTATTGTTAGGCTAGTGAGAACGATTCCCAAGGTTTCAGATTTCTAGCTTGATGGGAAGTTGGTTAAATTAACGATTGAAAATTTGATGACACACACACACACACACACACACACACACACACCAAGTGAAATTCAGAAAAACGTTTTAAAATATGGAAACTTAAGCGGAGTAGAAAAGTTTTTCAAAGGAATAAATAATTTTTTTAGGTGGAGAGTCTGGTGCTGCAGACAGTACTAGAGATCCAAGGGGATTTGCTGTAAAGTTCTATACAGAGGAAGGCAACTGGGATTTAGTTGGCAACAACACGCCCATTTTTTTCATCCGGGATCCAATCCTGTTCCCAAGCTTCATTCACTCCCAGAAACGAAAT
>BMAW01043121.1:0-19476 GCA_019974015.1 Nephila pilipes | reverse complement strand
AAACAAGTAAGCAGCTATGGTATTGAATTCATCGGTAATTACCAAAGCATCTTAGTTAAGCGTCTCAAGCTTTGTATATTATATATTAATTAAAATTTTAAAAGAATTAATTTTACACATTTTTGAAATAAAAACTATTTAAAATTTGTATTATTTACAATTATCTTTTTTTCATTCTGAGACTTTCTAATAAATATTTTTCCTTTTAATAGGTAACAGCACACGTAATAAATCTAAAATACGAGTAGCACCAATTTTAAGTTAACACAATGGAATGTAGCACTTCTAAATCTGAAATAAGTATCGCATGAGACACTTACACACTGTTGAAACGCACAGTCTTTCACATGTATACATTAAAAAATAATTCTAGACACTTTTGGTTTTTTTCTGTACATCTACATTTGCCAACAAATTTCCTTTCCACCTTTCGCCAAGTCTAACTCCCCTTCGTATTCTGTCCTTGCATGTTAAGTCATCTATCCGGTCACAATACTTCTTCGGCTGGGAAGAAATTAAATTCAAAAATTTCTATAGCAATATTAAAACTTCACCGGACTTTCATGATTTAAATTAATTAAATTGATTGAATTCGGGTATAATTTTTTTAATTTCATTCTTATAGGTTCTGAGTGATGAAGAGAAAGACAGGCTTATTCAAAATATTGCCAATCATCTCGTAAACGCGCAGGACTTTATACAGGAAAGAGCGGTGAATAACTTTGCTCAAGTCGATGTCGATTACGGAAGACGACTCAAGGAAGAATTGGAGAAGTTACAGGTTAGTTCCTTTTTTCAAAACATTTCCTATACCTTCAATAACCTTGAATATACATCAGAATGTATTATTTGCTATTGGAAAAGTCTTCATTTGAAGAGGGGAAATCGTTATTAAAGGACCTGAAACAATATACCGGATGGCTCAAAAGTTCGTTTCTAAACTAGAACGCGATTAAAAATAATCCATGGGTCAGAGAGACATGTGCTTTACGCTTTTAAATTCACCGTAGTGGGAGGTTTCGCATGATATTAAAAAAATAGTTCTAGATATTGGCCATTTAGAGAGCTGTTGTTACTTCTGGGGGAGATGAGGGGGAAACAAATGAGCCAATAATTATGAAATTAAGCATATTATTTAACATGATTTACTGTCGAAAATACTGAACATGGGCACCCCTATATTCCAATAATGAACGCTACCGCAATATTATACCTAAGCGTTGCAGCATAGAAAATAATATCAATTAGAATGGTGCTACCTTCCGCCGTATGTCATCTGTCAGTGTCGGTTTGGATTGGAGATTTCCTCTATTGACCCGTGATTTACATGTTTGATTCGCATCAAATAATGCCAGATGATAAATTTACATACGACATGAATAGGTATAATGAGCCATTTGCAATCAAAATTGCACCACGCTTCATTGTCTTTTTTTTTATTAAAAATATACTTCAACATTCAATGCTTTTGTATCGTAACTTGTGTCGTATGAGTAATATGCATAGTCACTTATGCGGCTTTATTAACACTAGTGGCCTTCCTCTGAGAGGCTTGACATTTTTGGGTAAGTACAGAAATCGTGACCCCAAGACACCTAGTGAATTTTTTCTTTCTCATTTTACCTGTCGCATTATTTGGAGCAAATTTATTGTAAACTACCCGTTATTTTGGTTAATGTTCGGCTTCTTGTGTATAAGGATGAATCCAGGCTCAAGGATAACTCGACTCGGCACCAACCAAATTTCGATTTGGTAGCAAATAAATGCCATATCAAAACTAACCTATGAATTGGTTCCTTAAGGGCTTATCTTCATTAGGTAAGTACAGGCACCATGACCCTGAGGCACACGAGAGATCTCTTCTTTTCCTATGAAATTTATTGTCTTTGCTAAATATGGGTGATGTGATCCTGGGATACCCTAGTGATCCTTCTATTTTTGACCCATAATTTTGAAAACAATTTTTGCATTCCTCCCCCCCCCCAATTGGTTTGGGGCTAAATTACTGATACAATAGTTGGCTCTTGTGACGCAAACCTCCATTTCACACGCTTTAACATATGAATCTGTATCGGGTTTATTTTCGGACCATTTAACAATCGGTAACACTCAACGGTAACTCTAATTTGCCTTAGCAACGCCATCTGTCGTCCGATCGGATATTTTATGAGCCAACCTCGTATAGTATTTTTGATAATCAGATTATTTATATAAAATATGACACTTTTAAGAACACTTCATATGTCTATTAATGTACTTAATGTTTATAATACCTCTCTCAGTTACAATTTTCTAATTTTCTTTCCAGGCAAATCATGTAGTTTAAAACTTTCAGAAGGACTGACAAAACTGAGGCTCAGTACCGAGCAGTTGCTTTGCTAAGATGCCAATCGACCACCGATTAATCATGATTTATATATTTTTTGATCTTGCTTTCCTGATTTAATTTATTACTACATTGAGAGTCTAATGTACTTTTTATCAATATTCTTAAAGTTGTATACCTTTTAAGCTTTATTAAAACTACTTACCGATTGAATATTGTGCTTTCTTCTAATGTCTCATTTTTTGGCCGGATAGTAGAGTAATTATAGACTCTTATTTCGTGGTCGGTATATTCCAGATGAGCCGCGGATTCGAACTGATTCCTCTGAGAATCGTTGTGTAAAATAAAGGGACAGGAAAAAGGGAAGCTTGATGCGCACACTAAACGGAACTCGTCAGATAATTTCAATAATCCCGCTGTAGAAAAAACTCCACACTTACTGATTTAATAATCATAAAAGAATCATACAATTGCATATACATTAGTACTTTGTTAACTTGTTCAACATCTCGCGAGTCGGCATAACTAGGATTATCATGGCATCCGTTTTATGAAATTCAGATGAATCACTTTTTTGCTCAGGTTATATCAGGGATTCCCTCTAAGACAAAATTTTTATACCTATTTTCTTTCTATTTGATATATCGTGTGGTAAACAAGCCAAGGAATTCCAATTTGCATTAGCAAATTATTTCCGAATAAGAGGAATTAGAAACATGAAAAAGAAAGAAATAAAAAAAATGATGCTTACGCACCTGAAAACGAGCAAAAAAGAAGCACAGGACTAAATAGGAATCTTTTACGAAAACCAGAAGTAAATGTAACAAACCAACAAAAGAGATGCAGGAGGAGAACCTTAAAGCATCCAAAAATAGATGAGCCCATAACCGAGTTGAACAGAAATGGGAGAGGGAGAGAACGAAACCCATAGGTAACCTTGGAAGAAACGCGGCAACGAAGCTAAAGCTGAAAAGAAGATAGCAATTCGACTGAGCAGATGGAACTTTAAAACAAACATAAACGTAAAAATGAGGCTACCGTCGTCAAATCGGATCGCTGTCCAAGTAAAGAGGCAGCAAAGTAACAAAAAGATACAAAGAAATGAAAAAGTGCAGGAGAAAGCCCGTATTCTGAATGTCTGAGGCAAGAAAAAAAGGGGAGAGGTGACGAAGGGCAGCAAGAATATCGTGAAAGTCTCAAGTATATCGTAAAGTGCACACGACATTCGTCACAAAAGAAAGATGAAAAACAGACTAAGCAAAGATGAACAAAATATTGTCATTGAAACGTATCCTTCGTAAATTTGAAGCTAAGAGAGGGTAGACCTTTATAATATTTTATTTTGATTTACTTATTTATTTTAGGATTTAAATGTTCACATTGAATATAAATCACCATTTTTTAGGAACGTGAAATATTCCAGTTAGGATTTTTTTTTTTCGTTATAGACTGCTTTTTTAAAGATGTTTCAATCAGTGAGATTAGTTGCATGTTCAGTCATTATCTGTTGATCAATTTTGAGAGTTATGAAGATTCATTCTTTTCTTGTATAAATGATTTCCTTAATAATTAAAAAATAATCAGATAAAAAAACAAAGACAAACTCCTATCTTTAGCGTTGTCAAATTAAAAGTAATTATAGATCAATGAAAAATATTTTTTGTTTAAATAAAAAGTGAATAGAAAAAAATCAAATTGTAATTATTGTATTATCTATTCTCCTAGTTCAATTAACTAAATGTTTAATTTTTTTAAAAAAAGAAATTACAGTTTGTCAAAAAATATATTAAAGTGTCTGCAAAGACTTCTGGAGCGATTCTATCTTATGAAATAGCTATCGCAGAATCACTAAATCCTCTACAGACGTTCTTAAGGCAGATATGAACCACCTTAAATTCATGTTTGAAATTATGTCTTTTTAATGGATACGTCACAATGTGCATTTATTGTTTCCCAAACCCATTCATACGGTAAAATTGAAATAGATAAAGGGACAATGGTCGAGAAAATATAGTTTGATGAATTAAGAATGAAAAAAAAATATTATTTGTGGTTTAATCTTTTCATGACACTGTGAAGAATGCATGATATTTGCACCATAAAAATGTTTTGCAATGAATGAATATATTAGTCCTTCCTGATATTTCTTTTCTGAAATGAAAGAAAATAACAAATGTTTCATACATTTAATAATATTCACTGTACAATATAATTTCCGTTGTTACTTATGACTGCTTGCCAGAGCGACGATAATTTTTTAATAGCAGTTTTGAAAATTTCCTTGTCTTTTGAGACAAAGGACTCCAGTGGTGCTTGATTGATATGTGCTTCAGTTTTCAACTTTTTTTTTTTCCTTCAAAAATTTTTGCAGGGAGAGAAACAGGTGACAATCGTAGAGTATCAGGTCCAGGGCGCATGGTAATCAATGCGATAGAATTCTCTAGCGTAGCTCTGCTATTTTATGACGAATCGCCAAAGCAGCACCTGGTCTGACATTATCATATAACTTTGCCGGCTTCTTTTATTTGAGTGCTTTACTTAAGTCATCAAATTGCTAATAGTATCTCTTCGAATAGAGATTTTCGTTAGATTTCAAAAGCTTGTAGTGCATTGGTCTTTGGATCTTCTACCCTATATATGGAACATGCCAGGTTTCCGAATGTACTTTATTCCTTACGATTGTTTTCGTAGGTAATCTATGTTTCATCACCAGTTAAATCCTGTCCAAAAAGAGTTCGCATTTCTTCCGAGAAAGCAGAGATGTGCAGTGATAACTCTATCCAACACATTTTCTCACTTTAATTGACGAGACGATCATGTAGTAGATTTATACATCAATTCTAGCAACGAAGGAAATTATACCGTTCAATAAATATCATTAAATGTATAAAAAATGCATTATTTTCTTTCACTGCACAAACGGAGAGAACTTTCCGGTAGGCATTATATTTCCTGTTGAAAATACCCCAGTCATTTTCTAACAATTAGATACATATTTATGTATGTGTGGCATAAGTAGATTATCATGTGTTATATATTTCTGTTTTTGATTTGATTAGTAAGTTAAATTTCTCTTTCATGGACAGCGTAATTTCAAAGTTGAAGGAAAAGTGTGTTATAGTAACGTATTTAATTTATTGAATTGTCGGTAACAATTTGAAATTAAAATTAGCAATTTTAGGACTAAACACCGGTAATTTAGCCAGTGTACCGGTATTGTAATTCCTAAATAAAACAATGAATACAGTTTTTCTCGTTTTCCCTGAATTTTTCTTTCGGGTAATTTCGGGACATATTTATTTCTATTTAAAAATATATATTTAATGAACTACTGAATTAACTATATTTTATACAGAAAGTACGGGAAGAATAGATTTTTTTAAGGTTTTAATTACTTCTAGTAAGTTATTTTATTACATTGAAAATGAAACTTTCCCTTGGAAAATAAAATATTTATTTGCAATCCGCATTGTGTGAAAGTGTGTGTGTTTTTTTCAAAAATATTATGAAAATATTTCATTGAAAATTACAATGAATAGGACGGAAAAAAAAGAGATTTTTTTAATTGTTTATAGAGTTTTAAGCTTTTTTTGAATTAAGAATATCCTTTTAAACTAAATATAAGAGTATTCTGTATGTACAGAATATTTTGTATATTGTAACAGAAAAATTTTAAAAAAGAAACAAAAGTTTTCAAACTTTATTATTAATACAAGCACATTTGCTTATTAAAACTGTATTTTTAGTAACGTTTTAATTCATAACCTTTCAAAAAATTACGCAAAATTAAATTTTCAAAAATCACTACGATATTTTCTGAAAAGAAAAAAACGACAGTTCTCGGGATATTTTAAATTGTAACTACTATGAATTTGATACGTAAAATTTATTTTTTCTCATTTGAAAGAATCACCTTTTGGCTCACACTGAAATGCAAACGAGCGAATCTTAATTATAAAACAGGAACCCAACTAATCCTCCATTTTATCGGAAAAAGAATCTTACCGAAATGAAAAAATTGTCACCGAGGCTCATTGGATTCGACCTAGATAAGACAGCGAGGCTTTCGCAACCTTGGCGATTCAGTCGAAACGACGGAGGTAAGACACGTGGCGGATTCGGCCTTCGATTTGAGGCATTTGTGCGCGTGGGAAAAAACTACAATTAATTCTGGTGCAGTTGTAATCCATTCGCTCATACTTTTTCGAAATGATGATTTCTCACGAACAAGGGGAATAAAAAAGGATAACGATCGTCACAATCAATAATACACGTAAAACCTATCGAAGCTTCAAATCTTTCTCTGGCGTGGTGTGGAAGTTTATAGAAATGTCGGTATCGCTAATTGAAGGAGGTTCAAAATGACGAGATCCGACGCCAATGGCTCTCATGTTTAAGAGCGACTTTGATAATTAATCAACCAAATTCGTTCTGATCAACATAATTTTCACTCATTTATTTTAAGTATTATTTCTTTGAAAATATATGGCCGCTGTAGCCTAGTAGACTTGGTCGCAGATTTGCGGCTTGCGTTTTTCATCATGTCGAGGGTTCGAGCCCTGTTTCCACTCAAGACCCACGGTGTAGCCGGGGCGGATGCTCGTGAAATCTTACCATTTTAGTCCTACCGATGGCGTGGTGTGGAATTTAGGAGAGGGAGGTTCCATCTCAGGTGTTATCCTCGTCATTTGACCAAGGCTCAAAATTGCGAGGTCCGTCTCCAATAGCCCTCGTGATGTTTCTAGTGCGACATTAGTGAAACCAAACCAAATCTTTGAAAATATTGAGGAGCAAAAAAATTATTTCTGGGTACATGTATTAAAGCCTCTGATCAATTTCGTCAAACTAGATAAATATCACCAAGCATATGTAATTGGGTTAGAAACTATTTGTGTATGTTTGCGACTAAATTTCAATACCTATGTTGCTAATATCGTTTAGTTTCCATATATATGTACAAGGTGTTTCGAAAGTTATTGGCAAAAATTGAAAGATTGATAGAAAACGTCTAAACAAGCAATTTGTACCATACAATGCATACGCGGAGATCAAGCGGTGAAACGCTAGACGGCGCTGTAATGGAAAACATTAAATACGAGTTTCTTGCACATCGTCATTTCTTCTTTGGATTTCAGGAGGCATGGCGAAGTACAATAATTCGGAAAAGGCGGACATGTATTTTAAGTATGGTCTTTGAAATGGAAATGCTCTGGAAACTGAAAGACTGTATAGGCAGTGCTCCTCGAGAAGCCACATGCCAAACCGAAAACTGCTCGAGGATTGCATCGGCGCTTGTGTGAAACGGGATCCTTTGCTACCGGCATGCATGATACAGGGCGTGGCAGGAGTGTGAAGGTGCCACAAGTTGAAGACATTCTGCAAAGAGTGGATGATTGTCCATATATTAACCAGTGAGAAGTTTCCCGTATCCTTAATGTACACCACTCGATTGTTTGACGAGTACTACGGGACGAAGGATTACACCTCTACCTTGTACAGAAAGCGATACGTTTTGATATCTATAGATAATATGCCACGTGTCAAATTTGCACGTTGGTTTTTGCAACAGCTCACAGAGCAGCCTGATTTCATTGCACATACGTTATTCATGGATGAGTGCACATTTACTCGTGAAGACTTTTCGAATACGCACATCCTTCCTGTGTGGACTTTTTGCAATCCGTACGACACGCGTCCTCATGCGTATCAGGAAACGTTTCAGCGTAAACGTTTGAGATGGATTGGTGGGTGACCATTTGATCGACCCATACCTTCTGCCACTCCGACTGGATAACAGAAAATACCTCACATTTTTACGAGACGTATTGCTAGAGTTACTTCAGCCTGTTGCAGCCCACATGCAAACACGTATGTGGTTCCAGCACGATGGAGCACCACCCCATTTCAGCTTGAATGTGTGGAGCGCTTTAGACGCTAAATTCCCAGATAGATGGATAGGTCAGGATGGCCCCGTACTATGGCCTTCCCGCTCTCCCAATATATACTGACTGGACTGTTCCCTGTGGAGCTATTTGAAAAGTCTCGTATACGAAAGCCCCATCGATTGCGACGAGGGCCTAGTTGTCTGGATTTCTGTTGCTTCTGACGCCATCCGAGAGTTTCGGGTGTTTGAAAAAGTGCGCCGCTCGCTGTTTCGCAGGTGTAACTCCTGTACTACCACTGACGGTCACTCTATTAAACAATTTCTGTAATTTTGCCACACATGCTGCCAATTAAATTATTTAGTACTTCATCTATCTGTTTGGTGTTTCGTTCTTTTATGTGACAGTAACGAACGTGAAAAGTTTCTCCGCTTGCTCTCCACCTATGCATTGCATGATGATAACTGTTTGTTTAGATGTTTTCTACCACCGTTAAATTTTTGAACATGAGATCCGAAACATCATGTACAGTACTTTCTCCAGAATCTTTATTCCTACTCTGGCATTAATTCGGCGTTTTTGCGCAGACTGACAAGTCATAGAAAATTATTTTATATCCTGTACTTCATTAAAATAATGTAGTATATCAGCACCAAACAATACATATTTGAAGTTATAGTCATTTCGTACGTTTGACATCTCATTTGCGTATGCCATATTAAATTTTGCATCATAAGATGTTATATTTCTCTTTTTATAGAGTTGATAGGAATTATTAAAATGTAAAAAAAGCTAGCGATGCTGCGCATAATTTTCGATTTTTACAACCATATCATCTTTAAGTAAGTTCGGGAATCATGACCCTGAGGTAACCTAGAGATATCCCCCCCATGGGGTTTATGTTTATTATAAACACGGGTGATGAGCACCCGGGTACAGTAAAAGTCCTCTATTTTCGACCTCTTTTCTTGTCAACCAATTTTTATCTTTTTCTATTTTTTCTAACATCTAGAACACGGGTGCGCATTATTTGGAGCCCCATACCTACATCTGGATTTTACATCGTAAACTTTAATTTCCACTCACTCACTTCCTCATTTTATTTTGGCATAAAACATGTAGCTAATAGTTCCTTCTTTCTTTTCTACGTTTTTTGTAGAATTTTAGTTTTAACATCTTTATTTTTCTAGATAAATTAATTTCTACTAAGTTTCATTTCACTTAACTAAAAGTTACAATGAAAAAAAAAAGATACAATTTTATTATTTTTTTGAACATAATTTTACTTCTATTTCAAATTAATCGAATAAAAATAAGAAACAAAGCCTAGTTCATATTCTCTTGACTTTAGTTCTCTCTAATCCTTTGTCTGTTTGATATCATGCAGAACATTCAATAAAAAGGAGAAAAATATAATGAGAAAAAAACAGAATAAGCATAATATATTATATACAATAAAAATATGATAAAAAATGTTTACATACAGCTACAACCACTAGTGATGATAATACTGCCATCAGTGGTGGTTAAATCTACAGCTATAAGTTTCCAAAAACACTGTGATTCATGTAAGAACCATAAGAAATTTGAGAAAATCATCCCATATTATTAATAACATTAAAATAGGTAACACATTTCTCCGATTCCTTAACCATCTCCAAAAAAGGCAAACTTACTAGATCACAATTACTACAGAATTCCTGAAAAACCATGCGCACAATTATAACCTCGTCCTCCGGAAAGGATATTCGACACATCACGCTCGGAGCACAGCCATAGCTTCTTAAGTTCTTGTTCGAAGTCGTACAGTCATCTGTTGATTAACTTTGAAATTTTCACTGTAACCTCCGAGTAGTTGTGTCATTGATATATATAAGTACCCGAGGGTAATGCTGCCAAGTTCCTTATTTCATGGTCCTATAAAATTTACCAATGGTCATTCTCTCTGATTGGGCCAAATAACTTTCGGAGAATTTTCCTTTGAAACAAGTCTATCTTTGCCTATCTTTTGTTAGTTTACAGTATTCATTACCACACAATATAATAAGTTTGATAAGAGTTTTATATAGATCTATCTTTGTAACCAGCCTAAATTACTTAGATTTTGTGACTCTGGATTTTTTCGCAATTTTCTTTTCGACTAACTCTTTGTGTTTGTTTCTGATCCCGTATGAATTCAAAATCTCTTCCAGTAAATCGAAATGTGATTCACTTAGATTAGACTGAAATTATGAAGTATAACGAATGGACTTGATCAGACGTTTACATAAGCAGCGAATAATTTGGTATTGATATTGGAAGCTATTTAATTTAAAGATTTGGGAATCGAATCCTCAGTTCTTGTTATTCTGCTCACTCGAACCCTATTGAATTGGTAAGTTTTACAAAGGATAATTATTGCGCTAAAAGAAAAGTAGCCATACAGAGAGAATTGACATCTACCAGGTTACTTCAATCTACGGCTTCCTGAAAACGAACAAATTAACATTAACAGCTATAATTTGCAACATTATAACACAAGCATCAATTAATAAGTAGAATATATTATTTTATCCAATTAATGGTTATTTCTTAGTTGTAATTAAAACTTTATAAGACCCCTTCATATTATTAAAAATACACTTTAAAAATTTTAAATTTTACTTATAAGAATAATATAAATCTATCCTAGATTTTCCCACTATATCGAAAAGAAGAAATTCTAAGCACACTGTAAATAAGTAATCAACAATGTTTTTTCAGTGAAGCATTAAAGTTCAATATCCACGCAATTTGCATCCCAAAAACTCGATAATTACGCTTATATAACGCGAAGGTCTAATTGTGTAAATATAAACAAAGATTTTTTTTTTTCAAAACAAAAAATGTCGTTATTCCAAGAACAGCAGGATTAATTTAATTAAACTGTTGTAAACGCCGGGTGCGAATTTACGCAAGTACCGTCAATCATACGAGGCGTAAGGTTAACGCGAGTCATGCCGCTTGGTCAACCATGCAGACATTCTCTTTCGAACCTTTTAAATATGTCCTACTGACAGATGTCTTGTAACAATTCCAGATATCTCATCAGCGATAACATGGCTGACGGTCGTCCGAACAACGGCAGGGATGAAGCCGACGAACAACTCAACCAGTTCAGGAATCGACAAAAGGTAAATATTTATAAGTTATGACATGTTAGGATTTATTTGCCGGGATTTTTATGCAGATTTCAACCAATCTCTTCAATAATCTTTTGAATTCAATTTTTTACTTGTTTTTAATTTTAGTACTTTTAACGTCAAGCTAATTAATACCACTCTGTGTTTTGACTTCTTTTTACTGCAATATATAATCACTAAGTTTCGTAATATCTTTCCACATCGTATTATTTAAATGCAGCGACAATTTCTCATCAAATTAAACACATTAATTTGAAGTTTTGAATAATAACATAGTACGTTTCTTCCCATTGTTCATTATATTGTCTGTTTTCAGCAACAATTTTTTTTCTTTGTACCCATGCTGAAAATTAAAAAGAAATTAATAAATTTAATTCAGAATGTTATCAAGTTTATATAACCTATTTATATTTGTACGAACTTCAATTTAAAAAAACCCATCAAGCAGTCATAACACTAGGCTGGTGCTAATGATTTGCGATCAAAAGGCACCGAGCAAACAGTTTGTCTGAATCTAAACGTTTCTGAGCCGAATGTGTTAGGCTTGCCACAGACAGACTGGCTGCGGGCCTCTCAAACGATCCGCGCGTCGCATACCCGCCCTTCAAATGGCAATGCACCGCTCTACTATAAGTTTTCTGGCAAGATATATATTGTGTACAGCCCTTTTACGAAAGATAGTCTATGCGATTCTTAAAGTGAGCTCAGACTTGTTTCTGAGCAAGAATATAACAGAAAAATTGTGACAATATTTGAGTCAATGTACTGAGATACTCGTATGCCCAGAGTAATAGGATATGATACGATTGAGTTATAGTGGTATATTCTTTGGTACCTTTATGTATAATAAAAGTAAATTTTTATTCATTTGGTTCAGGTCCGCGGATTAGAAGTAGACACTGGGTAGCCACAGGTTGGTCATTTCTATTATTTATGTAGGTCACTTATGCCAACAATTTCTTATTCTATATCTTTTAACCAGACAAGAACTCTTAAATTATTTTACTGAATTCTTCATCTTGCGTGTTTGGCACAATATGTCCCATGGGGATACAGTACAAGAAATTTTACTCAACTACCAGCCAGCATCTTGGATATTTTATCACGTTTATAATAATACTAGAATAATAACAAAATTTTTAATGAAAGGAACAATTATTTTATTTGTAAACGCGTTCTAGGAAATACAAAAGTACTTTTTGATGGATGCTTTCTTCAGAAATGTGATTTTATTTTTCTCGTTAAAAGGAATCAGTCAACCTATTCAAAGATTTTAAAAGACAAATGATTTTCTCTAACCATACTCCATTTTAGGAAAATTAAATTTTTTGTAGAATATATATTAAATGGAATTAAATACTTACCGGAGTCTCTCCGTATTCCCAGAAGAGTCTCTTATTCAAGAAACCTGTGATAAACTAAGTCTACGAAGCAAAACTCTTTTCACATAAATCCGATTCGAAGAAATTACTCTTTTGAGTTTCAGGTTGACAATTACCTAGAACTCAATATGGTCTTTTTTTTATGTATATAAAAAAGATAATATGGTGAAAATGATTTACATATAAGAAATTGAATTTTCAATACTTTAATTTTTTCAAGTTTAATTTTTTTTAAACTTCGCACGAGATGTACACCAACAAATCGAAAGATTGTGGAGTGGTTAAATCATTAAAGTACATGCATAATAATAATAAATACATATGAATCTGAATTAATGGAATAAAAGTTACAAATATACGTATATGAAAATTGAATTATCAGTATGAAACTTTTTATAACAGTTCTCTAAAAGTCACGAAAGGCTTCTCACTGCAGTATACTAATGTTTATTTGCGTACTTCAAGGATCTGTCAATTGGAACATAATCAATATTTTTTTTTCAGGAACGTAAAATACGTAGTGTTGTATCAAGCCGCTTTTCCTTTATATACGTTGATCCCGAGGATTTTTTTTTCGAAAATTTTCTCTCAATTGGATAACCAATTGCTTTATAAATCTGAAAGTATTCCGTTTTTTTACATACCGTATATTTACGCATGTAAGATGAGTCATAAATTTTCGTCAGTTGTTTCGCAATTTTAGCATATATCTGTTCCATAAGACGATCCCTAATCTATCAATGGCTTATGAATTTTGTTTACATCAGCAATAATCACTTGGAACAAATTTTATTTTCTTACAGAATCACAAACTCACATGTAACATACCTCTAATAAATTTCGTCGTAGGCTGTGTCGTGTGTTCAAACAATTCGCACTACTATTGTAATCTCTGTAAAATTTGTAATGTGGGGATTTAATCATGGAACCATGGAAAAAAAGGATATATGAAAAAAGCTTCAAGTTAAAATTCATAAAACAGGATAAAGAATCGAACTTTTGAGCTGCAACAAGGGCTTTTGTTATAACACAGAAGTTGGTAAAACTGGTGAAAAAATGAAAATCCTGTTAAAAAAATTTGCCATCGAAAATGTTCCATGAATGTGAATTAGCTTATATAGAGAGATCAAGAAAATATCGTTGCAAGATGGGTACAAGAACAAAAGCAGAATTGTTATGCTGTTACAAGAAATATTATTAGGGTTTATGCATTGAAGTGGGCACGGGCTAATCCAGAACATGGCAAAGAATTTAAAGCAACAGTACATTGGTGCAATCATTTCATGAACGAAACAAATCTGATTATATGAAGAAAAGAAAAATTGAGCAGAAACTAACACAAGATCTTTATCATAAAGTCCCGAGTTTTCACAAGTTTGTTATTGATATTAGGCAAACATACATCTTTCTGTTATCTAATATTGGAAATATGGATGGAACACCGATGAACCTCGACTTGATAAGCAACAGAATTGTGGAAACAAAGACATAAAAATTGTTCGAATCAGAAGTACAAGCCAAGAAAAGACCAGGTTGTAGTAGTATAAACACGTATGGCCGACTGAACGGAAAGTCATTTGAAATGTGGAGCTATGCGAGATGGGTCACTTGATGTTCTGTGTGATTTCGTGTTAAAAACATATGAAAAAGTGAAAGTGAAAACAATAATCAACTCCTTCAAAAGGTGTGGGATTTCTAATGCTATAGATGACACTGAGGACGATTGCTGTGGGATACTGATGACGAAGGGGAAATAGACTCGCTAGGTATAGAATGGAACCCAAATGACGAGCTTCTGAACAATGAAAGTGAAGATATATGAAGAGTTATTTGCCTCAGATGATGGCTGCGAGAATTTTGTAGGATTTTAAATACACTAGCGAGTGATTTATTTCATTTTATAATGATTTTAAATTACGTAGAATATAATCTAATTTTTTTTTTTTTTGTATTTGTCTAATAAGACGACCTCAGATTTTTTTAATGATTGAACTATCATCTTATCTATAGAAATCTGGGTTACTTATTTACTCTGAATATGTTGGAAATAAATTATTTGGATACCTCCAGGAGGCGCCTTGTCTTGTGTAAGTGAGAGCGCATGGGTTCATGGATAATATTTTAGAGTACATTTGGATCTTGACGGAGTAAGGCGGGTTATTTCTTTTTTTTATTGTAATTTCTCCTGACCGCAAAAGCGGGTTAAGTTAAAATATGCGCTGTTTGGAAGTTTTGTATAATTTGTAAATAGTGTAATTATTTGTTTATGTGTAATTGCGCGTAGAGACTGTAAATAAATGTGTTTGAAAAGAACCAACTCTCCCGCCTTTCCTTGTTGGATTATTATTCACCACAGAAAATAAACATTCATTTCATAAATCGCCAACTTCAAAAGGCCCCATTTGGTGAGAGTCTCCAACTATCATTGGTGTTTTACCACAAGGATGTAAAATTACGTACGTACTTGTTTTATGTTATAACAAGTAGTATAAAAAATTAAAGTCAATTCCTACTTAGGTCAACAAAGAAATTTTTTTATTTCATTGACTTTTTATTAAATAATTACAATTAATATAAATATGTATATACATATGACAGAATCACAATATTAAGTGTCAAAAGAAATTTTTTTCCAGCGATCTACACGATTCGTCACTGACGGTATTTATTCTTAAATTTATATCCTGCTAAATATTTTAAATTAGATAATTTTTCCCCTATATAAAACTAAAATTAATTATTTGAAAATCAAATAAAAAAATTTTATGCTTCGACGATATTCTATCCGAAGGCATGAAGATTCTACTCCGACTCTTTACCAACTTTGCCATTGCAAGACAAAGGACATAGTAGAAGCATTGGCTTGTTTCTTAATTCATTCGGTAAATTAAATGGTTGGAATGCAGTTTAGCCCAACCACCCTTGTTGACAGGAATTATTTGTCGGTATTTTGCCAATTGTGCCTACCCTGGTCCGCTTCACGAACTTAACGTTCAGCAAAAAAAAAAAAAAAAAAAAATGACAAGTTTGGCAATTTTCGAAATAGCTCCAAATGATTGGGATAAACTGTATTCCCCCCCATTAAATTAAATTAATTGAATTAATATTTGAAAAAAAACTGTATTAACACCAAGTCTCATCCACTACAAGTTCAAAAAGTGTATTTGAACTTGAGTGGATGAATAAAAAAGTATTTTATGAACGATTGAAAATTTGAACAAGATATATATATATATATATATATATATATATATATATAGAGAGAGTGTGAGCTAATAGTAAGAATTAAAAAATGATTAGCTCCTCTCTATATAATAATGGATAATAGAGAGATACATCTCAATAACGGAGCCTTTCGATTTTCAAACCATTAATACATATCTCCACAGCGAAGCCTTTTGAATGTAAAAGGTTAGTTAAATGAACATAAAAAAACATCGAAAGCGAGTTTAATATCATTATCGTCAGGACCTTAGATGGAATGTATGGGCACCAGCAGCTAATATGGGGAGGGACCTTAAGAAGGGTGAAAAAAGAGGAAAATTAAATTCACGAGTAACTATTTCATAAAAAGAAAATGTTGAAGCCCTTTTATAGATGTCGAGTCCGATAATTGGTATAGACTTCCAATCTATTTTGCAAATCCGACTCCGATAGCTGAAGGTTATGAGTTCGAAGCTCAATTATGCTAAATACGATCGAGTTGAATAGCTAAGGTTGTTGCATATTATAGCGTATTTGACCTCTCATGGGGGGATATAGAAATTTGAAGAGAAGTGTATCACGTGGATGTCATCCTTTACACCTCATCGTGGTTTATGATGTCAAAGTATGTTGCCTGTCGAAAAGCTTTCGTTGAATAATTTTTACGAAATGCAGTTATATAAGACGAATAAATGCAAATCCTGAAGTAATTTTTTTTAAATCCAGATATGTACGTAAATCAAACAAAAAAGTTTTTGGGAGAATGCAAAGCTAATATATAATAAACACAAAAATGTTATTGTATTTGTTAATGTAATAATGTTAATTGTATAAATGTATAAAAATTGTATAAATATATCATAGTGTTAACATAAAAATATTACAAGTGTTAACGTAATATAGTAATAATGTAAATTACATAAAAAAATACGATAAAGTTAACATATCATATCGTATGCTATTTATAATATCGTAATAATATAAACATAGTAAGAGTTATTCTTACTGATATTTTAACATAGAAATGTTAATAATGTTAAATATAACAGTAAGAATAACGCTTTTAAAATAATATCGTTAGATGTTACTGTAATAATGTTAGATATAACAATACGCTTAATAATGTTAAATATAGCAAACGCATAATAATGTTAACGTAATATTATAAAAATATTTGCTTAATAATTCTTAACATAACAATAAACATAAAAATATATTAATTAATTAAATATAATTTAAAGCGATAACCATAATAATAAACATAATAATACTAATTACATAAACGGTGATAGGATTTCAATAAAATTTCATCTTTTAATTTATGCTTCTTAGAATTAAATAAGTTTTTAATCACTTACAAATTCTGATTTTTGCTACTAAATTAATACACATTTATTTATTCATCTTTTGTCAAAAATTACAATTTACATCATTTTTTTTAAAAAAATTAAGTCATATTTAAAAATTTTTATGGTGTTTTCCTTATCATTTATTGTTTTTCATTTTTAGTAATGTAAGTTTCATTAAGAAAATCGGGACACACAATGAGTAAAAATACCATTTTTGTTCAAATAAGCTTCAGTTTAAAAAATATTTGCATAATCTGCTAATTAAATTATTGCAGTTTGGAAAAAAAGTTGTTTATTTAAAGTTGAAATACTGTTTTATATAATTTAATGCAACTATACATATCTTTTAATTTAACTTCAGTCCTTTTTCTAACAGCTAGTAAAATGAATTTTAAAGTCTTTTTGTAGGTAATTTTTTGAATGACCATTTCAATTTTTTAAATTGTTACGATACAAGCCCAGAAAACAATATAATATATTCAATTTAATGAATAATTAATGATGAATTAGTTACCTTAGTATTTTTTTTAGTTGTTACCATAGTTATCAGGAATATAAAAATTATGTTGCATTCATTTGTAATCCTTTTTGTTTCTGGAATAATTTTTCAGACAGTTTAAAATTATTTCATATAATAAGAAAAAAAGCGTCGTTTTTCTGTATAGTTTTGCTTAAAATTTCGAATATATAATTTACAAGGTTTTACTTAAAAAGTTAGATGAATAATTAAATAAGTGGACATTCATCCATTTCTTTTTCAATATTTATTGCTTTTCTGATAATTTCTAATTTTTTAGAAGGTAACTTCACCCGTATATTAAAAAAAAATTTATGGGAAAGATCCGTTTACTTAGAAAAATTCTTGCAAATTAAAATCTTTTATATGCGTTGATATATAACAGAAATAACTTTTTTTTAGTTTCAGAACAGAACTTTTTAAAGAGTACAGATATGTCTTTGTGAATGTTCCTTGCACAATTTGAAATTTAAAAAAAAAGTTTTTTTAAAATTTTAACATACAAATTTAATTTTTATACAGCACAGAAAATCCATTCAATGTAAATCAATTTCATTTACGAAAATTGAGTCGAATAATATGAAAAATAAATTAACATTGTTGAATTCAGTATATAAATAATTAATTAATGAAAATAATTTTTATTTCAGCCTTTAAATTTTATCGCATTACTGAAACTACATAAATCAGTGAAAGATATACTCCCGAATAATAAATCTATTTATTTGGAAGCGTAAGGTGCAAGTTTCATTTTATAATATTTATTATCTTAATAAATTTCCAAAATTATAAAAGTAATTGAATTTTTTCATAGGTACAAAGATTATTTTAAAAACAACTGCTAATAAGAGTTTTTGAATTCCTGCAAATAAAAAAACGCTAAAACTTTAAAAAAAAAATCTTCGTAATCACTTTGTAACTTTAACGAACTTTTACAGAATAATTTTTTCACGAAAGTTTTTCTGATAATCCGTTTATCATTATCTTTACTAATTATATTCTCCTTCGTTGTATTTTATCCCCTTTAACAAGGCGTCATGCTTTGTTAAATATTCAACGATTGCAATGTTTTTAAGTTGAGAAAATCTGATGGTAACGCTTCCACGATAGGAAACAAAAACACAAAGAAAAGCTTTCATCTCAGTAAATCTTGTCTTACAAAAATTGGGGGTTTTTTTTATAGAAAATTTATTTATAATATTCAGGTTTTTCCTAGCCTTTTTTAGGAATTTTAATCAAGCTATCGATAAAAAGGAATGTTGTTTTTTTGTTTTGCAACGCATTTGCCAGACGGATTGAAAAATATTTCGAGAATTTATCGAGAAAAAAATATTTATATAATTTTTTTATAATATTTAATCTCAATAATTTTTTTATAGAAAATTTATCGAGAATAAATAAATAGATTTGTTGTTATCAATTTATTTGTTGAATTTTTTTTATTTTGATTATATTGTTTCTTAAGTATTTACAATTCTTATAATATACTTACAAATGTGAATGCAATTACAAATAAACATTATATCCCTCTCCCTCACCCGTTTTTCTTTTTATACATATCTTTGAAGGCGTGGCAGCTGAGCGGTCATGATCATGAGATCACAGCTAGTATTGTTTCTGTCGAGTTGTTGTTTCGAACTCTGATGCCACATAAG
>BMAW01043119.1:338860-392795 GCA_019974015.1 Nephila pilipes | reverse complement strand
ATACATATATATTTTTATATATATACACATATATATATATATACATACATATATATACATATATTTGTGAATGTGTAGTAGGAAAACTTCGACTTCTAAAAGTGCGCGCTGTATAATAATTTTCCATAAAGTGTGCTAAATACCTTTAATACATAAAGTTAACGTGTATCTTATTGAGTATCTATTCTAACATGTCTGGGATATGATAGGAAGGCGACTGCATCTACCAGGGAATGTTAATGACCTAGCCCGAAAATTGGCAAGAAATACCGCAGGAGAGGGAGCCTTATCACTCTATGACACATCGTGTGGCAGCTTGAATTCAGGTTAGAGGTAGATCAACACCTTATTGAGTTTGTTACTTTGTATCTATGTAACTCTGAAATAAATCGCTCAGTTCTTCTGAAATTATAATCATTTTTTATTCTGTACTTAATTTTCCTATCTGCCAATTTTTATCTCCATCGGACAACTCCTTCTTGAAGAGTAGGGTTTTTTTTTTTTTTTTTTTTTTTTTTTTTTTTTTTTTTTTTTTTTTTTGTTATTGATTTTATATTTATTTATCATGTTAATATATTGTCTGATTTGCTATAAAATTATAAAATAAAATTTTTAAACAAACCTATGAAACGAAAAATTCTCTTTTTTAAAAATAAGTTGAATTAAAGTTTGGTTTAAGAATGTCCTTCTTGCAGTCTGAGTATTGTTTTATGTTAGCTTTTCAAAATTAAAGAAGAATTTTTTTCTACTCTTCATCCATAGTTAATGAAAATAAAGTGCACTATAAAACATTAAATTTTTGCGGCAAATCCACGCACCCTTTTCATCTGTTTCATTAACAACACTGATATTCTAAAACGTTACTCGTGATTTCAAATGAGAATCGTTCCCTACTTCCAAGATTAGGACTGAGATTCAGAAAGCTAACTTTGAAATTCAATTTATTTAATATATTTAAACTTTTTAGTGGAAAGAAGTCATTTGTAGGTTTATTTCTTCGGAAAACAGCAACTACAGCAATTAGGTAATTATGTTTTATCCTACCAAAGCTCTGAATGTTTTAAATTATCAAGAATAATTATAACAAAACTTTTATGAACTTGTGAAAGGATAGAAATTTAGTGTCATATAAACTGAAAGAAGAATCTTTAATAAAAGAATTAGGAATAAATTAAATATATAGTATTAAAATTTAAAATTTACGTAAGAAAATGGGAGCTTTGTTTTGGATGAAACATATATTTCCCGTTTGAAATTCACTCAAATGGACTTAATGGATCAATATTAACATTTACTTTATAAGTGAATCTTCATTGCAAAAACACAGGTGAAAGAAAAGTTTCTTCGATGCAACAGACAAAATGTTTTTATTTATTTCTTTAGGGTTTTTTAAAAATATCTTACAAAGATTTCATCATTTAATCTTTCACCTTCTTCCGATGAATTCTCCAACCATGTTTAAACATACTCCGTCACAAGAAACAAACAAATGTTATGAGCACATTTTACTTCAAGTATTTTTAAAGTCAACGAACGTCTAAATAAAAACATTTTAAAGGAGTAAATTACATTTCCCCGTATTCATCGACAATGATGCAAAATATCTGGTAACCTGATTTTAATAGTGGAGCCTAAGTGCCATCCTATAAAAATTACACGTAATTCAACGAACTCCCGATAATCGTAGAATATTTGTTTTTTTTTTTCCATTTTTAGTGCTTTAAACAGATAATTCACTTTCCTCTATATTTTGCTGTCACTATGTATTTCGTTCAAGCATGTTACGCCTATTCAAATAAGTTTCATTTTCCAAATTAATTCCTTTTTTTTTTAATTTTCTTCAAATTAATCCATTCTTTTAATATTACTAGTCACTTATGATAACTCGTATTCGAAAACGCATCGTAGGACTAACTCGTACATGTGAAGACGATTCGTAAAATATGTAATCTCTCTGTAAACTTACTGCTCTAAAAACGTAATCGCACCTTTCAAATTGCCAGTGGTCAAAAGGGGGGGATCAGAACAGAGAATTTTAACCGTATCTTTAAATTCCCATCATTTTAGAGTGATCCCAGAATTTATGGTTTGTTTCTTGTTTGAAGAATTTTATCATTTAGGTAAGTAATAGGCTAGCAATTTTTTTCATCTTTATGTGGAGTAATGATTGGTAATTTTTTTCGTATTTTAAATCTCTCATATTTCAAGCAGGTACCAATTTATTAAAGCCTATTGAACAGATATTATAACAGGTGCATTTTTTATGACTACAATGGTAAACTTAGCTCATCTAACAAAATGCTAACCGATATTCTCGGATTGTATTTTTAGTGATTCCTAGTTTATTTATATTGTGTTCTAAAGACTCAGTTACGATTTCGAATATAAAAAAGACTTTTCTCTAAATAAAGTAGCGTCGATTATGTACTTATCAAAATATCTTCTCTTGCATGTTCTTTACGTGTCTCAACATTTTTGAGCCTTAAATTTACCAGCTCAGTTTCCCCAAAACATCCTCATTTCTTCGACTCTTTCTGACTCAGTGCAAATTTCCTGTCAACTTCCATTTCCATAATTTCCAAAGCTTTAACGTGAGTCTCGTACAGATTCCGATCTTTTTGCAGAATTAGATAGTGAAGATCTTAAATAGTTCAACTTCCAATTTTCGTTCGAAACTAATAATTAGTTCTAAAGGTATTGGAAAAATTAGGTGCCATATATATTAAATTACTTCAAGGAAGCGAAACATATTTTCCTCTTTTCCTAATATTGTGTGATAAGTCGATCGACTATTGTACATTATAAATAGTATACGACTCCCTTGCATTTCCCGTTTTCTTATCATGAGGTCAAATTCGAATATTAACTGAACTTTAAATTGTTCTGAAATACTGTATTTCACAAATTTTTATCATGGGGAAATCAAATATCTAAATATTTTGGTATGTAACAAATATTTTTGTATCCAAGCATTTTAGTTTTTCATTCATAGAGGTATTTAATTAGCGTATTTTAATAATGTTATTTTTTCACTTTTTTAAACATTTTTATCTCTAACATTTGATAAAGACATATTTAAAAATTGTCAAATTTATAAAAAAAAGCTTCCATTTTTAAGAAACTCAAAACTCAGATATTTTCAAGTAGAATTTTACAAAGTTTGAGATTTAATTTAACTTTAAAGTGAGAAAAGAAATATACAAAAAAAATTGACACTAATAATAAGAAAATTATTTTTACATATTAATAACTATATTGATTATCATCGAAATTTTATTTCCTTTGAGATTTTAATAGTGATAACAGCTCGTAGGAATTAATAAGATCACGAAATTATTAAGAGTGTCTTTTTTGGCAATTACATTTATTCGAACAATCAAATAATACAAACAATTATCACCTAAAAAATTTCTAATTATGGAAGTATAAGCAATAGGAATATAAATAATGTGAAAATCAGTAACAAGCAAACAATATTTTCTTCGCAAAGAATCGAGTTATTTCTGATTTGCCTTTTTTCAATAAAAATACCAGCCCCCTCCCGCTTTTCTTTTTAGTCAACATAGAATTTTCTTTCCCAAAGGTTATTTTGTTTTCTAAATACATTTCCTCTTAACTAACCTTTGGGCTATTTTATTACTTAATTCGAAATGAAAACCTCGTCCTGTGAAAGAACCGTCACTTAAATAAATTATCATTACTATATAAGAAATTTAATTATTATCTCTCTATAAGATCTTATCTCTCTATCAGATACTTTTTATTCACTACAAAGAATAAAAAACATCAGATAAAGAGATCAGAAATATTTCAGTGATGAGACAAAAAAAAATGAAATAGCGATTTTGTTAAGCACATCTTAAAGTTGTGACCGAAAGTGAAGTGATCTTCCAAGAGTATATATTTTATTCGAATCCATTCACTGAAATTCTTGTCCAGTTTTTGAAATCTATTACTTGTAATTATTATGGTAGGCAGAATTCTTTATTATAATCGTTAGTTAAGAATACGGTTAGGTTGACGGTCTGCATCAAGAAAGCATTTTGATTTTAATCATTCATAGATTAGATGATGATTTGTTTGACTAATTACTTATTGCGTCTCGACAGATCTTAATATTAATAACGACACTAGTACATTACAAAGTGACTCTTCGGTAATAAGGAATGAAAATCTGCATTCCCTTAATTAGTGATATAAATGCCAAAAATAGAATCAACTAATCTAATAAATTTTGCAAATTTTTTTGACATAAAATTATGAAAAAAATAAGCATATATGTGACAATGATATGACAATATACTTCTTTTCAGTAACAAATTGCCCTAAATAGGACTAAATGAAGGTGGAATATATTTATCATGAATAGAATACTCTTCATCAAGAATTAAAAAAAAGACAGTCGAAATTATCTTTATAAATATAAGATTTCTTTCTTTTTTGATTCAGAAACAAAGAAAAGTCTTCTGAAATAAAAAAAAAAAAAAAAACCGTATTTTTACACATTTTGTGGGGAAGAAAAATATATTTTATTTGTGTTTCCTAATCGGAATCAACAGCCATATAAAGAAAAAAAAAAAAAAAGATATTTGAGAATATCTGGTGGCAAAATATGAAAACTAAAATAAAATTATCTGATTTTTTTAAGAATCTTCTTAGATGATTTCTAACGACGTTTATAGTATCATAATCATTAAGAATAAATTCTTCATTTAAAAATAACATTCCGGTCGCTATTTTAAAGCTTCTTTTCTTATTTTACTAAAATTTTATCGCAATTTCCCACCCACCCCTCATTTCCATTTATTTAAGCAGAAACATTTTTTAAACTTCATAATTTGTGTTCCTTTGATTTAGTCAAAGGATCTGCCTAACTCATTGAAAAATGAAAATATTCCTTTAAGCATAATATATACAGAGATTACGTATACAAACGTACAATTGTTTCAGAATCTGCCATTTTAGAATGCTTTAAGCTTGCCTTAAGGTGTTTAAAAATTTATCGTAATATTTCGTGTTGTAGCTAGTAAATAATAAGCCTGACACTGTAAAACATTTTATTTCGATGTCAAACATATTTACGTAGTATCGCCTTCAATATATATCCTTCCACTGTACGTAGAGCGATCCATGCTCCATTGCTCGAAACAGTGCTGGAAATATTCTTCTGTCATCTCCTTTAAGACGCTTTCTCGTTTACAGCTTTAATGATTCAAATCTTGTTCCTTTTAATACAGATTTCACCTTAGAAAACAGACAGAAGTCGAATGGCGCAAGATTCGGTGAATAAGATAGATGGTATAACACAGGGATAAAGTACGTTGCCAGAAACCATTTAACAGACAACGTGGAACAAACCGGTGCATTGTTTTGGTGGAAAAACTTGTCGTATGGAGTCTGTGTCAATTTATTCAGTCTCAGCAATCGCAGGAATACTTAACCGATGGTCAGATCGAACCCAATTACTGATTTTTTTGATATTGTTATTCTCTTTTGACGTGGTTGGATGACATTGGACGTGGATCATCTTCAACGTCTTCTCTGCCATCTTGAAAACGCTTATAACACTCAAAAACCCGTGCACGCGATAAACATTCATTTGCATGCATTTCTTCCAATTAATTATAAGTTTCTGTAGCTGTATTTCCAAGTTTCATGGGAAACTTCGTAACAATTCGTTGCTCTATTGTTACACTTACTATTTTTCAGGTGGAACAAAAAAATAACTCTAATTCGAACGAAGGCTTTGGGTATACGGATTCGTGAACAAAACTGAAAGGCCCTGTATTTGAAACAGAAGTCTTCACGCTAAACGGGTGTCGGTCTCTAGCGTTTGGAGCAAGCGTTCTTCTTCTATAGCAGCGCCAGTCTCGTTAATTAAGAGCCAATCCCCGCTCAAAGATATAACTAAAAACTAGCAAATGTCATTTTAGCCAATATGGAAATATTTTTCTTTATATAACTATTTAATTTTTTTTAATATATTAAGACAGCCTTAGATATATTAATAGATTCTTAAGGTTTTTTCTGATTGTAATCAAGCAAAAGAATGAACTCTTATTTCATGAAAGAATTAAATGAACTTTTATTTCATGTAAAAAATTTGGGCTTAAGAAATTGCAAAAGGTTTTCAGATAAAATCATTTACAAATTATTGCCCTTACTGTTTTAACATTTTCAAAATGTTCTAATGAAAATTAAATATAATTTTAATGATATCAGAAAGACACACTTAATAAATTAGTAACCACTTTTTTTAAATATTCTCAAGATGATGATAGTTTTCACATTATGAATAGATATGTGCGTATATCTAAATATAATATGGGCATATCATCTTCCACTAAATAAAAAAATTTCTCAGAAATGAACTACATATAGAGTCTTTAATAAACTGGTTTTAACAGACTTATTACTAAAATTTAATATACTTGAGATAGATTTAAACCTTAAGGAAAGATGAATTCATTGATAGCATTATAAAATTCCCTTTGCCGTATTTCAATTTTATCCTTTCTTCTAGTTGGTTAAATCTATTTTTAATATATTTGAAATTCGTATTCGTGTTAAAAACCACAGTATACAATTAATTTTACAATTTACTACCATCTGTTATTTCTATTTTATTACTTTTGAGAATCAAAGTCACAAATGCGTATTATTTTTTCAGGATAATTGAAAAAAATATAGATAAAATTGTTCCTTCAAAGGATTTGAATGTGTTTTTTAGGTTAAAAGCTATGATAAGAAAAAGAAAACATTTGTTTGTAAACATATTGGAAAATAATTACTTATAATTTCAAAAAATGATTAAAGCTTTTTTTTTATTTCGAAAATATTGTCATTTTCATAGAAAGTTCATCTTATATTTTTAGTTAAGTATTTTAAAAAGATTTATTGCATAAAACACTTTTCAAAGTATTTTTAAAGTCCTTAATACATAATGTAATCTTAAATTCAATACGTGCAATAAAATATGCGTGCATTAAAGTGTATTGGAAGTAGGAAAATTCCTGAGTGGTCTTTAATTTCTCAATAAAATCTTTAAATGCTTAAATCATTTATTAAATACACTAAAATTGCAACGCCAGGAGGGAATGACCTGACGAACGTCAAACTCACATAACATGAAGAAGAGTTTGGGGTATGGTAGTGATTAGTATTTCAGCGCATTTATACGACGCGAGAGGGAGAAGCGACATCTGAAGCACTGCATAAAAGAAAATGGAATGAGAAGCCATTTTTGGAATCCAAGCGCAAATCGACTCTGTGCCTTACCGGATTAGAGCCGTTTTAGCTGCCAGGGTGGCAGCTATTTCTGCTAATTTCGCACCTCTATAACCCCCTCCTAAAAATGCTTGTAAGTTTCCCCCCTCATTTTGTCTTTATGCATAGTGTTTACGTACAATATTTTTTTGTATTTGCTTTCCTTCATGGTGTTACAAAATATTAATGGTCAGCAGTGCGAATATCTTAATAAACAAAATTTAATATATTTGTCAAAAACAAACATTTCCCATAAAAAGATGTCCTTGAGGGATGGTCCAGTAATTACTTTTGAATGAATATTTAAAATATGTACACGAGTTACAGAAATTATGCTCAGAAATGAAAATTAATAATGTTTTTCATGTCAGTATTCTTTTCATCAGGAATCTTTACAACAAATGAATTATTTACAGTATCAAGATTGAGGAATAAAGTTCTTTAAACTTTTATGAATTGAAAATTAAAATAAGAAAGCAGAATTATTTTACTTTATAGAATTTGAAAATGTATCTTCTTTGGATATTAAAATAAATAAATGATCTTAAAAGGGACGCATTAGATGTTTCCATCAATCTCTTTCATTTTAGATCTTTCATAAAATGTTAAAGGTTTTCATGGGACAATTAAAACTACTAATATTTTTGGTTTGAAATAATGTGAAGTATATTGAAATATTTAACATGAAGTAATTTTCAAGGATCACATCAAAATTTAGAAAAACAGCTATTATTATTAAAAGTTCACATTTTATAACGATATATCATAAGCAATTTTTAGGTTATGTAAAAAAGTCTTACTTCCTACCAAATCAAATTTAAATTGTATAAGAACCGGAATGAAAGATCTCAGCTTTTTAAATACATTTTATACTTTTGGAAAGTACGAGAAACGAATAAATGTTTAATTTCGCTTACTTTCTATATGATTTATAATACAATAACTAATAGAGTTTGTTATTCGAAAATCAAATTAGAAAACGCTTTGTAAAAAAATAGTGAGGAATTTAGGCTTTACGCCCTTACAAACAAAATAATTCCACGAGAACGAAATCTAAGCTTGTTTAATGCCGTCTGAGTTATATTTTATGAGCATTGAGTTACCTTATTGGATTTAACTTTTAAGATCTATTTTGCGATACGCATGCTTTTAAGCACTCACCTGAAATCACTTGAAGTGGTCCCTATTACAGTCAGAGTATAAATAACTATATACACTAGTCGATTTTTTTTTACTTCACTAAATATATTTATTAAACATATAAAGAGAGAAACTATTGGTCGAAGTCAAAAGTGTGAAAAGAAATTATGCACAAAAACGAATCATGTTACGATTCTACTTCTCAAATACAAATGTTTGCTCATCATCAGTTTGGGAATCTCCGTAATAAATTCCAAAATACATTGTGAAAAAAATAGTTGCCGTTCATAAAGTTTAACAGTTTCTGCTTGTCAGCTATTTAAATACTAAAATACTTATTTGGAAAAGTATCTTTCAATCTTATGGATAATCTATATACAAATACGATATTTCAGTCCGACATGAGTAAGTTATGCACAAATCACTCAAGCATCACATACAGTCAAATATTTTGATTATTATTAAGTGATACATATTTTGGTTGTGATCGATAATTTTCTAGATGGAAATAAAACGTTCCAGCTTAAAACTGGACACCCCAAAGCAAAAACTCAATAAACTTAATTTGAAATACATTTCTATAGAGTAGATGTAAATTATTAATGAATATAAGTCCAGTAGCCAAAAAAATATAGCATTCTTCAATTTAATCCTGCCCTAATAATTCTTACGAAGTGTTATATTGAAAATTGATTCATAAACTATTTACAAAATATCTAAATACTCCAATGTCGAAATTTTTGTCCAAATAACGTTCATCCCGACACTTAATCACTTTTTGTGGTTGGGCAATTCACGATTTTCTCCTCACTAATCTCGGTGAAGTTATAGCAATCTGAATTGCATTAAATTACAATTACATCCCAACCCAAATGAAACGTGGTGACCCAAATTATATAAAGATAAATTGAATTAGAAATAGGGGCATATGAATAAAATACAATTGAAAGAAAAAATGTGGGAGATAGAAGATAATGGCAAGCTGATAGTTATAAGTAAATTGGCTTGAAATATTGAAATTAACATTTTGTATTGAAGTGATTCTTTGCCTAAGTATTAAGATACTAAGCTACTATTTGTGAGAATCGTTGGAATCGGAACGAGTGATTTGGCAAATGAAACTTCATATTTCAATCATAATCACAGATTGTTGAGTTAAGCGTGATTCGAGAGGAGATCGACCTTTTCTATTCTTCAAGGATTTATAAAGTATTTTGTTTTGTTCTTATATATCTTCAAATAGAATCTATTAATTATTGACTATATAACTAACAGGAAAGATGTCATCAGAATTAAACTATGAAGAGCGGACGTCACAACTTGACAAATTATTCCTTAAAATTTCCCAAGTTAAGTATTTTAATTTTTTAAGATATTTTTTACTGAATTTTAGTGAGTGGTTTTAAATGCTATCACCAGTGGAAATAATTCTGCAAGAATCAAATGTTCAAATAATCAAACTTACTGCAACCATTTTATTTCTTGATACCTGAATTCGCAAAAGTTTTGAACGTGTTTCCACAATTTGAAAGTAATTTTATTCATAATATTTTATTCATAGTATTCATAACATCCATTTTCACAAATTTTCATTTGTTTAAAATTCTAGTTTTTAATTATTCTTACGAAACATGATTTATTAATATTCTCTTATTCTGTTCTAACAGATTTTTAATCCTCGAATGCTTCTCCTTATATGAATAATTTTTCACTTGTCTTTAAAAATATTCTTCAAAAGACATCTTAAATGCCTTTGCTGTTCTTTTAAAACCTCACAATCTTGTTAAAAGATACAAAAAGTAGGATTCAATGACCTACACAAGAACAAAAACTATGTGCTTTTTCGTATGTAGGCATACTCATCTATGTGCTGTTTCTCTTAGCAAAAATGCTCTTCAGTGACATCAACTACGATGTACTTTGCATATAATTCCTATCTTTGTCTCAGAAGACTGCTGTAATTGCTTTTCCACAGCAATTATATTCCTTTTCTGCTGAGACAAACGAGTCCACTCGGCACTCATGGTCTGCTCTTTTGGGAAAAGAGTCAAAGATAAAAGTTCAAAGACTTGAGAAACGGAATCTTTTGAGACGATTCTTTCATCAGAATGAGAGACTTTGAATTTGAAAAGTGTATTTTTCTTGATGAGTAATGAGATTTCTGTGACCATTAATCTAATTTCTTTTATTTTTCTTCTCTGTCAGGTTTCGTTTTCTTCTGCTCTTCAATTCCTCTTACTTAAAGTTGCCGAAATATTTATCTGCTTAAGTTCCTCTTACTTTTCCCTTCCTCTCTTTTGATTCCTTTTCGTCATATATCATTAGTATACGGAGATATTTCACGTTCATACTTCTTAACTAATGCAGTTTTCAAAATATGTTTGTGATTTTACTTACATATTACTTATAAAGAAAGATAAATGTCACAAAAGAAATGTAAAAGAGTACTTTTGCTTTTGAGTGAATTTGTTAGGAATAGAGTTCTAAAATTAACAATTTGTTTTAAGTTTACAAAATGGGTAAATGTCTTACCAAAGTACACATTATTTTAAGTTTTAAAATTTTTCCTTCAATAATTCTGTTAAGCGTTTACAAATCATAAAAATTTTATATTCGCATATATCTCAGTACTTTTATATACAAAATATATTAAATGCATTATCTTTAGCAATCTATACATTACTTGTAATAATACATCATATAAAAATCTTTATAATCTATACAGTATATATATATATAACTTAATTAACTGTTTTGGATTAAGAAAATAGAAATAATTAATTAAAACAGACAATATTATATGAACAAAATGGAAGATTGTAAAATAGCTATTCTTAAAATTAACTCTAATTTGAAGCAGTACTAAAAGTGAAAAACATTTGAGTAAAAATTTGTTATTCAAAATATAAGCTTTTGGAGGTATTTCACAGATCTTTGCTTACGAGAACAATTTTTCAGAATGGAATAATCGTATGTTTCATTCAATTTTTTTGGTGCACATCAACAACACATATTACAAACAACTTAAAATTTTCAGTAAAATTATCGCATGCTAGTTACTTTCTATACATCATTTTTTTCTCCCCTGTTCTTGCCATTTAATAATTTACAAAATTTTTAATTTTGTTTTATTTTAGTGAATAATAGCATTGCAATATCCTGGTATATTTTTCATTGTAATATTCCGTTCATTAAATCGTCGACTGTAAGCATGTTTTTGACATGTCTTCTTAAAAAATGTTTCCATAAGGTGAAAGCCTTTGTCACTTGAGACTGAATTATTCATAAGTTAAAAGCAAGGCATTTGTTAAAATAGGAACTATTTTTTCTGCAAAGACTCTTGAAATTCAAAGTGACAAGTTAAGAATAAAAAATTATCATTGGCTGATACATTAAATTAGATTTATAAGAGCCTATATTGAATTATTTAGTCGATACTTTAATATCCTTAAGTAAAAAAATGGAACTTAAGGAAATGTTTATTAACTTTTAATTAAGCTGTTACAGTATCCCATTGAAATGTTTCACAAAATATTTCATCAAAAGATTTAAAAGTACTACGTAAAAAATATTAAATTTACACTTTAAGATGTCTTTCATCTTATTGTTTCCTCGATGGATGTTTTTATTTTTTTCCCCTTAATTTTTATATTTTTAACTAGAACCTCTAGGTCTCTTAATCTCCTTGGTGGATAATTAAGCACGTGAAATACCACCGTTTTTATCAAAGACTTAAATACTCTGAAAAACACTTCGCCTCAAATAAGCTAATTACGTTTCAAACAGATTTTAGAAAATTGCATTAGTTTTAAATTTTGAGACAGATTCTAAAAACTTTTTCAAATGTTTTGAAGTAAAGTAAAGACTAAGTTAAACAGCATGTAATATATTTCCTTAAAATTTGTATCTAACAAAATTCGTTAAAGAGAAATACAAAACTTGTGGGTTTGATTATGAGATCATATGTTACGAACTTTGAAATTAAATAAATTATTATAATTTTAAAACAAGTTTTTGACTTATTGGAAAAGTGACATGAGTATTGTTAAAAATTACAAAGACTAATGATTAAAATCTGATTTTTACATTCAAATTATATGCTCTTTTATTACAATACCAGCTTAAATGTGTAGCAAAGGGTATAATTAAAAACTCTAAACTATTAAATACTAAACTTTTTATGTGTAAATTTTGGCCTAAATTCATTTTCATATACTTGTATTTATCTTTATATTTCTCAACTAAAGTAAATAATTCTTATAATTACAATGAACCAGATATCCTCATACGACAGGACCAAGAGCTGAATTATTTTTATTTAACTAATTATGTACGTTAAAAATATATATTAAAATAATTATGTACATAAAAATATCAAATGTATATAAAAAAAAAGTGAAATATTGCAATTGTATGCTCTAATTTTTTTTAAAAAAAGAAAGAAAAGTTATGCGAAGAAAATACAATCAGCAACAAAATTAATTTTCATACTATAAGATTACCCTAATTTCAGATTGGGCGCCTTTCATATTAAATCTACGTCAACTTTAATATTGAATGACAAAATTTTTCAAAGTAAGAAGAAATACGAGCAACAACATTCAGATTTCTTGTCGCTTTGTCGAAGAATACTGTTATAAAATAATTTTGAAATACAATCTTGTTGCATCTTCAAAACATTTCGTAAGATAAAACTCACTTCTATGGATGTTTAAAGATCAATTTTATATTTTTAACTTAAACACACATTAAAATAAGTTAAGTTTCGTAACTATCACATTCTAGGAAATTTAATCGTGTAAGTTTTAGTGATAAATCTATGTAAGAGCAATGATTCAATCTAATTATAACAATTTATTTAGTTTTCATCTTACCAAACCAGCAAACTTTTTTTAAAAAAAAATATGGAAATTTAAACAATATTTTTTCTGAAAAATATCACAGGTTATGTTTGTGTATGTATTTTTTTTATATTCTTCCTAACAGTTTTAATGACATACTATGCAGGATAAACACAACCAAGTACTTCCCTCACCTAAATAAAAATTATGTTGTATCAAAAAAAAAATCGTGTTACAGTTTCTTCTTCTATTCCACGATAAACGATTAGTTTGCCGTTTTATGTATCCGATGTAGTTTAATTTGACTGTGGAATTCGCGGTGAGAAGATCCTTCTAATCGAACTCTAAGTGTTCGTGTTAAAGAAAAGAGAGTTCTATCGAAAGGTCAAGCAGTCAGTAGGGAAACATTAGACCTGTCATCGACGGAAGACGGATCCCGCTAATGGTTGTCCCTGTAGCTTAGTACGCTATTAAGAGTTTCCTTCCGGACAATATATGTCGTTCCTTTCTATCGGCTTCGTCTGTTTGCTCAGCTCCCAATTCCAAATTGTTATCGGACGCTGGTTGATATTGTTTCTGATCTCTTCCATTGATTTCTGAGGAACAAATGAAGCGATATGGCAAACAACAGGCTTACGGAATGAAGATTGCTGGAGATATTACATTGTTCCTCGGCTCCTTTATTTAGTTTTTCTCCCTCGGTTTCACGAAAATGAAAAAAGACCGAGCCTCAGATTTGTTTCGGATAAGGTTCGCTGTTTGACATCTGAAATGAGTAATGGAGAAAAAAAAATAATACAGTTTTCCTTTTTGTGCTTGTCTCCGGCATGAATATCTCAACGCAAATTTATCCGAAATTCTTTGTCGGTCTGTTTCGTGCAACATCTGAATAAACTCAACATACCATTTGTATTGTATAAGCAACTGAAAGAAACATGAAAACTAGAGAAGGAAAGAGTTTTACCAATTTTCAGCTTCAATCATAGAAATATTATGTTTCAGATTTATTGAGCTTTCGTCTCTTTACTAGTTTAAAAGAAACTATTTTGTTTCATTATACTTTATGTTTTCTGCTGATAAAAATCGAACAATATAACTAGATCTAAAATAAAGCTATGAAAATCGCATACTTTTGGCTAATTCATGCCGAAACTTACTATTTTTTTATTTTTATTTTCATTATTCAATAATATTTTGTGTGACTTGGGTCTACTGTTTTTGCATTTCTAAATTTCGCATTCGGTTGCACATAATACTACAACAATTGTTTCTCTTATCATGATCTATCATCACTTCAATACCCCTTCTTTTCTCTGAAATACCTTGAATTTATTAAATAAATTGTTTCTTTCGTATATTATGTCTCTAACATTATCGCAATAAGATACAACTACGAAAAATGCATTTTATAAAGCTAAATTTTTATCGTAATTTACAATACAACTGTACCTTTTAAATTAATAGAATTATTTGTGTGCATTAATATATGTCTAATAAATGCACTTAATACATTTAATTGTTTTATTATATATATCATAAGATTGATTTCATATTCATGTTTTCGAAAGATATTTTTATCATCTAAAAAGTAAAAAAAAATATCCAGTTGGTTCTTCAAAAAGTATTAAACAAATGCGATTTTTATTTTTCAATAATTCCAGTTACCTGTATTCAGTACTTACTATATTCTTGCAATTTTAAGCTCTCAATCAAATCGGTCTGAAACTGTTCTTCCTTATAAATTATCAGTTTCCTTATAAATTATCAAAGTATATGGTTAATACTGTACATAAAACATATCAAATTAACTTCCATCAGTGTCAGTTTCTAACGCGTAACAGCCTCGTGATCTACGCTGCATGTTATTATGGTGGTAATTGATCATTTAATTTTTACTTTCTTTGCTGATTGATCGCTTTTATTATCATCACATTTAGAAGCAAATTGAGAACTATTGGCGACAGACCTCGTAATTTTGAGCCTCAGTCATGTCAATAGGATGTCACCTGAGCTTGTGCTCTACTCTCAAAAATTCCTAATGAATTTAAAGAGAGGACATGAAGCCTCGAAAGATTTAACGTACCTCATCCCCGCAATACAACTGGTTTGTTGTGGCAACAGATCTCAAACCCCCGACTCAACGGAAATAAAGCTGGTCACAAATTCACGAAGGAATTGGCCGATTGTAATGAAATTTCGTATGCAAAGACATTTGAACAGAACATACAAATAATTAAAATTTGTTGCCCAATGAATGAATAGCGGGAGCTACAGAGCATCGGAACTGCGTACTCAGCAGGTGTATATAAGAAGCAATTCTCAATCGGATGGCCAATTTTTCTGTTGCACTGTCATTTAGAATATCTTTCAACGACTGAAAAAATGTCTAGCCACAGGATTCGAACTCATTATGAGTAACTGTCAGAGTTTGAAAGAGGTCGTATCATTGGATTGAAAGAATCAGGTTTGGCAAATCGGAGAATCGCTCGTCATATGGGTCGAAGCGATGCGGCGATTAGATGAAGCTGGTAAGAATGGATGGACAAAGACAGATTATAGCGTCATGATCGTAGTGGTTGACCTAAGGCCACAACAGATCGAGAGGACGGAGTGATTATCAGATCAGCTGTCAGAGCGCCTGATTCATCGTTATCAAACATCAGACGTGCAACCCGCACACGAGTGTCCACCATGACCATTCACAGACGGCTGATAGAACGAAATCTACGCTCATACGGATCACTACGCTACCTGCCACTCACAACTGCACACTTTCGAGCCAGACTACAGTGGTGCTTGGCTCGATCAGGTTGGAATAATGCTCATTGGAGACGTATAGTGTTTAGCGACGAGTCCCACTTCCAACTGTGTCCTTACGATCATCGAAGACGTGTCTGGAGACGCCGAGGGCAGCGTGCAGATCCTGCTTTCACTACAGCACGTCACGCAGGTGCTTAAAAGGGAATTAGGGCCCGGTATATCATTTCCCTTGATAGCCTGACCCCTTTGGTCGTCATTAGTGGCACACGTACAGCACAGCGATACGTCGAAGATATTCTGAGACCTGTTTTCCTATTGTTCCTTTTGCAGTACCCTCTCTTTATTTTTCAGCAAGATAATGCCAGACCATATACGGCACGTGTTGCTGTGAACTGTCTTAAAGCTTGTCAAACACTTCCTTGGCCAGAATCGATTGGGTTCTCTCCAATCGAACATGTCTGGGACATAATGGAAAGGCGACTGTATCTACCAGGAAATGTTGATGACAAAGCCCGAAAATTGGAGCAAACTTGGCAAGAAATACCGCAGGAGACCATCGAGGAGCTTTATCATTATATGCCACGTCGTTTGGTAGCTTTCATTCAGGCTAGAGGTGGAGAAACACCTTATTGAACTCGTTACTTTGTAACTATGTAACTCAAAAATAGATTGTTCAATTTTTCTGAAATTTTAATCATTTTCTATTCTTTACATAATTTTCCGCCTATTTTTGTCTCCATAGACAACTTTTTCTTGATGCGTCGTTTATTTGTTTTGTTTTAGAGTGTATTTATAAAAAAAAGAAAGAGAAATCTTTTGTTCCAAATTTTTTTTGAAAATTGCTCTGTTCTTGAGTTCGATTAATTTCCTAATAACTGGTTTCAATAAGTGCACAATAAAGGCAAGGGCACGTAATAGGCGAGTAAATTGTAACATAAAATGATAAAAAAAAAATTTAAAAAATCACATTTCTCCCTCCTCTTAACGTTAACTTATCAGATCTAAAACAATAGCAGATGTGAACAAGCGTCAAATAAACTTATGTGTTATCTGAAAGCGGATTATTTAATACTAGCTACATCAACCAAAGCAGTAAATGACTAATGGTTGTGGTAAGTACTATTTTATAATATTTAGTTAAAATATTCAAATACAAATGATACGACGTTTCGATACGATTAATAAGTGTTCAGCAGCGAATGTTGTGATTCACTATCAATTGTTATGCATAATTACAAATTTTATGAATGAAGCAACCATATTTTAAATTAATATTTTGCTTTATCCCGTATGATGGGAGGACCGGAATTATATTCCTTGTGATCCACATGCGGCTACCAGCCGTAAATTTAACATTATTAATTTATTTTGATGCTGCTCATTCAAAGTGTAAATAAATTGGATAAACATTCTTGTGGCTGATTATTATTGCGTCGATATATATCTGAAGGGGATAGTGGACTCTAAGCAATATTTTTCCTAATTATTGACTTAGAATTATAAAATATTGTAGCCATGTACAGTGAGATGGAACTAGATCAAATAGATGGAACAAATTTGTTTCAAAATATTTGTCTTAATTTGAGGTTTTTTTAGGAAATTTTAAGAAATTTAATTTTTCAAATTTTTTAAAATGCTCGATGCACCCCAAATTTGACTTCTTCTCTACCTTTTTCATTATTACTATTTATAAATATATTTCTTGCATATGTGGTTGTTTTTTTTTAAATTATATTAGAAGATAAACTTTTAAGAAAAATCTCTGTTAATACGTACTAAATTTTTTATTAAGCAATAACTAACTGGCTTTTAATTATCTCAATAAAGTTGAAACACAAAAAGAAAATTCCGATATATTTTAAAGTCTATCAGTATTATTCATGAGAAATTTCATGAAACTTGGTCAAATATTAAGAGGCATAGAGACATAAATTTGGAAAAACAAAGTTTTGAGAAAAAGGCATATAAGTACTTCTTAATATTAAAAAAAAAACATATGTGAACTGCAACAAAACACATATGTATCATAACGAATATATTTGCAACACGCCAAACGAACTCGTAACAGTATGTTACAAAATATTTATTTAAAATATTGTTAATAATTTTTTAAATTGCTAATTATACACAACTATCGATATTTAATTTTAAGTATCAATCAATAATTGCTCTTATATTATCATTAACTATTCATTTTATTAAGCAATATACACACATATATTATATTATTCATTTAAAAGTATATTTCGAGGAACTCTTATAATTCTCTAAAGAGCTTTCGGATAATTTTACCAGAAATTTCAAGAATGATATGTTTAAAAATTTGCTCCTTTTCATATGATTTGTGTAAATATTATGAAAATGTTTTTATACATTGCCATTAAAAATGTTTTTTATACATTAAATGTTTTTTATACATTTTATACATTGCCAATAACCATTAAGTATTAAATATATATTTTAATGCTACTTAGTCTTTCCCATTTTCTTAAAAAAAGTTGTAACCAGTTTTTATTTGCTTTGAAGCATTTGTTTTTATCATCCTGATGACTATAAAGTACAGAATTAAATACTTTATTACAGTTTATGTATTTTAATGCTATTTTATAGAAATACCATGAGCATTATTTGATGCAACAACATCCAAGGAGCCCGTACCGCATTTATCACATTTATATTACATAAAATGGTTGTTCCTTGTTCATCGTAGCGTAAGACGTTTTTTAGCTGGCCCTACTTGTTGATGTGGCTGTAGAAGAAAACATTTCTAATTTCTTGGCACTAACATATAATGATTATTTCTAGTTTGTGAATCTCCATTTCGAAACCAGGTATCAGCACATATCGTTTTATGAAAATAATTTTGCATATGATCTCAATTTTATATTTACACGATTGAGCTCTACTGCTGAGAATACTTTGTGTTTCTTTCATGTTTTTTTTTTAACTTTTATATATATTTCGTTCTGTTTCCTTTCAAAAACTGATGCTGATAGGAAGATGTTATAACTGGTATTTAAAGAGCAATTCAAAAGGATACAAATTTAAATGAATAATTTTGAGCGCTTTAAAAAAGTTAAGCCATCAAGTTTTAGTAAGAATTTATTTTATATATTTTTAACATTGTAAAATATCGGAATCAGAGAAACATTTAAAACCTTTCGCAAGAATATCATTGAACATCAAAATGGTTTCCGCTTCTTCACTCATGTGTTTCATAAGAATAGTTGCATATAAATTTTATGATACAGTCTTTTTCTTCTTGCCTATTCGTTATTAAAAAGTTAAGGAGAAAAGGAGGTACAAGATTAAAACATTGCAAGTTAAAGCGAAATCGTAAAAAAAATTGTTCTCTGATTTACGAATATGAAGAAATGTTAATATCTTAAATATCCTGGATTTAAATGCGAATGTAAGCTTTTAAAAATTATTAGTTATTCTATAGAATCCATTCTGCTTCTATAGTCTAATTTATTACATCAACACCAAATTTCAAAAGAAAGATATTAGTTTTGAGAAATAAAAGTATTTTGCTGAATTTATTTACCTTATAAATTCAGCAAAATACTGACTAAATGAAACACTGAAAAATAATTACTTCGAATGATTATATCTGTCACGTATGTGTTATCTTAATATGAGATGGATAAAAAATATCAACTATAAAGTTACGAGTGATCTGTTCTCAGACTGTATGATATATTTTTGAATCAATATTTATTCTTATGAAATTGCCTGGAACCTCTTGAGTCCCAATTGCCAGTGGAAATATGTGATAACCTACATTGCTCATGAAGAATATACAGTGGTTATGGATGATATGTTATGAATAAACTGTTTTCTAATCACTATTTTTCTTTAATTTTCTGTGGAGTTTTACTGATTTTACATCAACAAATTCATGATTAATTATTGGTTAAATTATTTAAATGACATCTCTACGTATAACGAGAACGACATCGATATTGGCACATCCTTGTTTGGAGTCCAGTCAAATTTAAAATTAAACTTGAATTATTAAGTCTCAGATCTTTGAATAAATGAACCAAATTTAGATTATTTGGTCAAACTCAGGAATTTGTCTGCTTATTGTTTTCTCTCCCTTTCTTTCATTGTTAAATAAATTTTTCAAATTCACATGTTAACTTCTCTGCTATACTCATAAGAATAATAAATTCACAATATCCGAATCTATTGTTTGGCATATCATTCTTTGTTATCCGCATGAGCATAGTAACGTTCATTAATAGCATACAAGTACTTATTGTTGCTAATCATAAATTTCCAGTATCAGCAAAAATATTTTTAAAAACTTTTTTCACTTATTTGATAATCACATTATTCTAACTTCACAGGACAGGTGTCACCCTCTTCAAATGACTGAGGTTCAAAGTGCCGAGGTCCATCGCCAATAGTTAATTAAACTAATCAATCAATTATACTCAAAAGTGTGGGAAAGATTAGGGAATGTTTTGAAATTGTCGAACAACCTTATTGTGGAAACGATATTTAGTTAGATAATTTAGCTTCTTTACATGCAAGAGCTTGCTTGATTATTATATGTATTATTTAACATTTCCATGTGTTATTAGATCATAAATATTTTTTCTCTTATTATGTCATTTTACAGACATAAAATAATTGAACCTCGATTATCTGTATTCAATAATTATGAAATAAGCCTTAAATAATTAATTTAACTGTTTGAAATTATCTTGCATACAGGATTGAGTACCTATTATACAAAACAAATGGTTTTACACTTTTCAAAAAAATAAAAATGATAACAGTTCCACAATGTCATGTCCCATTAGATATCATCCCTTCCTTCCAAAGAAATAATTTCTTAAATTATTTCTTTATCTACAAACAATTAGAGGGTGTTCTACAAACTAGAAATTTAAAATGTTCCCCGATGAGTGATTAACTAAACGAATGATGATAGCGATTGTCGAGGAATCTTAGTCGAGTTCGTGATTACAGTTGTTTCAGTCAATGAATGGGTTCAAATCTTGAATTCACGTTAAACCTGGAGTGCACATCGGAGCTCAAGTCCTCATGTTGGTAATTTATAAACATTAGAAGAGTGGGATGCCATCTCAAGTTATACCATTATCACTTGACCGCAGATCAAAATGATTAATCACCAGTAGTCTCTTCTTTTTATGCAAATGAATGATACTTATTACAATTGAAAATCCATATCTAGAAAGTGGAGATAAAAAAAGAGTATATATCTTACATCTTAAATAATAAAAATTTTGATAGCATGCTTCTTTTTATAGAGAAACGTGTTTTTCAATTTTTGATTCGATTAATCGCTTATTAACGTCGCACTTATAAATTACGCAAGGGTTGTTGGCAACGGACCTCGTAATTTTAAGCTTCGGTCTAATTGTAAGAAAGACATCTGATTTGATACTTCTCTCTCCAAAATTTCACGCCACGCTAAAGGAGGACTTAGAGCCTTAACAGATTGGCTCTAATCCTAACTAAGGCCAAAGTCCTCCTTATTTCTGTGAATCAGGTTATCTTCACGGTGAATATCTTGTAGAATCAGGATTTGAAACATCGATTCGACGGTACAACACCGATCACGATTTCGTGGCTATGATCACTAGACTTCACTGGTGGTGCGTTTTCAATACCATGCTGTTAAAACTGGAAAGTGTAATGTAAAAATTTTATTTGCCCAAAATTAATTATTTCTGTGACATAATTTTATTCACTAGTAAAAAGCCAAATATTTTTTTTCTTTCCAATTGTATCCATTTTTTTTGTTTCAGTTTGAATATTGAGTCCAGATTTCATTAAGAATTTAAAAAATATATATGTGGATAAAAGTTATAGATCACACCATTGACAGTTCAAAATTTGATCGGGATTCCTTACATTAAGAAAGAATTAGTTTATCCATTTCAGAATACGAATTCGTTTCTTCTGAATGATTTTTATATCATAATGTCGAATTTCCTGAGAGTACACTTAGAAAATGTGATCTTCTCCGTCATCTCTATTTGTGTATCTAGAACAGTTATTTCTCATTCAAATGGCCATTCGCAACCTGCATTTCACATTATTCGATCTGAGATAGATGCATTGATAACAGGCTGAGTTAATAGCAAACAGCGTACTTATCATACTTCCGCAAATATTCTGACGTCATTTCAAATATAGACTCTGTAAATATCACCGCTTTGCGGATCATCGATCTTCAATAGAAATAGGTTGAAATATTTGCATCTAAGTGGAAGAGACAATCGCTGAAGCCTTTCGGAACCTCTTTGGATATTTTATCCATTTCCAGAGAGGTGGTTAAATAGATTCTGCTTGCATTTATTTGCAATCCAAGATAAAACATTATTCTTGATTGAATAAAATAGCTGCTGTAAAAAACATTGCTGAGAATAATTAAAAGATGACGTGGATATAAAACAATTATATTATAAAGTATGTATAAATCTACGAACACAACAAAATATAACAATGTGTGTCTTGACCGCAGATCCAAGATATTTCGATAGTGGATACATAATTTATAATTAACAGTTTGATGAACTGTTGCGTAGGAACAAACGAGCTTTTCAATTGTTTAATTGCAAACATTTCTTAAATGTATAATGTGCAAAATCATATTTATTTTATTTATTAAATAACTTATGCGCGTTAAATCATAACAAATCATAATGCGCGTTAAATCACAGTTCATTTTTATGCATCATACTAAAATTGAATTCTAGTTTGATAATAAAGTTTATTTCTTCTTATTTGTCCATTTTTTTTTAAAAAAAAGGAATCAATGTTAATGTTGTTTCAATACCTATTTTAATTATACACTTAAGTCAAACTTATTGATGGCAGCTGTAGCATATTGCTCATATTCATGAATTACTCGTTGTTTCTGTCGAGTCGTGGGGTCTTAGGCCCTGTTACTGCGGAGTATGTCACGTAGAGGTGTTGATGCACCTTATTATGTTAAAATCAGAAATCCTTCCATTATCATGGAGTCGAAGTCCAGAGAGGAAAGCGTCAGCTCAGGTGTCTTCATCACTTGATCGAGAGTCAAAATTATGACGTTCCTTTCCAATAACCAGCGTCTTACTTCTAAATGAAATGTTTTTAATAGACAATCGATCAAAAAAAAATCCTCTATGTAGTAACTTTTCAATCTAGACTGTTGTCTCTTCTTACAATTACTTAACCCTTTAGCTACCGGAGGGAGAAAAAAGAAGTGCTTCTCTGGGCACGCGACTTCTTACCGCGGAGTGTTACGCTGTGCCCAGACGATTTTAGATATTAAGCCTAATTCGTGAAAAAAATTCCTCTAAAATCGACTATTTATTAAAATATTCTGGTATTTACATATATTATTTAAAATGCATTAAACTTAATATATACAAAAGAAAAAAGGATTTAATCGAAAATTGTATGTTTTATGTATAAAATTACATAAAAAAATCATACTTTTTAGAGAATACAAAATATATTTACATATGTTACATAAATTTCATGGTGTAGTGATATACCATTATATGGAATATATAGATATAAAAGATAAATCTTATTTTGCTGTATGGTATATTTATAAAAAAAATTCAACGCATAGTACAACGTCACATGTCTTACACACATATTTTGACACTTCACGCAAGATTTTGAGCAAAGGGCACATCTTAGTCCCCCTCCCCCTTTTTTTACTTTAATATCTATGTACAGATTTGGATTATTTTCGCTAACATTACTGTCAGATTCATTCATTATTTCGAAAATCTCAGTATCAGATAAATACTTTATTTTCGTCATGACTGTCGATACCAATAAAAACCGACTGAATGAAACGAACAGCTGAGAGCATCTGCTACCAAAAGTGTAAACCCTCATAAAGGGTCATAAATTATCCTTCGAACTTCTAAGAAGCAAGCAAGCAAGAAAAAACAATCCGAAAGCAAATGCACCCTTTAAATCATGTCATTACATTTAAAGAGCCGCGGCGCAGCACGGGCTTTTAACAATTACTCCCCCCCCCTGGTAGCCAGAAATGAAATCCAAGTCCATATCACCAAGGTTAATACTCCAAATAACCATCTATATAGATTTCGCGGTGTTGTAACGCCATATAGTAACATTAAAAAAATCGAATAAAACGTTCTCATCGAGCGTATCTCTATTGAAACGCTGGGCCACAGAAGACACTCACGGATCGTATCTCCCGTGATACGCTGGGCACAGGAGAGCCAACACGAGCGTATCGCCTGTGATACGCTGGGAGCGAACGGGTTAAGGAGAAACCAGATAAAGGAAAAACAAACGGAGCTCTATTAATTTCTTACCTAATTTTCACAAGCTTCGTAGAGTGAGTATGCGACCTCTAAAAGGTGTAGAATTGATGAAATGGAATAAAATCATATAAAATGACGAAAATAAAATAGTAAAAATAAGAACGAGCCTCATATGCTTACAGTAAATACAAGACATATTTTCAATCACAGAGTATTTCAGTAATGTGGTTCAAAAAGGTATATTACTTTTAAATATATCCTATATTTCTAATACTTTAAGATATACAGAATAAAAATAATTTAATAATCAAAGAAAAAAATTATGCGAATCTACTTCTACAGATATATTATGGATATTAAGGCATTTTAATAGTATCTGATTATCGTAATACGATTAAAATTATCATTTAGAAAATGGGGCTTTATTTCAAAAAGAAATTTGGATGTCTTAATTTGAAACTCACCCATACACATTCACAGATAAACTGAACTATTTAAATTGTATATATATTTAAAAACTAAATCGAATTTGAAAATTAATTCTGAATTTTTAAGATGATTACTGCAATACTTTAAGATGAAATATAGTATTAAAATCAAAAGGCTACTTACAGGATTAATATTTATTTACAAACAAATTTTCTTTTTATATATTTGTATAGATGAATTCATAAGACTCTATGAAAATATACATAATCTTACGTCTTTTGAATGCAACTTCAATCAATAGTTTTTGTTTTCAAAACAAGTAAACTATTCAAATGAGAAAAACACTTCTAAAATAAATTAGGAGAGCACATGATTTTAATGAAATTATGTAAATACATGCTCCGATAACTAACGTCAAGTAAAACATCCACGATTAAATGTGTAGCTTCATGTGCAAATCAGCGTTCATGTTGTCAAAACAGAAAAAGGACCTTGTAGAAATCGTGATTTTACAGAAACTTTTTCTCTCTTGCTTAGTTGCGAAATTCATTTGTTCAGCTTCGTTTTGAGAAAATGTGATTTGAAAATGTCGTAAAGTAATTAAACTGGAATCCATGGGAAGGTGCATTATAGGGAAGCACTATTCCCGGCAAACGCAGAGAACAATAGCTGAAGCTGTTATGAGTAGCATGGAGTGTCATTTTAAGGCTGTGGAATCGATTTAAAAAAATATGGAATGTTAGACGTAAACCAGTACAAGGTCATCCACGTACTACCAATAAAACTGATGACGAATTTATCCAGCTAACAGCACTTCGAGACAGAACAGCCAATACTGCTAAGATACAAAGACAATTATATTTGTCAAGATGAAGGGTGTCAGTCTAAACAGTCCGAAATAGGCTCCATCAGGTCGGTCTCTATGCATATAGGTCAATCGCTAATTTCATTAATCTTAAAGACACTGAGCTTCGCGATGAAAATGGGCTGCTGAACATCGAGATAGGAAGCAAAGTGAATAAACTCAAGTCCTGTTTACTGATGAGTTCCGATTCAATCCCGACATGTTTTGGTTATTGACAGAAAACAGAATTAAAAATAGACCACATTCATTCAAGAAAGATCACATGACATTCGAGGTGGATTGATGGTATGGGCTGGTATCAGCATAAGGAAACATATAAAAATGCATATAATTCATAATACAATTTGATGAACGAAAGGTATGCAGACAGGACACCGAACCTCATATCTTGCCTTTCACTACAGTCATTGGCGACTCCTTTCCTTTGATGAATGATAATGCCAGACCTAATATAACTCGTCTTCTAAAGAAAATCCTTAAAGATGAAACAATGTAGAGTAAGAAGTGGCCAGCATATTCTCTTAGCCTAAATCCAATCGACCATGTCTAGGACACACTCGGACGGCGCGTAGCAGTGACGATGCATATCAAGGCTTCCTTTCACTGTTGAGGACTTGGAAATTGCATTTCTTCAGCTGAGGAACAATATTCCCCACAGCCTGATCCATAACCACATCGTATCCTTGCAAAAACAGGAGTGCAGCAGCCTTAGCTGTTCAAGGGAACCTCAAACCATATTAAATGTATTGTATCATTTCCAACTAATAATTTTTTTGCCATTTGCATGTAACCGAATCATTACCCTAAATAATGTTTTCATGTTCTTTCCATCCTATAAAAGAATTCCTATACAGAGCTTTCCGTTTCTTTTCTTCTGCAGTACGTTTGGCTACAAGCGCATTCTCCATTTTATGTCCATGTGTGCAAGCCTATCTCTTTTGGTTTTGCTTCCTCCGCTAGAGCCGCCACAAACCTTTTTGAACAATTCATAAGGATAAAAAACACTTCTGATACTGTGTAAATTTTTTAGACTTATTGTTTCCTACCTTAACCTATGGCCCATCAGTTGTGAATATTTCAGAATTTGTTTGAGATAAAATAAAAAAAAACACGATTTCATACATCAAACATAATGAAACTATGAAGAAAGCTAAAGGGTAAAATTTCCCATTCTAATTTAAAATTATTTTTCCTAGCCTACTAAAAACAAGATTTTAAATCAAAGGAGTAAGATAATAAAGAATTTATTTAAGGAAAATTCTCTCAAGAGGCAGTATATATTAAGTTTTCAGTCATTTAATATCGGGAGATCAAACGGATTTCTTTATTTGTTTCAATAATTTCTTAAATAAAATAAGAAAACTATCATACATTTATGAGCGATACATTTGAAGTTTTGTAATAAAGGTTCACGTACAAATTTCTCAACAAGCTCACATATTTTCAAGATTAAAAAGTTTAAATATTTTCATTTATAAACCGAACTCTCAAATATCAGCTTTTTCAATTTCAAATAAGTTATGTATAATACAACAAAGAAATGCATTAAGGAAACCTCTGCTATTAAATGATAATTTCCAATGCGGAAAAACAATAGTTTATGAGACTTGAAAACAAATGCATATTATAAATTCTTATTTCATTGCTATTATTAAATTTTTGTCAATGAAGTATTATTTAATATTGCACACTAAGGATACTGTTTAACTTTTTGTATTTTCTGATGAGCTTATACACACGCACACATTTTAAAAAAGAAAAATATATTCTAGCTATTCTAACAAAATATTTCCGAAAATTACAAAATCGTGTAGCCTTTGGATGACCAGGTGGATATTTTAGACTCGAAAGATCATGTAAAGTCATTTAATGACTCCTTTGTTAAAAACACAGGATTTTACTTAACATATAAATAAACCCAAAACTTAACTTTTAAATTATCTTAATATTATATATGGGATTCATGAAAAAAATTTAAAATGCAGTATATTCGCAACCAAATGCTTCAAAAATAAAATAATGGTCAATATACATTAAGATTAGGTATTAGAATACAAAATGTCAACGGAACTTAACTAATTATATTGATTATTGCACTCATGACATATTGTTATCGTTAGGGTACTGAAATGATTTTGTACATATAACATCTCTGGTGGATTTTTTTTTTAAGTATTGTTTAATTTTTTTTTGTCTTCTACCTTTTCCAAGATTATCTTAATATTTGTGTGGTATACTTTCGTACTCCCTAAGGTCATAAGGTTTTAATATGATCATTTTTAAATCTTGAAGGAATAGGCTTCTTTGAAACTACTTACGTTTCTCACACAAACGCACGCTGTTCTTAAATAATCGTGTTAACATAATAAATGTGTCGGTTGCTACTATATCATCCGTATAAAAATTAAAGTAATGTTCTTCATTTGATACATTCATACCAAAATGACTACTGCTCTGTTCTATTCGGACATAGAACAGAGCCTCATCAGAAAATAATGAAACATAATGATGATTTCAAAGTGGTTTTATTCCATAGCGACCAGATGGGGTCACTCAAATCAAAACACAATTATTTATGTATTAATTTTTTTCTTAGGAAATCGATATCTTTAGAATTCATATAGGAATAGTGTAAACCTTAAATATCAAAATTTTGAAAGCCTTTCATTTTTTTTTTTTTTTAAATGAATATTCTTTAGAAACTGGCATTAGGTTCATTTTATAACCCCACTTGGTCAGCTGAAAATTTAAGATAAATATTACTATTTCTAACACTAGTGATTCTATCACATTTATGAAAATAAAAATTAATTCAGTGGGGTTCAAATTAAGTCAGTTAATTTAGGGGGGGAAAAGTAGAGTATAAATTGAAAATGAACATATTTATTTCATATTCTACATTTGCTTGTGAGCTGGCAGCTTAAGTAAAGTTTAAACCCAAATAAACTCTACTCACCTTGCAAACGGCAGATCGGACAAATGTCTCTTTGGAGAGCCAGGTTTGTATTTGACAGAATCATTTCCCCTGAAGAGAGGGATTACGGAGTGGTTTATCACCGTTTTCTGACACACAAATGTCCAAAATAGATGCTCCCCCCCCGGCTTATTTACAAACCAGTATCAAACGTCAACAATTATGTTACGCATAATCTGAAATTGATCTTTTCTTCTGTTTTAGTTGAGACGCAACTTATAATTTCAGTACTTATTTACTTATTGTTTCATACTAATTTCATCACAAATATTAATCAGACAAAATAAAAAAATAATTAATAAAATAAGGAATATTAGTAAATAGAATTGATATCTTAGAAGAATTAAACAGCACATTCATTTATTGCATATATGTAAGGGAATTTTTTAAAATTATTTAAGTAAGAATTTTTACCCTTATAAAATGAAGTCATCGATAAATCAAGAAATAAATGGCAATATAAATGAAACGAATGTCGAAATATTGTTATTTAGATATCTGCAAAGTGAAATGTGCACAATGAACTACGAAATATGCACACACAATGCACAATGAACTAGAAGTATCTTTATCTAGTCTCGTTTAAAATATTTCATTTACGATAGTAAAATCTGCATTTTTATTTTTGTAATATTATTATTAATATATCAAATTAAAAATAGCAAGTTCATTTACTATTTTTACTTATACGTATAAAACATCTTTGAAAATATTTCTCGTATTTTTAAAATTTATTCATTCATGTGGAATACGATTTGATTCATAAAGATTAAGAAGAGAAGTAAAAGAATAATATAATTATAAAATGCTATTGCTTTTATTTTTAACTTCATTTATTCCTCCTGATCTCTATCAATCGTAGACAAATTCTCAAAGCATGTCTCAGAATAATTGAATTAATTAAATAATAAATAATTTACTGTTAGCTGCAAAAGAAAATAAACAAAAATAGACCTTCATTTGTAGATGTTAAGGAGATAATTATTACGGACTATTATTCATAGACGTTTCACTGAATGATGTGTTATAAAAAGTTACTAACCAATTTTTCTTTTAATTTATTTAAGATAAATAAGTCGTAATGTTTAATAAATAAAATAACTTTAATAATGAAATAAATAATTTTTCTTTGCTGAAAATTGCAGTAAAATTTAATGTTCTTCATTTCTGTACTTTAAAAATGTATAATTCATCAAATATAAATTCACAAAAAAATTATATAACACAGACATTCATATAGATTTTGCGAATCGCAATATACATTACATCAGTTAAAAAAAAACTCACAATATTTAATTATATAGGAACTTCATACAAATTTTGTTACATTTGAAATAAATTATTATTAATGAATTGATAATATACATTTATCTATGCATAGATAACAATTATATCTACATTTTATTATCCAGGCTATCTTATTTACTGTTTTAAGGATGATGAGATTTTTCCGTCTTGTAACTTTTAGTCTTTACTTTAATTTTAACTTACGTCCAATGCCATGAATTTCCTCTGCTTCATAATTTTTTTATTATATATACATATAATTTAAAGTATCCTGCAAATGGGTAATTGATATAAGAAGTTCCCTAAAGTCTACTTAACTAACAAAAAGATCAAGGTAAAAAAAAATTATAAAACCTTGTGTTTAAGTTTTAGACATAAATCATTTTCTAAAGAAATAAATATAAAAGAAATACAAATGAAAATTATATTTATTTTATATTTTAAAATTGCAAAACGAAGTCGCTATGTAAAAAGTAGTAATATGATTTCGCTAAATAAGGAAATGAATGTATGTAACTATGAGTAATAAGTGAATGCAACCATTCGTGTTTTCTTTTCTTTTTTTTTTTTTCAAAATTGCATATTTTCCTATGCTCCTACAAGACGTATACACACTTATCAAAGTACACAGCAATTGAATTACCTTTTAAAATTTATAAATTAATGTGATAAGATTATTATTAGTCCTAAAGAGATTATGTTAAGTATTAATTACATCTATGAATCATTGAAATGTTATGCATATTGTTAATTAAAAAACTCTTTCTTACAAAATCACTCAGTCGTCTCGATATTAAATTGACTTATATACCTTTAATGCATAATTTAATTTAATGATAGAACAATGTTTATTTTATGTTCAAAAGGGAGAATTTTAAAACATATTTTGCTTAAATAAATTTAACACAAACACGGAAAGGAAGTTGCTTGATTAATTATAACCCTCGTTTCGCGAGCGAAAAGTTTACAATCACATACATACCATTGTTAATTAATCTGTTGATGAATTCGCCGAAAGGCAAGTCAAACACTCTTTAATAATGATAAATTAATGTCATAGAGTCGTTATTACAAACTGAGGACGAGAATGCATAATGAATCTGCATTATTTCCGACTTCTTAAGTCCATAATAAATCGTTTCGCATCTCAGAGAAGGACAAACTTAATAAGACAAAATCTCTTCATTATGCAATCAGCTTGACAAACGAATATCAGCATTTACGTTAAGCAAAACCGTCGTAAGTTGCATAAAAGCTTTCGCTGGCATCTAATGAGAACTGTCGTGATGCGGATGTTAATTTAAGAGGAAAAAACGAAAAGCCTGCCCTTTTTCAAATGAAAAGCGCGAGGGCTACAATTGAATTTAATTAATTCCGAAATAAATTTATGTTGTGGAATTTCGTAACAATTCAAAAATTACAATGGAAAGGATTAATTAAAACTATATTTCTGGGATGAGTTTCCAAAGTTTATAAAAATGGATTTTTAGAAATCTCCAATTTCAAATTAATATGAGAAAGGAGTGGTTATTGCGTTAGTAGATCTTACGTTCTAATACAAGCCCTTATTTGGCAATTACAGTAATCGTGATCGTTTTATTATGATTCTTTCATTTGTAAATAATGTATCTAAATTGTCAAAATAAAATTTCAAGAAAATGAAAAAAATTTAGAATGAATGTTGCATTTTCACGACTTGACGATAAACATTGTTGCGATAAATAAGATCGATCGCTCATTTAAACAAAAAATACAAAGAGAGACTAAACTCTGAACAAATATTCAAATTTTTTTTTACTTTAAAACTATTTGTTCTAAATTAATCATTATAAAATTACAGTTGCTGTCGGCCTATACCGTAACAAATAAGAAGAAAAACAAATATCTGATTAACTGTAAAAAACAATCTGAGGCAAGATAGAGACGCAAAAATAAAGCTTATCTATTTTAGATTAAAAGCCAGTATGGCACGTTTTTTATTACAGCAATATTTCTTTTCATATATTCTTACTCTTAGGTTGTGAAATATGGAATGAAAATTACATGAATTATAATGTAACTAATGTAAAACTTAATAAGATATTTTTATTTGAGCACAGTAAGGAATAAATATTTTTAATTTTTTTTTCAATGACATAACATTTCAATTTTTAACACTTTAAAAATTTTCCTTGATAATTTTTTATCTATAGACCGATACATTTTAGGGAGATGAAATAGTTTGATATTCAAAATTCTGTAAAACGTATAATGTCTGTAATTAGATTGTACATGCATTGCAGGAAAGGAAATTCACTTATTTGTCCTATTATATCCTTATTTACTTTTTATGTTTGTTATTTATATTTGAATTTTAATAAGTTATGAGTTATGGATTTTGAAGTCCCAGATATTTAATTTAAAATAAAGAATTTACTGATATCTCATTTATGAAATTCCCTTTTGAAATGCACAGAGTAAATAAACTACTCGCTTAGTTCCTAGTATATTGTGATTAGGAATACATTCGGTTTTTTTTAAATATGACTATATAAAAATACATATAGCAAAAACTTTTTATGAACTAACCAGTTATTAATTATTTGAAAATAAGGAAAAATTAACATTAATTTTTTTTTCTTCATTTTATAATATTAATACCATTCATATAAATTAACTTTGTTATTTCATAGTGAAAAATATTTAAAAAAGAATTTTCCAAATAAGGTTTATAAACAAATTTTAATTATTTTAATTTAACTTAATTTTAAATGTAAGGTCATAAATATATGATTTAAATAAATGAGAAAACTACAGAAATATCAATCTCTCTTCAACAACGATTTAGAACATTGCTATGTAATTAAGAATTTTAGATCAGCTTCTCGTATTTATTCGTAAAAGAGAATTCCAGATGTTTCACAATGATGAAGAGGAAAATATATAATTGATAGAATAGGAAAAAATGGTATTTACGAAAAAAGGTAACAAAAGTAATGGAGAACATTTCTGAGTAACTTAAAAAAAATCCTCCTTCTTAGGTGGTAAGAATAGCATTGATCGAGATGTTTCTATTTGGCACCAAGAACAAAATATTTCTTTTTGTCTCTGTCACTTCGTCAGTCTGAGTTTATAATTAAGCTGTGACATTTGCAACTTCAATTTCATTTTCTGTCGTCCGTCAACGCTGCGTCAAAAATCGATAAAATCTGACTCTCGATCATTAAACTTATAAGTTTGAAGGTAATGACGTTCCCTGCCCAATGTGGACAAAGAATGTCCAAAGAGATGACTTTTCCTATCTTACCCTAGAGACCGTCAATTTAGGAGTGCGGGTGTCCAAACGATCCTCAACAGTATATTCCTCCGTAAGAAAGTAGAAGATTCCTCCGAGAACGAAAGGTCTCTCCGGTAGGCTGTGGTCTTTTTTTTCTTTCGCAAAGAGAAAAACTATGACCCAGACGAGACAGACTGGAAGGTAAGGCTTTACAATAGTACACACTTGGTTTCCTTGATAATAAAAAAAAGAGGGAAATACGCATTCCCTCAACGTTTTACAGCTCGATTCTAAGAGAAAGGCTTCTGTTCTATTATCCCCCCTCCACTGTAAATAATTGTAATACTGGTTAATAAGTGTAATCAAGCTTATTTAATTTCCTAAAATTAGTGTGATAATTTTAAGTGGTAGAGAGTCTTCATATTAGTTTCACATCGATTTGATTAAGTCACTTTTATGGAAATATTACAGATGCGAGTAAACATCATAGCAGAAGAAAAACAAATAAAAAAGATACAGCCTAACATATCAAATAATACATAATGAGCGAACGTAAAAGCTTTTATTAATTAATTTATTAAAACATTTATTATTTCTGGAGACAAACGTTTTCCTCTTGTGATAGAATCACGTTGCTAACTTGATGTTTTTAATTGTAAATAAATTTATTCCTTTGAAATTGGAAAGAATAATATTATTCTTTAGACGGAATCATTTTCAAAAAAATATTCCATATCTGATCATCTTCATAAACTATTTTTTGTCAAAGATATTTTTTTAATTTCTTTTTCTGTATTTTTATATAAAAATCATGTATCAAAATTAAAGCATTATTTTTCAAAATAATTAGTTTTGAGAATATTTTCATACATTTCCATTCCCTTAGTGATCATTTATACATTTACTACCAAAAATAACTATGTTCCTAGCAGATGTATGAGTGCATAATAAATGCTTGTCCAAGTTAAGAAGGGTTAAACTAAACTCATTTGCTCAAGTTTATTTCAACAGTATACAACAAGCTCTTTAGGAAATGCATTATCACTACACTCGGTAGCCTCAATGCAATGTTAGTCTAGGCTGGCAATTCTTTTGATAGCTGGAACTCCAATGATTTTTTATCTGTGACACTAGTTCATTGAGATATTGCACGCCCATTCAATTGTAATTTCTTACACTGTATCCCGTGCTTATACTCATATTTAGTTAAATAATAGGTTCCTGAATTTCAGAATTAATTCTACTGATTGAATTTGAACATTTCAAAGGTTTTCTTTGCCAACTAGATAACAATATCTGTCTCAAATAGAGCACGTTTGTGATTTGATAAACAGAAGCATTTGACTGTCCAAGGAGTTCGATGATGAATATCAAAAGATGAGAAAGTTTTACGCGAAATGCACATTAGGATATCTTCGAATCAGTATCAAACTGGATAAGACCTTGAGTAATGGTCAGTGTGGGCCAGTAGTTTATACACAACTATATATCGTAACTGAAATACTCAATTCCTAAGAAAAAGTTACCGTTTATTTCTGGTTAGTTGTGGGTCGCAACTACGAATATCAGTCCTTTCCCAATTCGTTTAGGAACTTCTTTTTTCCTTTCTATTTTTTTTTTTTTTTTTTTTTCGTTTTTGTTTAAAGGGTATATTAGGGAGAAAAAAGTAATTTAAGCTAGAAAACACTTTTCCTTGTCAGAATATTATGAACATAATAATTGCTAAAAAAAGGTGCCTTTGCTAACCCAATTTTAACACTGGTTAACGTTTTCTTTTCTTTTTCTTCAAATTCGATCAACCTTTTCGTGTGTTTCTGTTCTCACAAGCAAAACGTTGTAAAGCATATTAACGTTGCCAATGTTAACAGAGAAAAAAAAAGAACGATTCTGTTATAAAAATCAATTATTAAATGAAATATTAAAATAGGAGAAAATGATAAATAATAAAGGGGACAATAGTGTTCTGTATTTGGATATTAAACTAAGAGCAGACAATAAAATGGTCATTTAAACATATCTTATGAACGCAAATGTTCCTTAAGGAAACTAAATGTAATTATTATAAACACACACACGTTACAATGTCTCGCAATGTCAATGCTTTGAAACTATCACCATGTATCTCTTATTTTATGCCCTCTCATTTTTGTTCACGCCATTTTCTCAAATAAACCACATGTTAGGACATGATTGCTATCATATTATTCAGTTAAATAATTTACTTTTTATCATTTGAATTTAATGTACAAACTACAAAGGGTGTGCACAAATCTAGAAATAAATCTAAATATTACAAACATTGGTTTTTAAATCTTAAGAATTCTTTTTATCAACTTATTATTCTTAGTGTTTAAACACTAAAGTTAAATATCACTTTCTATCACATATAGTTGGAATTATTCAATAATTAAATAATCTCTCTCTCTCAGTAGGTAATGAAAATTTGATCTCATTTCTATTTCTTGCGTGACCATTTCACGTTAGATTTAATTAATTACGTTTTACCCAGAATCCAAACAAATCATTTTCTTAAAATAATCTCACTATATTTGTCTCATACAATATTGTTTATCACATACATCTTTTCATAATTGATTCTCATCCGCGAACTCATTGTTTATCTTAAAAAGTTAAACAAAGTCCATACGTATCGTTTTCTAAAACAAATGACTTACATAAGAATAATTTCATCTCTATATTTTTTATTCCCTTTAATACCAGAAATAGGACTTTTGTTTTAATTTTAGCATACCTGATATAATCATACTTTTTCAACACCGGTTGTCCGTATTTCAATTAAAGGGGGAATTTTTTCGTTCACTTTCAAAAAGCCTTTTTGTTACAACCTCCCTTACCCAAGCCATCGTCGAGAAAAATTTTTAACATGCGTTAATGAATGTTGCCTTTAATGATGTTTGACAAATCGAGAAAAATTAACTCAGAATGAATTCCAAAATTTAGAACCTGTTTCAAGGAATAAGAAAAAAAAATGAAGAAGGGTTTTACAAGTGAAAAATTGCGACGAGAATAAAATTGATACTTGCATGACAATAGGGATTTAAAGTAATTTTTTTCATTTTTTCTTTCTTATTTGAAATAAAAATTTTGATATTATTTTCAATTTGAGCGTCAATAAGGACATACTTAAAGTTTTATTTATATCACATTCTTTCTATCTACTTGTAAATTGAGGATTTCTAATTTTTGGAGCTGGTTTCAGGCCATCAGAGCGTTACTAAACCTCTTCACAATTTTGTTTCTAACTTTTTTTTATATTTCACATTTCCTTTGCTTAGTAATCGTTTAAACCTACATTAATTTGTTGAAAGTTGCAATAACGATTAGGAGGTTACTTTTTATTTCCGAAGATGATATTCTATAAGACAAGAATATATTATGAATTTAGTTCTCAATTGTTTCTGTTTACACATTTAAAGAAAAATATTGGGTCAGTGAATATAAATGTAAGCTAAAATTCGGTATTTTACCTTATTATGGATAGTAAAAATATATTAATGTTGCATAAAAGGCAATAGCAGAATAAAAACACATGAGCAGTATTAGCTTTTATAATCCCCAATTAGGGTTGGGGATCAATTTTTCATTTAGAAAAATGTGAAAACGACAAATGACACGCTGATATGAATATATATATATATATATATATATATGGTGTGGTATAGTGATTTAAGTGAAAATGTAACTCACGCCATAAAAATAGTGGTTTCCGAGGCCCGCCACAGTATTCCCCCCTGAGTACCAAAAGAACGGAAGTCAAGAGTTTGGTACAAGAGAGAAGGTCCTTCGTGTCAGATGAAGTTCATTAAAAGTCACTAGAGCTTTGATTGAATCGAACTTTTCTACCAGAGTGAGTCATGGTAGGTACGAGCATATCGGCATCAAGTCTAGGAGCTTGCACAACCGGACTGTTCCTTTTCTGCACTGGGAAAGATTCATTTGTCGAGTTGGTATCATTCTACAGGAAACCTGGCTTATGCCGATCAATTTTTATTATGGTTGTCCTGTCATTCCTCTTGATGGTAAAATTCTTATCAATCCTACTCAGAGAATCATACGGTCCTTGATAAGGTGCTGTCAATGATAGTTTTAATCCATCAACTCTGGGAAAGAGCAGGTGTTGAGGGCTGCATGCACGAAGCATGAGGTAGACGAATGTCAGGAAGCAGGTGTTGGCTTAAGAGTCTGAATGTTTCTCTCGGTTTTAAGAGACATTAAGCGCGATCAGTTTGAGCACTATTTGATGGCTCAAAAAATTCTCCAGGCACTGTTTTTTTTTCCAAATACCATTTCAGCACAAGATGCATTGAGGTCCTCCTTGATACATATTCGCAGACCCTACAGGATCACTTGGTAATGATTATATCTTTTTGGTATCGTGGCATTGAAGATCTTGTTTGAGGTAACGATGAAGCCATACCATTCGAAGTAGGGAGGTATGGAGTTGTTTGGATGCGCTATATTCCCAAAATGGATTTCAGGCTGGAGAAAAGATTAGACTGGAATTGGCATCCTTCACGTGTTGTTAGGATAGAAGATACTCCCTAGCTTGATACCTAATTAGCGATTCAACTTTTTGCTATGATTTCTCCAGACATATCAATGAGAGGAATGGCCTCCGGCCATCAGGTGTAGCTTTCGATGCATATCAGCAGGGAGGTAAAGCCATCAGATGGTGGAAGTGGTACAACTAGATCAACATAGACGTGTTGAAATCTATCAGGAGTTGAAGCGAAAGCTTATATGGGCTCACAGTAGCCTCTGGACTTTGGATAATTTGCAAGCTATGCAGCATCGTGTCCATTTAGTGATGTCTTTCAGCATGGATGGCCAAATAGAATGATCTAGGATTAGATGCTTCGTGGCACGAATACCAGGTTGGGAGAGATTATAGAGAGAGCAAAATACACCAAAGCGAAGTTTCTCTGGCACATAAGACCGTACATTTTCTCTACTGGCATTACAGAATACATAAAGAGCATGTCCCTTTTTTAAAGGTTTTAAATTAATAGAGCAGTCATTGGAAGATGTAAAAGTTTTAAGTTCTTCACCATTGATCTGACTATTGTCTAAATGTTGAAGATCAGTAGTTGAAAGATTAAGTGCATTGATTCTTGAACGAGCCTCTGACACAGAGTTATCAGATCCTGAAACATGCCTGATATCAATGCTGAACTGCGGAACGAAATCGAGATGCATGAGTTGACGGGGAGAACACGAACCCGAAAGTTTAGTAAACGCAAACGTCAGTAAATATTATGAAATTATGTCCTTCTAGCTGGTGCTGAAAGTGTTTTATTGATAAGTATGTAACAAGAAATTCTCTGTCGAATGTGCTGTATTTTGTTCCTGTTGCACTCAGTTTACAAGAAAAAAAATGCGATAGGCTTAGGACCATTCGTCGCCGAGCAATTTAATGCAGCTTCAGATCCGGTGCTGGAGGCATCAACAAGTAAATAGTGTTGTAGGTCAGAGGTAGGATAAATTAAAAAAATTAGACAATGAGGATTTGCAAAATTAGACAATGAGGATTTGCAGAATTAGACAATGAGGATTTGTATTGCAGAAATGCAATCTATTCTTCGTTTCAAGAAAAGGGGAGTTTATCATTTTTTTACACTTAATGATCAACTTGTTAAGAGATGCTTGCGTTTCGGCTGTATGGGGTGAAAAATGTCTGTAAAAGTTTAATACGGCCGAAAAACGTCTGAGTTGTGAAATAGTAACTGGTTTAGGAAAATTTGCAATGGCCTCGACTTTATCGGAAAGTGGTTTAATACACTCGGCTGTTATAAGATAACCAAGAAATTTAACAGATGTTTTGCCTAAAACACATTTATCGGGATTAAACTTGAGGCCGTAATCTCTTAAACGAGGAAAAAAAATTGATGTAGATTGACAATGTGTTCATCCTTGGAGGAGGAGGCTATGAGTAAGTCATCCAAATATGGGGTAAAAAATTCTAGATTAGATAAGACTTGAAGCATGTGCTTTTGAAATGTTTGACCAGCATTTCGAAGTCCAAAAAGCATAGCAGTATATTCAAAAAGACCAAATGGAGTAGTTACTGCAGTTTTAGGAATATCAAATGGATATATTGCTATTTTATTATATGCTGGGACCAAATCCAATGTAGAGAATATAGTTTTTCCATCTAGAGTTTGAATGGAGTTCTGAATGCGAGGAACTAGATACCGATCTAGGACAGTAACTAAATTAAGTAGATGGCAATCACCGCCGGGGAGATACTCTCCATTAGATTAACAATATCCAGTGGGCTTGCCCAGGGACTCTTTGACGGGCGAATTACACCCTGTGATATAAGATATTCGAATTCCTTTTTGACAGCTAAAATTTTGGGCACGAGGCGACGAGGTTTCAAAAATACAGGAGAGCCATTAGTTTCAATATGATGATAAACTTGATTGGAAAGATCAACATTTATCGATCGTGAAGGGTTGATTAATTCGGGATATTGTTTTAAAACTGCATCAAATTTAGTATTGCCGACTAATATTGTTAAGCTAGATGCTACAGAATTAATTTTTGGAAGTTGGCCATTCGAAGAAAGTTTAGTGTTGGCGTCAATAACTGTTTAACATCAACAAGAAATTAAAATGTTTTAGAAAATCAACCCCTATGATTGGTTGGGCGTACATCTACTACAACGAAAGACCAGGTAAAATAGCTTCGTATACTTAAATCAAGCAAAATTTGCTTTGTGCCGTTCGCAGAGTACAAAGTTAAGTCATGTTCTGCTATAGCATGTGGCGTGAAAGACTTTGAAATAACAGAAATATCTGCACTTGTATCAATCAAAAAAGTTATCTTAGAGGTAGAATCGGCCAATAAAAGTTGTTAATGAGGCGATCGCTTATGTCGCGAGGCGACGAGCGCTGCTCTATTCTTCCGAATTCGCACAATTTTTTGTTTTGTTTCTAAAATGTGTACGATAAAAACAATATCCATTTGTGGGTTATTGGTACCTTTTAAGACAATTTAGCGAATCACTGTGTTTGTGGACATGTTTTGAATTGTGAGCTGGGCTACGGAATAGCTTCATGAAGTTAATTAATTCGCTTACTTGCTGTATAAGTTGAGCAATTTATTGCTCTAAATGCTCGGTGTTATAATTAGATATTGCTGCAACTGAATTAATTCGCTAGGGAAAAGCTCGGTCATTAATTTTATGGCAACAGTAGATAGCTGATCTAAATTTTCGCTGAGAACAGCAAGAATTGTTTGCGTTCCATTCGGCAAACGTCCGAGTTACAGCGATTTCAAAAGTGACTCGCCAACATTATCACCGGCGAGTGAACGCATGCGAGTAAGAAGTTTTGATGGTCCCCTAATTCTAAACCCTGAAAAAGAGTTCAAATTGTAGAAGCCTCACTTTCTGAGTGCACTTCAATTAATCGCTTCTTCAAAACTACGCTCTTTCCGTGATAAGGTGGTTTTAGGACTGAATCACTAACAGAGTTTTGATGTCTGACTCAACAGCAGAAAATACATAAGTAAATTTAGTGGTATCAATGGAGATTTTCGCAAAGTCAAACTGTGCTTTTAATCTCACAAACCATAGCGCAAGATTATGTAGGTGGTGTTTTGACTGCCATGTGAGCGATTTGATTATTATCGCTTGTTTCATTAGTCATACTAATGGGTGAGTAAAAGTAAAAATCTAATTAAGTAAGCATATTTTTTGTCATAGGAAACCTTTACAGTTCAGAAAGTGAAATAATGCTTGAAATGAAATATCTATACGAGATAACAATTAAACATCTTATATATATATATATATATATATATATATATATATATATATAAAATTTTTTAGGCATTCGAAGTTGATGTTAAAGTTCTTTTGTCAGAATTACTTTATATTTAGAAATGAAAAATATGACTAAATGTAACCATCTCAAAACTTGCAATTTGCTAGGAATTAGAAGCAAGTGAAGTATATGTATCAAATTGTACAGAATTTATATGTATCTCTTTAGAGATATCATGTTTTTCATGCATAAGTTATCACGAAGATTTCATACTTCAAAAAACAAATTTAGAAAACATATTTATGTAATAGTAAAAATTAAAATAATAAAAAACAACTACTTAAAAGTCACCCATTTTATAAATTATTCCTTTTTTATTCTGAATTATGGTGTTTCTTCCTTTCTTTCCCCATCCTTTCATGGCAATGAAGAAAAGCATTTTTAATCTTAATTCACTATTAAACATTATTATCTCCATTATCGATGCTCTTATCATAATGTACTTCTAGATTCCATCCTCATAGAAATCTGCCGCTTGATGGTCTAATCACAGCACCCCTGCCGTTTTGACATCATCATCATCTTTGTAAAATACTTTATTTGTTGAAAAGCCTAAATACTTTTTCAACTGAAGAAACAAGTTGCAGTCACTGGCGTCAGATCAAGACTATATTGAGGACCACGTGGGAAAGGGCATTATTAAGCAGCAAAATAATCCTCTCACTGAGCATGTCATGCCTTTTATATTGATTAGCAGGAATCAGTTTAGTTAAAGTGTGACATAATGTTTCAGAATTGATTGAATCACCCCAAGACAAAAACCGCGCAAGAAATAAACCACAAGAAACTCTCCCTTCCTATTCAAAGACACAGTGCGCATTGATTTAGGTGCTGAAATTGTTCGTTTGAGCTTTACATTTTTGGGTGATGTTCAATGCCTCCACTGCAGCTTTGTTGCCTGTGTCACGAAAGTCATATGTCCACACACACTTCATTAAGCTGCTGAAATATTTCAGCACTTTTCGCTCCTTTTGCTTGCAGGAAAGGAGTCATAATGCGTATTTTGCAATCGACGTATTTTAAATTAAGTGAGTTATCTTAAATTCTTACAATATAACGTTTTTATGGATGAATGCTTTCCTGTTGGTGCATGTGACTTATCAACAGATATGTGTGCTCACAGCATATAGTAGCGTACATACATGTAGAACATACTTTAGTACATGTATGGTCAGTAGTACTACTTTGTACATACATGTAGCTCAGTAGACAGTAGCGCTTGAAAATATATATTTGTCACCTGTAAATGGGTTTCTCTAAAAAAAATTATGAAAATTTAGCAAAATTTCTATGTTAAGAAAAAAAAAAAAAGAATAATTGAAAACAAATACTTGACATAATGAATTGTCGTCCCCAATATGTATTTCTTGGTCTATTTCAATGCCAAAAGTAGCACAAAAATATTTGTTTTTTAAAAAAAATAATATTTTATAAGCATTAGAAGCTGATGTTAATGATTTTTCTTCAAAATTACTTTATTTTTTAAATGAAGATGACTGTAAAATGTGACTAAATGAGATTATCTCAAACCCTGCAGTGTGGTAAATTCTGAAAAAGGGGCTTGTTGAATATATATACTAAATTTTATTCAATTTAGATTTTTTTTTGACATGTATCATTTTAATGTATAAGTTATCATAAATATTCATTCTTTAAAAACATACACTCACACACATTTAAAAGCTTAATTCAAATGTTAATTAAAGAATTTAAAAGATATTTGACTAGTTGAGTTTCGTTTTTTCTTTTGAAATATTGCTGGAAAATATTTTTAAACTCACTTTTTGATGATTCTACTATGAAATTTTATGAAAATGGCTAAAACAATCTTTATAAATATATATAAGTTTTTGAGAAACTAGGAATTTTAAGTTTAAATAAGGCATTTTGGAGCACCACGGTATATATTACAAAATAAATTCTAATTCATAAAATAAAACACATTCCCTAGAATGTTACTCAGAGGGTTATTAATAGTTTTTTTAAGTATTATCTATGAGCAATTTTAATGTACCACTGAATTAGAGGTCGTGGTTTACAAAATACTTATCACTGAAAAAAACAACATTAAGATACCTCTACTCTTTTCTCTTAGCCTATAGTTCAAAATATGTGTGCAATAATACTAAACACTAGTGCATAATTTTAGGCAATTATCTGAAGCACCGTCTCAGATATCATAGTTAAGACTGTGCAAAATACAAAGAAAAAAAAAAAAGAAAGAAAGAAAAAAAGAATCTTTCTCAATAAAAATGCATTTAGAGATTTAACATCAAAAGTTTAAAAATTTTATTCCTTAAACTAAAATACATATATATGAGTAGAATAAACATTTCTAACACATGTTAATATTATATATGTGTTTTTTAAATTGTTGTTTTTCTCTTTTCATATCACCTTTACAGTGTCAATAAGACTTTTTTTAATATCTAATTACGTAGTTTGTTGAAATACGCGTTACACTTTTCAAAAAAATCTAGAAAAATTTTATTGTATGAAAGTTAATAACTTCTGACTTATAAAAACAAGTATTTGTTTTATTTCAATATTTTAAAACTTAAAATGTATATGATGCTAAAAATACTTATGATATTTTACCAATAAACGTTTATGGAAAACCTTTTAAAAATATTATTTATCATAAAGGGCAAAAAATAACATTACAGAAATTGTACAGTCATAAACTTACTTTAAAACCCTCCATAGGAATAATGTACTAGTCACTTTGCCCCTCCATCATCAGAACACTTTGTTTTCTATGCTGCTTTTCTTTTTTCCCAAGACAATTTTATGGAGGCTAAGGAATGTTTAACAAAAGTTAATATATGTAGTTCATCAAAATTTACAAACTCATGTACAAGACTTCTGGGAAATTGAAACATTTGCAATTTGAATTACTGGCATTAAACATGAACTTTCCTCAATTAAAAAGTTGATAGCTAACAATGCACCTAAGCAAACATTTGAAATCCAATAAATGCATTTTTGGGTAAAATTTTCCATAAAAAGTTATTATAGGTTTCATTACAATTCTGTATCTTGCCATGGAGGCATTTTAGTAGAAAAAGGTTCAGCACAAAGTTTCAAAGACTTTATCGAAAAGATAATTTTATTTGGCAGTCAATATTTAATTTCTTTGAATGGTATACTACTCGTAGCTTCCGCCTTTTGGAAACGACTAGAAATTACCTAGACACTGACCATGCAAATGATTGCTTTTGCTGGTTAACTTGCGAAAGAATCCTGAATTATATATGGAAGAAGTCATTATGTATGGAAGATTACCGGCTTTTCTACTTTTAGCAATGCCACGATTTTGTTTATGAATTTATCAGTTCATTTTTACCTTTGCTTCCCAGATCTTTTATTGTTCTCTTCAATTGACGTAAGTGCCTATTATTACGTTTCTGTCAATTTCGTTTTAGACAGAGTTTATGTTATCCTGGGCACAGCGTTCAACTAGTTTCAAAAGATTTCTTCATTGATTGCAGAAAGCATGCTTTGACTGCAAAGTTAAGTCAATGGAAGCACATAACTTTTTTTCCGAGAAAGGATTTTTCCAATTATTCCCCGACCAGAAAAAAGAAATAATTTATGAAACAAGAATTCTTGAACTTTCTCTTTAGAACTGAAAACTTTCAAAAAAATCAAAAATAATATTTGAGCATAATCCACTAATAGATTCTTCTATCAGTTTCGAACATTGAGTATAACAAACAGGTCATCAAACCATGGTAAATGTAGAAATTAAGCATGTCAGGCTGATACTTTGAAAATTTTCACACATGCTTTCAAAGCAATTTTCCATGAGCCTCAAACTTTTGATACTAACTGATTCAATGTTATAGAAATCCAATGCTCCTGGGTTATTTTTACAGGTAGCACCAGATGTGAAGCGAATACCATAAAATTGGAGCTTTTTATACCGCTCAGATTTTGCTTAAAGGCATAATTAATTAATATTTTGTCTTTGAAGAAAAAATGTTTTGTGTAATGTATTAAAAAAAGAAGTTTAATTTGAAGCAAGAAAACAATACATAGAGTAAAAACAAATCTAAAAAAATAACAGAAAATTCTGAGTTCTTCCCATTTTTTAATACACTTGTGAACTAATTTAGGCAGGCATTAAAATGTCTCATTTTAGGCTTCTTTAAGCTAAAAAAAAAAAAAAAAAGGAGTAAAAATTTTCTAAAATGTTCAGACTTTCGATTTCAATACCTAACAACTCTCTAGTGCCTTCTTTTTTTTTAAAAAAAAAAAATTTCATTTGAAGCAAAAACTATGAATAATTTGAATAGAAATAAAAGAAAGGTAATTTTAGAAAGAATAGATCAAGCGTTTTTAGGATTTTGAAAAAAAAAAATATATCTATTTTTGTAAAAACGGGCACATTTGCATTAGTCAGATATCTCGATGTTAAAAAAAAACTTCAAATTCACCAATTTAATATGTTATTCCTTCCTTCTCTTCTACTATGATGTTTCGTTGTCTTTTATGTCCAAACTTTCTTCTAGAAGTGTTTTCTTATGTCAGAGAATGGCGTTTTGAATCTTCAATATTTTAACTATCAAATGTGTTTTTTGTCCCTGAACACTATAACAATTAGAAACAATACCCACTTTATTTAAAATGGATAATAATCAATTCAAAATATTATTAAACAGCACAATAGCAACATAAGCACATAAGCGCAAAGACTTTTCCAGCTCCAGTTCAATACGGAACTGTCCATTTTCTGGTTCATGATTGGAGAAGCAACAATGAAAAATGCAGCTATAACAGTGGATCACCTTTATTTAATTCTCTAATATTGCGTCGAATAGAAATTACATAATAATTTACAATTTGTTAAATGTTTCATATTGCATCAAACGTTTTAGAGTCCATCACCATTACAGTCAGTATATCGCAACATTTTGTGATTTTTTTTGTGTGAGTTCCCTTCGGTTCCATGTTCGAAAAAGGCCATTTATGATTATTACGATTCATTTTAACATTTAGTAGTTAAGGAATGTATTTTCTACATTACTGGGATAGAAAGACCAAATCTGGAACTCTGCACAAGATGCAAGCAGGCTCCAAACTATTCTGTTGGACAACACAAAAGTTTTTAAAAAAAAACTGAATTAAAGCTTACAATCACATCAACAACAGGTCAATTGAAAAGTCCCCGGCCTGACACATAGATGGCGCTACTAGAATTAAATCCATATAATTTTTAGTTGGACCTAACCCTCGAACGATGCGTGTATACACTTGACAACTGTCGGATCATTAGTTTGTAAATTATAGCATTTTGAGTGAAGCAAATTTGTTATTGTGAAAAAAATGGATAAAAAGGAATTTCGCGTGTTGATAAAATATTGCTTTTTGAAGGGAAAAAATACAGTTGAAGCAAAAACTTGGCTTGATGCCGAGTTTCAGGACACTGCCCCAGGAACATCAACCGTCAAGGATTGGTATGCTAAGTTTAGACGTGGTGAAATGAGCACCGAAGACGGTGAACGCAGTGGACGCCCAAAAGAGGTTGTTATGATCAAGCGTAAAATACCCGAGTTTTTGCGTCGATAGGTGACAATGGAAGAATCATGGCTCCATCATTTCACTCCGAAGTCCAATCGACAGTCATCCGAGTGGACTGCACACGAACCCGCTCCAAAGCGTGGGAAAACGTAACAGTCGGCTGGCAAGGTTATGGCGTCTGTATTTTGGGATGCGCATGGAATAATTTTCATTGACTACCTTGAAAAAGGAAGGACCATCAACAGCGACTATTACATAGCGTTATTGGACCGTTTGAAGGACGAAATCGCCGAAAAACGGCCGCAATTTTAAGAAAAAGAAAGTGCTGCTTCACCAAGACAATGCACCGTGTCACAAGTCAGTGAAAACGATGGCAAAAATCCATGAATTGGGCTTCGAATTGCTTCCTCATCCACCGTATTCACCAGATCTGGCCCCCAGCGACTACTTCCTGTTCTCAGATCTCAAAAGAATGTTCGCTGGGAAGAAATTTTCGTCGAATGAAGAGGTGATCGCCGAAACTGAGGCCTATTTTAAAGCAAAGGACAAATCGTACTACAAAAATTGTATCGAAAAGTTGGAGGGTCGCTATAATCTGTGTATCACCCTAGAAGGGAATTATGTTGAATAAATAAAAACTAATTTTACCAAAAAAATGAGTTTTAATATGGTAGGCAGGGGACTTTTCAATTGATCTGTTATATTTCCAGTTAATTGTTCTAACTAACTATTTTCCTGTTTATATTGACTACATTGTTATAGCTTCACTGAAATAGCAATCACATTTCCTTGACAGAATGAAGCAAATAAAATACAGGAATTTTGATTTCTATGTAACTTCATTTTTCAAAGACGATACGATTACCAATTCCCCATATTTAAGGGCCGCGGTAGCCTAGTGGTCAAGGTCGTGGACTAGCGGCCGGCGGTTTTCGCTCAGTCGCGTGTTCGATCCTTGGCCGCCAAAGACCCGCCGTGTAGCCGGGCTGATGCACGTTAAATCTGTTCGGGGTCCAAAGTCCTCCCGTTGGCGTGGTGTGGATGTTAGGAGAGGGGGGTGCCAGCTCAGGTGTCGTCCTCGTCACTTGACCGTGGTTCAAAATTACGAGGTCCGCGCCAATAGCCCTCGTGTTGCTTCTAGTGCGACGTTAATAAAAACTAAACTAAACTAAACTAATCCCCATATTTAAACTAGCTTTAGTTTCATTTCAAATTAATTAAAAATAAAGCAAAACGTAAACTAAATTTGCAAAAGAAAACTGTAACGAAAAATATAAACAAACAAAGAACAATGACTGTCAAAAAAGCATTGCCAATCATTAATAATAGAATAGCTTGGAATAATTATCAGCAAACTGTGGGTTGATAAATGACAAATAAAAAACGGGTTTTAAAATATTATTTTAAGGAAATGATATTTAAGATATTGGATGTATCATCCACTTCTGGTCTTAAATGTCACTACTTCCTATTTCTTTCGCGTATTATTAATTTATCTATTCAACTAGCAATATGAATGAAACACAATGCTTTTAATTCTCTTTGTTCTAATTATAGCGTAATTAAACAAATTATGTATACTTCTGATAATGCTAAATTTATTGTTTATATAAATGTAATGTATTATTTTTTGATGAAATTTAAAGTTCTTGCAATACTTTTAATTTATTTTCTCGGATTATTTCCTTTATTCGGACTGCGATACCATGGTCAATGATGACCACTGACGCGTTGGTTCATAGCTTCGCACGAATAATAAAAGGACTATGGATTAGTAAGACAAATATCCGATTGCATAAGGCCAACAAGCACCGGTAAAGGGACTCGCTTTACAATGCAGGTGAGCAGCTACAGTAAACGGAGGACCCTTATTTATATTACGCCTCGCCGATTAAATCACACAAAATGTTAGAGTCTAATGCGAGTCTCTCTTCGAACCAAATGTCCCCGGACGCCGTTCTGTATCCCTTTCGAATGGAATAGTGAAATCCTAAATGGCTGTTAATTAGCTATTCTAGGACATAGTATTTGTTCCGGGGTCAAACCTGCCAATTTCGAAGCTTTTTTGACCTTTTTTTTTTAGTTATGTAGGATTATTATGCCAATGCTTGAAAAATAAAAGATCTAACATGATTAATTACCCTGATAGGGCTTTTGATAATGGTTTTATTATAATTAAATGCATTATCATGAATTGTAAGAAATGTATTTCGATTCATATCACATAATACGCTGGTGATATTGAATAATAGCTTGAACTTGAATACGTGAACTTGGTTAAGTTCATGTATGAAATGAAATATTATTTTTATAAACAAAATATTTCATAGATATTGTTATGAACCTGAGATGACGCTTCTCTGCGATGGTTTTCTTGTGATATCGCCTTAACCTTTTTGACGGATTTGGTGATAAATTTGAGACATGGCTAGAACTTTAGAGGCTATGGTAACTAATAGAATATTCAAGATAGTGCTGGAATCTTAACGAAATATCGATTGTGAAGATAGTTACTGATTTTTCATCAATTTTCTGATTGACGTCATACTGCACAAGAACAGGAATAAAAAAATCGAAAGCCATAGAAAGTCGGTATTTGTAGTCTCTGCAAAGATCTGAAAATCGACTAGAAGTTGTCGGAAAATCCACAGGAAGATGTCGTTTGCAAAGGAGCGTACCGGGTGAATCGGGAGAGAAGCTGTGTGTATCTGTCGGGAATATTCTGAGCGTGTCCTGGAAATGCAGAGTATTACTGCAAAAGTTTGCCCGTTACATGAACTTACAAGCTGATTATGTGAACGTTGTTGAAATGAAATTTGAATAAAGGGAAAATTTATCAATAAAGTGTCATTTGCCGTTCTTGATTGTTTGAGTATGAATGTGTGTGTTTGTGTGTGTGAGAGAGAGAGGGAGAAAGAGATATATATAACATGATATTACGCTTCCCCGCAACAGCTCTCTTTTAAGAAATGAAGTAAAATAGGCATTTATAGAGACTTCATCAGTAGCCCAATGGGAGTTTAAGCAATGCCTCTCAACTTTGTAAATGTATTTGGTGACCATTTTAGGGATTTAGCGAGAAATTTGTCATGTTTGGTGACAAATAGAAGACCAACAAACGTGCTGAAATCTAGTTGACATTTTCATGGGGAAGAAAGTTACAAACATTTCCTGAATTTTCCTATCTGATGTCATACCTGTTTAGAACAAGTATGTCGTCACATCGGAAATGAGAGCCAGGGTCAGTGAGTCTATCTTGGGAGATCAATCGGGGAATCGACTTACGTGGACCGCATTTGCACGAGAGGATTTGCAGAAGAATTGTCAGTAGCAACCCCCACTGAATTTTAGGAAGAGCGGTGTGTTTCTGCCAGAAAATGTAACACCCTGACTTGGAAATCCAGGATATCTCTGCGGAGATTTATCTGAGTGCGAATTAATAAGCTACTAAACTAAGCATAGATGATATAATAATGATTGTCATTATAAGTGCTGAGATTTATGTTTGAGCTTTTACTATCATATATATATACACTGGTTATCATAAATTAAGGAAAAATCACAAAAATAGCGATAACTCTTTCAAAAGTAAGCCAAACCGTGCAAAATTTGCATATGTTGTCCACTAAGAGTAGCTGAGTAAAATTGCAATATGCAAATTAGTGACGCTGCACTCGGCTTACGTCATCTGCCTGGAGCATAAAAGTCCAAGTTTGAGAGAAAGCACACAAATTTTACTGTGATTGCGACATTGAAAATCTGAGATAGCCAATTCGTAATAATGACCTCTAGGCATCATTTGCCTGAAGAACTACGATGGAGAGCCATCGGGAGACTAGAGGCAGGGCAGAGTCAATCAGAAGTGGCCAGATGGCTAAATGTGAGTCCATCTGTGGTTCATAGACTTTGGAGGCAATTTCAAACCACAGATTCGGCATCTAGGAGGTTCAGTCAAGGACGGCCAACTGTTACGACCAGTGCCGATGACCGATATTTGACATTAAGTGCACGCAGGAATAGAACCGCTACTCCGACACATCTTAGATCCTCTCTTGCTGCAGCCACCGGAAGGTTGGTGTCAACGTCAACTGTGCGCAGAAGGCTCCACGAAGGTGGTCTGTATGCGAGACGACCAGCCATTTGCGTGCCGCTCACATCACGCCATAGGAGAGACCGTTTGCAGTGGGCCCGACAACATGTCCACTGGACGTCAGATCAATGGAGGCCTGTTCTCTTTACGGATGAGTCCAGGTTTAGTCTAGAAAGTGACAGTAGACGTTATTTGATATGGAGAGAACCTGGGACCCGTTATCATCCATCAAACATCCGTGAAAGAGATGCATACGGAAGAGGCAGTGTCTGTGTTTGGGGAGGCATATCCTTAGGAGGGCGCACAGACCTCCATGTCTTTCCAAGGGGAACCGTGAATGCTCAGGTTTATCGAGACAACATCCTTGATGCTTATGTGCGCCCATATGCCGGGGCGATTGGTGATTGCTTCCTGTTACAGGACGATAATGCAAGACCACACAGAGCTCGCATTGTTGATGATTATCTTCAACAGGAAACAATTACGCGCATGGAGTGGCCAGCTCGATCCCCGGACTTGAATCCTATCGAGCACGTTTGGGATGCTCTAGGGAGGCGTGTATCTGCCATCAATCCGCCCCCTCAGACCCTTGCCGCGCTTGCATCTGCTTTACAAGAGCAATGGCTCTCACTTCCTATTGAACTGATAGACCGCATAATTGAAAGCATCACACATCGCTGTTTGTGCTGTATTGCTTCTAGAGGCAATCATATTCCATATTAAAGGTACTTTTTCTATTGCAAACCGATACTTCCAATTTGTTTATTTTATACATGTGCTAATTTCTATACTACTATTAATGTCTGATAATTTCTTTTTATGTTGTTTAATACCTTACTATGTGTTGTATATTGTGGGTAAGTTTCATAAAATTCCATGTGTAATTTCTTGAGTTATCGCGATTTTTGTGAATTTTCCTTAATTTATGATAACCAGTGTATATATATATATATTCCATAATAGTGTGAAATGTGGTGCATTCTGGAGTAGTTGAAGCGAGATATAAGGGAAAGAGTCTGTAGAATCGACAATTGTTGTGCTGCTCCGTCGGCCAGAATGACCAACTTACATATTATTTTTCTGTCCGCAGAGGAAACATTTCACTGCTTGCTAATGTCGGAACGCTAATGACCAAGAAACTTCCAGCAGACAGACAAGTACACCAAGGGTATGTTGATCGGACTGAAAAGAGCAGGTTAGTTTCTGTGCAGAATCACAGCAGACAGGCTCCAACGACCTTCTACAGTGTATCTGCTATCACAAAAATTGTTACAGAAGTGTAATGTGGTGCTTTCTAAAGGTGGTGGTAATGCCAGAGTAGCGTCCTACAAAGTAATGCCCTCCCGAAGCCTACATTTATGTCGCTGTTAAATATATACTGCCATTGGGTCAAGAGCATAGGCGCTTTCCTTTGAGAGGGTGTCGGTAAACAACCACGTGGACTTCCAAGTGGCATAATGTGATGGTTTTAGATGAATCGGGTTTTGCTTAAGCAATGGCAACTGATGTGTACGAGTCTAACGGTGACCTCGTGACAAATCCAATCCGACCGCAACTTTGGAATTCCTCATCCCGTGACAATGTGGCATCTTGTCTTGGAGTGCAAAGACTTACGACTGTAGATCCCCACTAGTTCGTATTGTGTGCAGTATAAAGTCCCTACAATACATGGACGATGTGCTTAAATCGGAAATATTACCCTTTTCTGCAGGAGATGCCGAATGCTATTAATCAGCAGGATAATGCTAGCATCCACAGTGAGCATATTCTGTAAAGTATTTGCGTAATTCTGGGTAACTGTCTCTCCCTATTTTCCACCATTTGAACATATTGGGGACGTAATTAGAAATTGTTTATGTATATTGCCACCGCTGCGTTCGAAAGACGAACTGCGGCAAATGTTTTAGGGAGAATGGACAGATATCCCTCAAGAGATAATGCACACATTCATTGAGTCTGTACTTTTGTATAGATATGAATGTATTACCACCAAGGTATTTCCAAAAAATTACTTTACATTGGTACAGTAGCTCAATTTATAAGTATACTAAGCCGTAAAATCATGCATTGTTTGTTACACAGACACAGTAATGCGTCTCTCTTTTTTGCCGATTTTCATTACTTTCTGAAATGCGTTCTAGGTGTGGCATCTTCACTGTCCCGTAGTGTATACAAATATCTTTTTAATTTGAATGATTTGAAGATTCTTATTTTTTTACCACCCAAGGTAATTACTATTGTTTTAGATGGATCACTTTTGGTGTATCGGATCACTTTTCATTTTTTATTTATCTTTTCTTTAATTTTAGTTACATTTAACTTAAATATATTTAATTTAATAATTTATCGTTTCCTTTAATTTTACTATCGGAAAGTTTACTATAGGTCATTTCTCGATATTTCATTGTTTACTTTTTATTGTCTAATTTTTATACGTGGATAATTTAATAATTATTATATAAAAGAGCACTTTTAGAGGTTAAGTCTATTCTTTGCAAAACTTTACATAGAAGTCTTAAATTGTGTTTACTTCTGTAACAAATTGTTTAATTTTTTACTAATTCCATAATATTTGCAATTTAATAGTTCTAATAATTTTTATTTGATTTTTATTTGTTATAATTTGTAATACATGTAGTCAAGCCTCTTATAAAGTAAAGTTTTTATAACGTGATTTCCATATAAAGCAGAACAAAAATTCTGGCAGCTCTTCTGAAACGCAGTCACTTTATAAAGCCTTTTTCGTATAAGAATATTCCAACAACTCAAATTGCTTGAAAAATTTATATATTTCAGCACTTATTCGCTATGTTAAATTTTTGTAGTTGATATGTATGGGATATTACCTTCTTTATCAATTCCAGTTATCGTGGATATTTTCCCTAAAATAGGAAATAATAAAGTTTAACTCTCTTTTAAAAAGTAATACTTTTTTCTTAAGCTTTCTTCTTTTTTCTAAGATTATCTTTCAATGTTTTCAGAAGTATGTTTAATAAAGTTCTTTTGATTAGTTTTATTTGCATTATTAGAATTGTTTAACATTAGAGAACATCTTGGCCGAAATTTATTGGCAGTAATATTTATTTAAAAAAATTACTATTCATTGGTTTGTAAATTGGCTAAAATACATAAAAGCAGAAAATAGTTAAAAAGAAAATATATATCTGTTGTGGACAAAATTCAAATTTTGAATCATTCAAAAGATGCACAAAAATACCATCTGTAGCAAAATTGTTAAATATGAACGAAATACAATTTGGATTTTGAAGTAAAAGGAGAAAAAGAAAAGGTAAATTTTTTCAAATTGTTAGTTAACCGTCTAGTGCTGAGTATGTCACTCATATAATACACATTAATATGGTTAAAATGGAATGA